>VYZV01010249.1:20715-76598 GCA_013401275.1 Pandion haliaetus
GCCGCCAGTGGCTGCCGCGGCAGGGGCGTGCTGAGGCGGGCCGCGGAGAGGAGGAGCTCCTGGGCGGGGAGCGGCGAGAGAAAGCGGTCGGGGAGGAGGGAGGTCACGGGGCGGACGCTGTGTGCTCACTCCCGAGCGGTCTAGGAGAGGGGGGGTGAAATGGCTCTCTGGTGGGGGCAGAGGCGGGAGAAGGCGGCAGGGGTCGTATGACACCGAGAAACTGGTCAATAAAACAGCAGATCAAATAAAATTCGTGTAAATGTGAAGTGATGCACACTGTAGAAGGACTCCTGGCTACATTTGTGGAAGCACGGGCTCTGAGCCGACCATGTTCCTTCGGGAATGACAGCCATGGTTGTAATAGAGCAGCGACACGAAACGTGAGGGTGGTTGGGAACGACACGGGAATCCTCAGATACCGTAACAGCCCTGTGACCGGGCCCAGCTCCCCAGCTCAAAACTGTATCGTGTGTCAATGGAAAAGGTTCAGATTTTTGTGGGACCAACACATTCCACCCTCTCGTGAACAGAAAGCCGGCACGCTCGGTACCGCTCCCTCAGGCTTCGCAGGTTTGCAGGTCACCCTTCTGCGGGGCCTTGCTAAACCTCCCTGCACAGCTCCAGCTCAGTGCCCCTGCTCCTGAGGGGACAGGGCACGAGGGGAGCTGGGCCTTTGGTCAGGCCTCATCTGGCCATTCTTATTTTCTGTACTGAGCTGGATCTCATAAGGCAGCAAGAAAAGGAAAGTGAATCCCCAAGGTCACCTCGTTTGCCTCAGTCACACTGATTTACTGAACCTAGGTTAACAATAATGTTCAGATAAATTGTGAAACTGGTAGACTACAATAAAGCATTTCCAAAGTAGTGTTTCACATTACCATGATTTTTTTATTACTTACGTAGAGAAATTAAAAAAACCCAAAACAGTAGCACTTAGTCAAAATAAGTATTTCTAGTTGCTATTTACAAATAGCAAAGCAACCATGCTTTTTCACAAGAGGAATACACAAGCTATCAATTGTAATAGTGGTAGTTTTTAACATGTCTTATGTGTTCTCTGAACTCTGAAGCGTTAACACAGTTTCTTACACAAAGAGCATTATTGGTATGCAGGTAATCTCTGCTTGTTCTGCTGTTGCTTTTTTAAATTTGGCATGGTCACCTCCCACACCAAGGACTGAGTGGTTGCAGTAGGTTACACGGATGCCAGACCAGCTTGGGGAAATAGTATGGTCCCTTGAACCTGACTGCAAGAGGTGGTGGGTTCAGCACTTTCTCTAAAGATTATTCGCCAAAAAGCAGATTCGTTTCCCGGTGCACAATGAGCCTATAATCACACACTCAGAGGAGAGACATTATTTATTTCACATTTGTGCAAAGATGGGTGCTAGGTGGTAATTCCACAATGCTAGCACAGCACACCGAAGAAAAGCAATGTATTTATTCTGTTACATGATTAGTAAAAACCCACCTAAATTTACATTCATTGGTTAGTAGTCACCATCTCATCTACTATTGGCCAGTTATACTCAGATTAGCCTTGCTTGCTATGTAGATTACCACGCATGCTCCTTGCAGGTGTGGGGGCGCAAGTTCTTCCAGCCTGGAATGGAGTCGGAGGTCACGATTTCCCCCTCTCACCCTTACCTTTCCCCCAGTTCATGCTTCTGTGGCAATCATCTGGCCTTTGGCACCTTCTGGAGCAGGATGTTTCTTTTTATCAGTCACATCCTACATTTCTTAAGTCCAACTACCCTGCTCGTTATCTCAAGAACATTTCTTTTCTCTCCGATGGACCTTGAGTATTCTTGCCAAGTTGGCAATGCACACGAAGCATCCTCAAAACGTCAAGGCCTAATTCTCACAGGGTGTCCTTACTCTATCAATGCCAGCTGTGTGCCGTTCTGATTACAGCCTTACTTGTTAATTTGATATATAGACAATACATCTTGCACAAAATAGTCAGAACATTCTAAAACTCTGAGTTATTCTTCAACAGATGAGATCTAGACACTGAATTATTAAGTGAAGCTACAACTTTTCCGTAACTCATTCACTTCATTCTTCTTCAACATAACATGCTGACAGCATACTTTCGTCTTTTGAAATCCAGAGCTTAAAAAATTTCAGCATGTTTAATTTGTCTGTAAACACAAGATGGCAGCATTTTATGTAGTTTACCATTGAACATTGGGAAGAGCTACAGCTATTTTACAATACATAGGTGGTGGTGAAGTTTATGCTTTGAACAGTAGAACTAATGGAAGTTGCAAACTCGTTTATATTGCAAATCTGCTCTTGATGAAGGCACCCTGCAAGCATGGCTTTTAGGGCTTGCAAAGTTAGGCAGGATCACCAGATTGTATACACAGATGTTTGAAAGAGCAATGTAATAAAACTGAAATGAAGAAAATATTAATTTCTCACTGACACCAATAATATGCTTATTGTGCATGCACATAGATGGAGGCACTGTGATGAACCTAGTGATGTACTGGATAGGTTGGACAGCCAACATTTTAGATTTTGTTATGAAAGCTTGGCATATTTTGAAAGTTGCTTTAGATTAATAGTTTGAGTAATTTTCTCATTATTATTTTTTCCATGAGCAGATTGTGAGCATCACAATTTGTTTGAAATATGAATTCATTCTCCTTGAGGAGATGAAAAAAATGTCATCCATGGCAAAATGAAAGAGGTTAAACATTGGCTGAACTCAAGAATCATATTGTCAGAAATTTCTGGGGTATAGAGAAGCCCCAGCAAAGCTGAGGTTCAAAACCAAGATCTGTGTCTCTATCTGCACAGATTTTCTGACTCAGACTGACCACTTTCCTTTTTCCCAGCAGCCATTTATTTTGTTTCTGCATGTGGAAAATGCAACCTTCTTCTTTTTAAAATTTTGAAGAAAGAGTTAAGTAGGAAACTGAGCCAATTAAATTATAATTTAATAAAATATTTGGGATCTACCAACTTCTTGGGCAATAGGACTTGCAGAAAAAGGGTAATGCAAGTTTTGTGACATTTTGTGGCTAGCTGGGAAAGCCCAGGAGTGTGAGTGTTGCTGTGGCTGATAAACTTCAGCCATGCATACCCCTGCATTTTTGGCATGCAATGGCCACAGCCATAGATATAAGAAAGAAAGTGTAGTCTCCAAGTGTCTTGTCACCTTACTAGCGAGAGTTAACTTCATAGAAATCTTTCTCTTCACCTTTGTTATCTTCCTCAAATTGATGCTTTAAAAAAATACTTCTTTTTTCTTCTAGACACTGTGATACAAAAACATTTCTCCACTGGATTCAAAACATTTGTGGGACAGTCTATGGTATGACTTACACATGGAGGTTTTTTTGCCTTAAAAGGAAAAATGACTGACTGTTCCTCCATCTGCCATTAAACCTTGTCAAGAAAGAGAATTTGAGCCCTTCAGCAGCCTTTGAGGGTCTGTCACATCCCAATTTCTCAGGACGATGACTCAGGTTTGCTGATTCCCAGGTCAGAATTAAGGTGAAATGACACCAGGGTTCCTTTAACTCACAAAACTCAACTTTTATTTGCTCACAAAAAGAATTGGCATGCTCACCACAAAAATTGGTGTGCTTACAACAGAAATTGGCATGAAACTACGTCAGTAAACTGTGTAACATGTGCCAGCCCTACATCACCAAACATATACTACAGGCCTTGCTTATTTGGCAATTAGTTCAGGGAAGACAATAAGGAGATCCCTCCCGTTGGGTCAGGAGGTTCTGTGCAGACCCCCTTGATTTCTAAGCATCCTCTCAGAGAGCAGCCCAGGGGTGGCTGGATCCGCTCCGAGTCCTAGACTTGGTCAACGGTTTATATCTAAAGGGATGAGGTGTAGGGATTATGGAAAAGGAAAGAGAAGAGGAAGCAAGGCAGAGAGAGAGAAATGAAATGAAGAGAGAAAGATTTCACCAGTCTTGGGTCCAGCATTGGTCCAGTCAGCCGAGGAGTCCAGTTCCAGTGGTCTTGCACGCGTGGGGCTTCAGTTTGTGCCCTTTTATCATCCCTGCCCTCTCCTTCGGGCGGGCACTCACACTTATTAGGCTAATTAGGTGTCATGAGTGATTTGTGAGTCTTTGGGCTTGCGGGTCGTTTGGGGAGTAACTTCCCCTTCCCAGTATGGTGAGCTGCCCTGCTCAGCACATCAGAACAGGGAGCTGTGCACCCTCCATTACACCCTCCTCCTCCTGTTGCGGATGGGTGCTGATTGGCTTCTTTTCACCTGTGGTTCCTTGCTAGGCACAGTTCCTTGTTATGCAGAGTTCGTCGTTAAGCAGAGCTTGCCCCACCACAATGTTTGAGACATTAACTCTTTCAGTCCCTCACAGGGTCCACTTCAGACCCCTCCTGCCCCTGAGGCAATGAACATACAGAAGGCTTCATCTACATCCTAGTTTATTAATTGAAATGCATCTCCCAAGTGTCTATTTACCAGACCAGCTTCTAAAACTAACATGAACAAGCCAGGAACCTTGTCTACTAAATAGGTGTATCACTTAGGTGAACTTGGCACCAAATTTAATATTGTACCAGGCCCAAGCAAGTGCAAAAGAGCAGAGCAAACTGACCCTGCTCTCCTGGCAGCCCTGCTTTTCTACTGAAGGGCAAATTGAGGGGCTTGTGACGTTTTCAGCTTGTGATCTATAGCCATTAAATTATCCATCATGTAGGGATGTGCACTGATGCTAGAAATGGTAATAGCAACTGAAGCATAATTATGGTTCTTGTCACGGAGGGAAGTTACTTTCTTTCTGCTGCCCTCACTGGCACTTCTCTAACAGATAAGTTCCTGAATCAACTGCTGGCAGCAGAGAGAGGTTTTTCTCCCCCATCTTTACCACGTCTTCTGCTTTCCTGCAATCCATCTAACAACTTTTGCTACCTTAGCCATGAAGAGCATGACGAGTTGGACTCATGCAGCCATTTCAGCTTATATTGCTCACCAGAGAGAAGGTAGTATCCTGTTCCCCCATCTGTCTGCCCACCCCCCTCTTTCCTAGGCAACCCAGCTCTATCATGCAACCTCCCAACAATGGCCTTAGAGGCATTACAGGAGCCTGCACCCAAAATGGGGTCTAGCTGCAGTTACCAGCCAAACATAGATCCAGACATATTTGGTTTCAAGTTTCTCTGAAAAACCTTCAAAGATTAAGCTGAAGAAGTTTTGTGTGCCTCCTTTTATTGAGAAGTTTACCTCATGCAGTTGTCCCACTGTTGTGATATTTTAAGCTGGCTATTGGTGTGACAGATAGCAAAATCACAGCAAAGTCACATAGAATCATAGACCGGTTTGGGTTGGAAAGAACCTTTAAAGATCATCTAGTCCAGCCTCCATCCTTTGAGAAGTTCATTTAACCAACATAGAAGCTGTTGAATTCTCAAGTTTATGTGTGGTATTTTCCAAGCTATTTATTTCCTCAAGTTTCCATAACTGCACACTGAAAGGATGCATTCTCCTCAAAAGACTCTTATTGTTAAGATACGATTATTATCTGTGAAAGCAGTTTAAACATGAAGTAACAAGCATCCATCACATCTGCCATGAGTTATGGTCTGTGTTTATTGGGCCAATAGGAAACAAAATGAGATCTAGTCATATAAAGAAACATAGTGAATTCAGATACACTGCAAGTTGTGGGGAGATTCACAGAAAACCACACAATATTTTCATTACCCTTTTTTTTTTTGTAATGCTGATGAAACAAAGATAGAAATGTCAGATGAGCTGCCCAAGCCACAAAAGAAATAATCATCAAAGTTATGGTTAGGATATAAGTGTATCTGTGCCTGTGGCTTGTGTCCAGAGCCCATAGGACCCTGCCTGTTTGTTAGACTGTACTTGTATTTCAAACAGTTTAGGTGAAACAGCACTTGAGAGAGAAAATAATTGCACAGCAATGCACACTTTAATGACTAAATACAACCTTTATTATAGGAACATCAGTAATAGAAAAATAAAGAGCATATCTTACTTCTCATAGCAAATTATTTTTTAGCAAGCATACATTATAGCAAGCTAGAAGCGATCAACCAAACCATCTTCATACACCCAAGATGCTAATCTACATCTCCCTTCCTCTTTCAACCAGAATTAACAGTTGTTTTTTAATTTGGACTTTGTCCATCCGAGAGCAAAAAGGACTGAAAGAAATTAAATCTTGCTTTATAAACTCCTTGGTGATTTGGCCAAGTATGACATCATCATGTTCACGGGATGCCCTTGTGTCTACCTTGGGTGTGCAAGAGACCATAGTGAATGGTCTGGGGTGAGAGCTGCAGCAGAGCATCAGGGAGCTGTAGGGATGTGCTCACCTCCTAATTTCTATGAGTGGCCCCACTGTATCCTGACCAGCACATGCTTGCAAGCAAGGTAAGCATAGCTTCCCTGATGGGGTGCATCATGTCATCATGATCAATATCTTCTGGTTCAGGGATGGGTTGATCTGAGGCCGCAACCAAGGGAATAAATGAGCTGGGACTGCTGAGACCAACATTGCTGGTCACTGTGGGACCCAGCTGCAACCTTGTCCCCTCCCACAGCAGACTGTGCTCTTCTGTCAGCTCTCTGGGTACGTGGGCTCATGCTGACTATATGAAGGTTTTTGGCATGCAGATTTTTAGGTCAGGTTGGTTGGTAAACCCCTGCCCCAAGCAGTGAGCAGGTTGCTGAACAAGGGTCTGACTATGGCAAAGAGCAGCTCTGGAAGGGAAGCAAACTGCCAGGCTTAGAAAATACTGTTTTCATTTACATCCACATCGACAGGAAGCAAAGAAACTGTGCACTGCTGCCCATCGTATAACTATTATGGCCCACCTAGTGTACAGCTAGTTTATCGTAAGAGCCTCTTCTTTGTATGGTGCTCTTTTAGGGACTTTTTGCTCAAACTGTTTCCTCAGACAAGATGTTTAAAAGACAAAGTCTGGCAGCCAAGACCAATTACACCTGTAGGGTCTTCCCACTGGGAGGAGGACCTCAAATCGATTGCGTTAGATAAAAAAGTGCCAGCCAAATATCTACCTAAATTCTGGCAGAAAATAAATACAGGCATCAGCTTTAAAAGCTGCATATGGCAACTGAGGAAGCAGCTGGGCTGTCTAATTATAATTCAGTGTTGAATTCAGAGAGGCAACACACCTTGCTATTGTGGCATGCTAACACGCATCCCTGCTGCAGGCTGTTTGTGTGTTCTGTGGTCAGGGAAGGAGGTGATGGCATGCAGGCTGGGCTGCAGGTGGGAGTAAAGTTGCACTTAGGGGATGGGATCTCCTGATGCAGTAAGGAATTGTCCAATGGATCCTCTACTACTGTAAAGCCCTAACTCCATTGGATAAATTTTGCTGCGTGTTGGCAGCATTTCATGGGAGCCTCCAGTTGTTTCATTGGTTTATACAACGTGCACTTCACCAGTGCTGTTTAGAGCAAGCCCAGAGTATTATTCATCTAGAAAGGGCAGTATACAGCTTCATAAAAATAGCAAACAAATAATAGCAATAAAAAGCATAAGAACAAATCAGGTAAGCCTGAATCCAAACATTGTTCAATACCAACAGTTTGATTCACTGTAGAAAGAAAAAAGTGGGTGGGTGGGGGAAACATTAACCTTGCATCATTGCTAAAAATGCCAGAGGTCGTCACAAGATTAAACACAGAATTATCAGTTGTTAAGAACGGTTGTTTCTCCTCATGTTGATATGAAACAATGAAAGACTGAATATTAACATAAAGAGATTTTTCAGTACAGAACATAACAAGAAAACGCTATATCCCTATCAGTAGAAGTAACAAACTGTACAGATCATGCAAACCAACAATCCAAAGAACATGTGAAATAGGAATGGGAAGGATGTCTACTGATCACTAGTCAAAATGGCTTAGGGTCAGATCACGTGCAGTGCTGAGCTTTTTAGGCAGTGTTTGTTGTTAAAATGTCCACATGTAACAGTTTGGGACAGTAACATCACTATTTCATACATAGGCTCATTTTTGAATGGAAGCTCTTCCATATATTTACTTTTCCTGCTGGACATCTCATCAATTCTCTTGTTTTAAAAAAAGTGAATGCTTTGAGTATAAAAATCTGCTTTCTAAACAATAGGTTAATAGTATTAACTAACCTTGAGAACTAGAGGGATCTTATTAAGCCAGGGGCCAGAACAATGCCACTGAATTCAGTGGGCTGCTTGTCCACTAACCAGGGAGGGGAGGAAGAAAGGTGAAAATAAGCTAGATAAAGTTCACTAAGCACTATTAACAGTGCTGGAGCCTTTTACAAAACATGTGTGTACACATGTGTGTTTATGTGCACATTTGTGCATATGTTTAGCTTTGTAAATCTTCTGTGACAAGGAGATTTTCCTCGTTACAACAAAGAACATTAGCTGAACTTAATCTCAGAAGTGATTACTACTCTCATGCCTTCATCATTGGTTTAGCAGGAAACGGAGTGTATCAATTAGTGTGCTTTAAAGCAACTCCAAATTACTTCCATGTGAAAAATCCAGCTGCTCAGCTGTAAGCACACTGGATAGCATTCACTTTGGGGCAGAGTTTCTCCTAGGCCTGTGCAAGCTTTTATTTCTCCCAGGAGCCTTGAACATATATACAGTGTCAGTGGATTTCTATTTGCTCATGGACCTTGTGCAGGTCTGCCGCAATTGTGGCCGCTTAATCCCTGGCATTTTCAGTGGAGTGTGATGTCTTCTCAGATTAAGAGAGATCACAGTGCTGCCATCTCAGTGGAGGGACAGTTACTGAGTTCAGTGGCAGTCACCGTAACAGGTCCATGTCTGAATAGGAAGTGGGTGATTCATGAGCTCTCACAAGACCATGAAGTATTAAGCTGCTTGAATTTATCAAGCAAATTCACGCCAATCCCCATCAACTGCACTGGCATCGTTAGCACAGGCCCACGTATCGCAGTGCTTTCAGAGCCTCATGCTAGCTTTCTCCACGTTGCGTTGCAAAAATGTGGCAAATGGATGCTGTGCCTTGAGCACCAATTGACAAGTGGGGTGGCTTGGCCTGGCGTGGCAGGCGGATGGAGTTACTGCCTGCAAATGCCTGCCCAGTTCTTCTGCACGGGCATCTCAGCTGCCTGTGAATCAGCTTCTGAATCATGCAGTTTGCAGCATAACGCTTTAGCATAAATTTACCAGCGTCAGATTGCTCTAATGTGCTGTGCTTTATGAGGCTGCAGTTCAAGAACTATTGGCAAGAAGTTCACACACCTTTGCAGCGTGGATGAGACAAGCAATGACAAGTGATAATTTTGGCATATACTAGTCAGGCAGACCCTGTGTGACCTCAGTTGGGTAATCTCTTATTTGCATACACAGTCACTGGAAACTAGAAAATTTTCTAAAAATATTACCTCCAGTGTAAGAGTCACATATTACCACTGTGTCCTTGCAAAGGGCTTAGCAGGAAAAAACCCAAGAATTTACGAAGTGTAACCCTGTCATAGGACTGGTGAGAACTTGCTTGTGAATGGAAGTCTCACTTAGACTTGACCTGAGACTCCGGCATATGCAGTGTCTCACAGGGCTTTCACTGAGCTCTGGTTTAACAGGGTTGTCTGTAGCTGTGGACCTCTGGTTTATTCACTTGATGGTCATATTACTGGACTCATCTATTTTAATAAATCTAAACACTATCTTTAACAAATCTGATGGATTTTCTGGGGGATAATGATACTGCTTGCTTTAAGCTATTTTTAGGCATCTGACTTAGGTGGTCTGAATTGCATCCTTTGTTGATAACATAAAGAATTTAGGCTCCTCACTTTGGTCCTCTAGACTACACCTAAATCAGATGCTAAGAATAGCCTAAAGTAGATGGTGTGAGTTCTCTCTTTCCCACCTTAAAGAAATTGCTTCCAGAAATATTCATTAACTTTAAACACATGGTGTCATCCCACTTAAAAATGTGGCTTCAGGGCAGTGAGATTGCCAGGTAGAAGCTAAAACTCCTGTGACTTCTCTACTTGCTACATGCATTTGGAAGTACAAGGGCACCTCAGATACGTTCATATCCTCTATGCGGCTTTCTTCTGGAAATCAGGAAAGTGGCAAACACAATGACAAGCAATCCCAGGATACTCAGGCCCACCGCAATGGGAGCTGCTTTGCTGTTTTTATCAGGAAAACATTCTTCTTCTGAAAGTAAAAGGAGATCAGAGAATGTGTTACAGCAGAACACTGTACTCCTAGACTATACATCTATATTCCAGAAAAGTTAGCAAATACAAGCCAGACGTTCTCAAAACCTTATTTTCTTTTTTTTTTTTTTTTTCCTTTTTTTTTTTCGTGTCTTCATTTCTTTTTTTTCCTTTCTTTTTCCTGAGCTATACTTATCACATTTTTGTCTGTGGTGAACCTTATCTCAAGAAAACAATACTAGCCCCTTTTGAAATTGCTACATGCTTCACTGGAGAATTACTCTGCTCTTTCATGTCTACAGTAATTGTTTTACTGTCAAGATCAGTGCATACACAGTAGGAGGCTTTCTTGCTGACAGCAGATGTGGAGCATCACACTACAAAGTGCAAGTCTAAAAATAAAGAGCAAGACACGTCCTGCATGGACAAAAACTGCTTCTATGTGGCATCTCATTGCTTCTTTCCAGTAAAAAGGATCAGGCCAGAGAAGGGAGCCCATAGTCCAGCACATCAGTAGTGCAGCAAGGATCCTAGTTAAGTCAGTGTTTCCTAAGAAAAATCAAATTCTAATTGTTCTCTGTGTTTAATTCAGAATATTTCTGGATAATTGTGGCTAACTCAGAACATCAAGAGAATAGGAAGGCAGAAACTTTGGACTTAGTCCAGGGGGTTGCTTTAGCAGTACCATTGTAATTTTATTGTACATATGATGATATCAGAAAAGGTTTTGACATGAATAATATCTTTTAAGAACCATCCAAAGATATATTCACTCCAAACATACCTCTTAGCTACACAAGGGGCAAATCCTGACTTCCTCAGCCTGTCCCTACCAAAATGAATATTCAAGTAATCCTTGAATAAATGGAAACTCTTTACTTAAAAATGAACTTCCAGACTGGGGTAAATTGGTGGCTTTTCTATGGAGAGACTGCACCATCTGGGTCACTGACATAAATGGAACATTCATCCAAGTAACAATGGCAGTGTCAGTCTCAAATTCACAGTACAAGTGTAGCCCTGGGAGTGAAGGCAAGGTCTGGGAATGATCACTAATGTGTTACCCCAGAACTGGATCAGACCTACGTCTTCCATCTGATCTATAGGAATGGTCCTTTCTTGGGCTGCAAGGAAAGACTGACCTCTGGCAGGATGCTTTGAGTGGCACCTGAGTAGTAAATTATCCTCTAAGTAGGGTAGCTTGATCAGCTAAACCCGAGTATATCCCAGCTCAGCGGTGGATATACCCAGTTTATACCCAGGTATGAGGGAGATCCAACGCCCTCCACCCATTTCTCTTCTATGACTATTCCAAGGCAGATTTCGACAGCGCTCTAAGGCAAAAGCCTTTGTTGTTATTGTCTAATTCTGATGACTATGCTGGCACAGATTGTAGCTTAGCTTGGGTATTCCCAGTGGGAATCTTTACACCAACAGCGGGCAGTTAGCCCAGGGAGCATGTGGAGTGCATGACATCATGTCACAGCTCCAGAGCCTCCACACTGCTTTCCCCAAAATCTGATCCTCCTCTTCTCTGATCCAGATGGTGATTTCATGTGATGCAATGCCACAAAGCCAAAGGCATCAGCATTCTACTAGATGCTGACTTTTAAAAGCTTTGTCTGGCTGATGTAACCTGCTGTTAAGGAAGTAAGCTGAAAAGTATTTGCATATGAGTATTGCAAAAGCCAGAGGTGTTTGAATTGGCCATTTTGCTTTCAGGAAACCTTGGGCTATGAACTAGGAATTGTTTCTGTCTCACTGAAATGCAGTTCACAAGACACTTTTACAGCTTTCCAGACTCAAACAGGCCAAGCTATCGATGTAATGCTGCTGCAGTTTGTACAAAATTGTAAGGAACTTGAAACCAATGATCATTATTGTTTTCTTTTTCTTCCTCTTTTAAAGATAAGCAAATGAGGAGCAACAGAAGTGAAACTACCAGTCTTAAGACACCTGAGGGCACGAGGCCAGTGATGTGTATAGTCATTCCTTCACTGGGGATTTTGTCTTTCAAAATCTGCATACACAGCAGAGGTACGTAACAGTTTCATTACTATTTCATGGCCACTGGGGAATTATTTCAGAGGTGGTAGCTGCTTTCTCAGCCTTTTGATTAAAAGCAAAACTAATTTAATTTTGTATATGGTATTGATTAGCAGAGATTAGCCTGACCTGGGCGGGGGGGGGATGTGGGGGGAGAGAGAGTCTTTCTAAGCTCTGTCTCTGCTAGAGGTGAGGCCGTATCAAAAGCCATAACTGAACTCATTCACTGTACAAGTTCAAATGGGAATGTGGGGACCAGATGGGATCCCATGCATTGTTCCAGCTCAGTGTTATCCCATGAAAAAAATCTTCATGAGAATGAGAGCATAAATTGGATTCTCCGTGCAGCTTTTAAGAACTTAAAGAAAAGTATGCAAAGAAAAAGGTTCATGTCTTAAAAAAGCCCCAAATGTTGTTTCCCATTATATTCCTTTTAGAATAAGAAAGGCAGCCAAAATGATGAACTAACAAAAGAAGAATCAGTCAAACAGAGCCAAACTGAGTCAAAAGACAGATCTAAAGTAAAAAGAAGAATACAGGGGCCATATTTTGTTAGCATGCAGAAAGCCAAATCTCAGACGAAGGGAATGTATTATTAGTGCATCTGAAGGGCTGGAGAACTGATAAGCCTATCTGTCCACCTGAGTTCTTGTACGGAAACACCCTGAGAGGAAGTCACAGAAATGTGAAGATGTACAATTTGAAAGAGACCACAGGGTCCAATCTAGTCCACCTCTCTGCTTTTTGTAGGATCTTTCATGCATCTCATAAGAAGTAAGGCAGTAGACCATGAGAGTGTCTATACTGTGGGACACAGGAGTTTCCTGGTGCACGCAGCAGTCCTGGACCCCACAGTCTAGCCAGGTCCTGGCTGCATCACTGGACAAGAAACAAGGATGACAACACCTCATTTCCCCATGGAAGGAACCCCAGGTGTGGCTGTAGGGAAGAAGTTGTGATGAGCCCCAATACATTCTCCCAGTGTGGGCAATCCAGAGTCCAGGGGAGTCAGTACTGGTCTGTCTCTGTCTTTTACTAAGCTACATGATTGTCTCTTTGTGGCTGTATTCAAGAAAAGACAAATTGCAGAGATGAGCATCACATATAATTCTGAAACTGGGAGCATGCCAATTGTGTTCCTCCTCAGGAGCACATTTCATCATGTCTAGACACAGCTGCTCTGAAAGTATCATCCTGCATTCTCAAATATCCCCTATTAGTTGGCAGTTTTGCTGCTGCAGCTGCGGGGCATCATGAGTGTCAAGAGCATTTCAAAATAGCTAAAATCTGACTATATCAAGAACAGTGACCTTGAACTGAACTGTACATATTAGGGTTTGGGCAATGCGATGGTGGTGAACACACCTCTGCTTGCTCTGGGAGAAGATGAGTGAAGAATAAAATTGTGGCTGTGTAACTGAACATTTTTAATGAGAAGGTGAAACAGAAGGTACTGAATGCAGGAGGAAAAGATACTTTTCCATCTTCCATATGTATTACCGCTGTGTTGAAAGTGACTCAGAAAAGGTTGAGAATACAGCAGCAGGCAGGTTACATTATTTGGCAACTATTACAAAGCTGTGATTGTGCTATAGGTGTAACAGGATCACCGCATATGTATGGTTATAATCTAGCAGATTATATCTATCAGGCTACCAGAGTGCTGACATGTAGATCTCAGAAGGGTGGAAAAGGTAACCTTCTACTTACCTTTTCCAAACTGGTTACCAACAATATCAAACGCCTGCAGCTGCATATTAACAAAGAGTAGCTGGAAGTTCTTCTCCAAGGTGAAGGTTTGCTTGCTAGCACACTTAAAGGAATTCCCCAGCTTTGTTGTAAACATCTTCTCATGTATGGCTGCATAGTAAAGCATACCTGGAAGCCATAATGAGAGAGGCAAATGAGAATCCACACTAACTGTTGGAACCAACATCTTTCTGAGATAAAATGGAGGATCCCCGGTACTTTGGCAGAGCAGCAGTCACATATGTGACTAAAGGATGGACATTTTCCCCATAATGTATCAGTTACATTTCTTCCATGTTTAAATGAGTGCTTTAATTATCAATGGGCAACTCAGCTGAGCTTGGGTCTGAAAAAGTGGCTAAAATTTCAGATGCTTCTTCAAATCATATTTCAACAACCTGAGCCTGCAAGAGGGGGTTAGGATACTCACAGGAGCAAACAACTATCTTGGGTCTCCAGCATGGCTATTTCCAGACAAAACAGAGATACCATCTCTAGCATGGGAATTTGACATATCTAGTCTGTATTAAATTTTATGTATTAAATATGTTCTTAAACGTATTTCAGTGTCACAGGACTTTATGGAAAATATGGTTCAAGTTCAAAGCATGAAAAGATCATGTAACCTGGGCATATCCTTTATGCATATCCTCCTTTGAAAGCAGATATACCAGTTTAAGACAAAATCATCCACATCACCAAATCTGCATCACTGTATCTCAACCACATCTGCCAGCACAATAGTGTGCAGCATACTCCTGGTCCTCTTCAGTCAAAATCAGTACACCAGTGTGTACTGATACAGTTAATTCAGTAATTTTTATCTTAGAAAAGATATGGGCTTGCTCACTGCAAAATACTGCTGGTGGACTGTGAAATGGCAGCATCTGGAAGAGAGGTAATAACAAAGAGCCAGGGATAGCAATGTCTCTTGCCAGCACCAGTGTGGTGGACTCAGGGTATATTTGAGGATTTTAAAAATTATGATTAAGCCGATTAGTTTGTATTTGCTGCAATTTGCGTTTAGCAATGCGCAAGAAAACTCTGGTCATTTAGACGGAGAACATCTCTAGGAGACATGTCCTCTGGATCAGCTTTTCTTTTACTTTAATTGCTGTAGTTCAGAATAGGCTCAACTTGAGTTAATAAAAGTGCTCATCAGTGAGAAGAAAAATAGGCACTGAGCTTCCAAAAAGGTCAGTGCTATTAGGACACACCTGGCCAAGCTCCTGATTTGTTTTTCTTCCTTCAGGAACAAAAGTGAATCCAAAGACTTATGAGTAACAAACGGAGAAGTGACATAATATAGTTGTTTAACCTGTCACAGATTTGATATATTTAGATGAATTTGTGCAAAATTAATGTCAGAGAAAATCTGACATGATGGCTCAGACTTTTTCTCTCTGACCTAAATGATGTTCTCTTAGCATTTCTTGGGCCGTAGCATCTGGGGCAGCTCCTGACTGTTCAAATGGCAAGAAGCAGGGCTATATAAGAAAAAGAAAATCTGATCACCTGACAAAAGCATGGATAAGGTCTAGGATTTCAGGACGGTTTGAAAAACTTCAGCCTGGGTCCAGTTCTTATTTTTGCCAAACCAGAATGTCAAACACGCCTCCTCTTCATATTAGTGTATTTGAAATCTGGATCCAGCTCTGCATTTCTGTGATCCAGATACTGTATTCATTTAGTTTGCATATTAGATTGGAAAGATGCATGCAACTGAACTGGAGTCACGGCATTTTTGTGTGTTTGCAGATAAAAATTTTGAGGACTGTTTTGTATCTTAAATTTAGGTTTGAAGTACTCTTTATTTTGAAAGAGGTGGGGCAGGGAAAGTTTTTGAGGACAAAAGGAAAATTGAACAATTCTGATGAAACTGCAGCCCAGGCCCTTGTCTTCCATTTTCATACCGTAAGATTTAGGTGAATGACATGTTGAAAGCCTGATAAACACATAATTTGCAAAACCCAGTGTTTTAAAGATATGAAAGCCTACTCCACACCCAGAACAATTTGAAAAGAAATTAAGACAGTGTAAAGTCACTGACCTTCAGAAGATAACTGCAATCTGGCCTCAATTTTACTGACATAGTACGTTGGAGCTTGCTGCAAAAGAAGATATATCTTTATTTGTAATACATCCTCCTATTTGTGAAAAAAATACAGTTCACCACAGCAAAATCTTCACAAAGAATTTCCCAAAGAAATACATTTTAACACACGCTGCTCAATCAAGCTAGACATTTGTGTGATACTTGTGGTAACCAAAAGTAGGATGGAGTTAAGCAAGCAGTATACACTGCACAAATAAACTGACATGCGATAAGGCAGTTTTATTTTTATTCACCTGTTCTGCTTTTATTGAGAGTCCCTACAGTGCTCTCCTGAGTAAACCTGCACTGAATTAATCCATGCTGACTTGCAGTCTGATTGCTTGCAGGACCTATGCCCACACCTTTAGAAGTACTCGGGACTCTTGGTGCTGCAGTGCACTTTATGCATAGATGCTCTTTGCATGAGCAAACTGCAGAAAGCAGCAGTGCTTCTACGTTCATCATTGTTTTGAACTGGGAGAGGTCAACAACAAGCTGAGGGCCAGTAGCTCCTCTCATGCTAGTACCACTCATTTCATATTTTGTCCGCCAATAGCAGGCACTGCAAATGAGGAAACAGCAACCTGGATGTGTAGGGGAGAAATAACTGTTCTTTTCACCCTGCTGACACTGTTGGTTCTGGCTGGCTTTTTTTTTCATATGTGTACAGACTGCTGACATGGAAAGCACCTGGTACAACAGCACAGAGCAAAATTTCCAGCTAAGTGCCCTGCCTGCAAGTGCCCTAGAACACTGGTGCAACCTGAATGCTGTCCTTCCCTGGACTGTCACAAAGTGAGAGCCAGCCCCAAGAGCTTTTCCCTGGTAGCAGTGTTGGAGTATAATGTGAGTCTTTATGTAGCAGCCCTACTACTCATTTTAATTCCAGCTGTGAGCACAGAGGGACCGGTAAGTGCAGCTGGTGGATAAATCACAGCAGACATGAATGTCTCCTGTGCGCCCAGTTTCAATGTTATGCAGTTTAAAAGCTGGTAGGATGGATTGGGAAAGTTTAAGAAAGAAATACACCAGAGAAGAGGTTCTCAGCATTATTCCTACTTAAAGACATAAATAGGTCAAATATTACCATTTTTTTGGTGGAAAGGGCTATGTTCTTTTTGGCCACAGTTAATAACTTTGCTTGGGGAAAACACCTGCTCCTACTTCGCATCTTGTGGGTTGGTTACAAAACTTCCTTTTTTCAAGTTCTTTGCAAAAGGCAGCTGGCAGTGGTGAGTACTGAGCCAGCCACTCCCCTCCTGCTGCCCCGGAGCCTGATCCAGCTCCTCTTTCACTGGTGAAAATCAGAAGTGCCACCACTGGAGCACTCCTGGTTCAAAGCAGTTAGAGAGGCTGTGGGGACCAAACACTAAAAAACAGCAGCAAAATTATTTCTTATTAACTTGAATTTCAAAGCAGTCTAAGCTGAGCCCTGCTATGCTCTTGAGGCTTATCTTTAAGTGAAGGGCGGATTGTCTAATGCTGTGCCAATAACCACCTTTTTCAGGGCAAAACAGGTCAAGTCCCTCCTAAAGGTTCACATCACTCTCCTTAGCACTGCTACAAGCTGGGGCTTTCATGGGTACTTGAATCACCAGACTTTTTCTAAGGATCCTTGTAACACAGAAAATGCTCCCCTTGTTGCAGGAAGCATATATTTAAAGCAAACACTCACAGTCTGAACTGATCCTTTGTTTTAAAACAGCTCCTTGATATTTTACCTCACTTTTCCTCTGTAGCTTTTAGAAAACTTTCTGCCATAAACTAAAATCAAGAAGATTATTAATTGAAGCTCAAGCATTAATGACTCAGGTGTGGTATAGTTTGCTGTTGCCTCTTGGACTTTCTATGGAAGTGGCTGATTAACCATTTGTACTTTTCTTAATTGTCACTAATTTGAACTCGGAACCAGGATGTAAGATTGACATTTTGGCTTGATTAATTGAAGGACACAGATCAGCAGTGATAGCTCCAGCAGCCTGGTCTAGTGGAAGGCGTCCCTGCCCATGGTAGAGGGGGTGGAACTAGATGATCTTTAAAGTCCTTTCCAACCCAAACCATTCTGTGATTCTGCGCAGCTCTGAACTGCTATGGAGCTCCAGGACATGCATGTTACACTCAGTCAGAGTTTGATGGGATCCAACCCATGCTGTATTCCTCCCTGCCCATGACTTTATACACAGCAGTATTAACTTCTGTCTTTAGCCTTACTGGCATCACCACCCAGCCCTTATTAGCTTTCATATAAATAATACTGCATGCTGCCTCCCAGAATGTGTAAGCCGTGTAAATGTCTGAGGAAGCAAGAGGATGGCTGCACTCAGCCATTTTCTCCTGTGGTTAGAATAGCAGCAGCACTCTTGGTAGCTTATGTTAAAGCCTCATCTACATACAGTGTGGTCCCAGTGGGGAACATGGTATCAATAGACACAATGTCAAAAAAAAGACTTATTTTCCCACTATGTAAGCAGGGCTTCTCTCTTGCCCAAGGTTCTGTGTGTACTTATAAGTCTCCCTGGTGTGGTGCATTTTAGGGGAACTTATCTACAATTTTGTTGTTGTAGTTCACTTGTTTGGAATTTTCCACTCAGAAAGGAGATTAAATTAGGCACCTTCAGCTGCAGATGGGCTGTGGCTCCTGGGCACTTAAAACTGCACAGGCTGCCCTTTAGATATAACAGCCACAGCTGGCTTTTGGCCGGACAGTTGTGATACTTGGCATTTATGGGAAGCAAATGACTAACCTCACCTGCATCCAGGTGGTCCCTGAAACAGCATTTCGTGAGAGCAATTTGATAGTGTGAGTCAGAACTCCCAGCACACACACCTTGTTCCTGCGCAGAGACTCCAGTCCCAAACCCATTCCCTCTGTCCTGCTCCAGTGCAAACAACAGACCTGGCCTCTCCTCCCAGTAGACTTCTGCCTATGTAAAAATGAGACTCAGATTTTGCTTGAGGCTATTTCTAGACTTTATGTTGCTAGGTGGGTAGCTTTAAGACTGTTCTCTAGCACTTTCTATCAAAGGATGGCAAGGCACTGTACCTACCCTTCATTGCACGTATAAACCTTCCCCAATTGAAAGTTCAAATAGACAAGACTTGATTTAACATTGAAGTTAGCCCTGCTCTGAGCAGGGTGTTGGACCAAGTGGCCTCTAAAGTTCTTTTTCAACCTGAATTAATCTGTGGTTCTATGATTCTAGCCTCTTGGGAAGGACAGGAGTAATAGCGCCTTATATGCAGTGGAAAACTAGCATAGAGATGGATGAAATGCCTTTTCCCACAGCACAAGCTGGATCAAAGGCAGCCCAAGTTCCAGCTCTCCAATTCTAAACACTCCTTCCCTCTAAATACAACAGTTACCTTTACAAAGGTGAAGTTTATAAACCCCTCACTGAAAGTAATGTTCAGTTCAGACTGCACCGACCCACAGCTTCCAGATGTCTGTGTTGCATTGGGATCAACAGCCACGTACTCCATCTGCTTCTGTGGAGAGAAGAGATGTTGCAGGGGTGCTTATGAAGAGAAGGGGAGAAACTTAATAAGAAACACACAGAGATTTATAGCTGCTTTTTTTTTTTCTTTTCTTTTTTTCAGACAGGCTCTGTGTGGCTGAAGGAACAGACAGGTGGTGATGACAGCCTAATTGCTGTCTGCCAGGGTCATTCCCCACTCATAAACCAGCCCTAGTGCTTGTCTGACACATCACTGAGCTGTTCCAATGTGTTAAGATGGCAAAAAATAAGAGTTTTCTGCTCATTCGGTGAACTGATATGATTCAGAGCAGGGTCAGATGAGCACCAGTGGTAATTTAAAAAGAGGGAGCAGTGGGAATTTGTGCCTGAAGGCAGAAGAAAGATCAAGACAAAGGCAGGCAGGGGTTAGATTGGCTTCAACGTGTGTTGCTCCTTGTATCACCCCTGCCTCCTCATTATGTCCTGCACAGTTCATCTCTAGCATCTGCCAACCCACATTGTAGTCTGAAAGGAGAGCTCTGCAGCCCTGAATACAGTTTGGCTCCTTCAGTCTCATCTCAAACACACCTTACTTTTGTAATAAACATCTCATGTGGTCTGGTGAGGTTTGGAACCATGCTCCCTGCCTGACTTCCAACAGGACAAGGCATGAAAATTACTTTTACCAACATTAGATATTCATCCCATGTTAGAAATATTCAGACCCCAAACAAGAATATTTGGATTTGTAATGGGGATGGCTTGAGGCATATGAACTCCAGAGCCTGAGGATATAACCCCACATATTGTATTAACGGAGGTTACAAGACTGTAAGTCTGAGGGATATAATCGCCATTTTGTGTTTTATGACATCTTTTGCTGAATCATTCACTGTGGATCACTGTTAGGAGGGGGCACCTGCTCCCCAGGACCCCTGCTCTGATCCAGCCTGGCAGTTCCTGTGATCCTAAAATCTCCATGCATCTGCATCAAGACAACCCACCTCTGAATCCAAGTCTGTGAATTGACTATTTCTTGCTTTCATTGCAACTCACAATGTCAAGCCCTTCACCGAAGTCAAGTCAGATTCCCATTCTGGGAAACACAAGTAATGCTGAAGGCTGATCTAGCCCCCCCNCCAGTATTGCTACCACACATACATCACTGAAATAAGAAAGCACCCATACGCCCCATTGACATCATCATACAAGCCAAAGTACAGCATCTGGGATGCTGTGGCACAGAAAAGGCCTCAGACTGCTAAGAAAAACCACTTATTTTTGTCATACAAGCTAACTTCTGAAAATTGCTTTGAAAGAAGAAGAATAAATTCCAGCTAATGAAGAAACAGTCATTACAAAGCTCAGCCTTGTAGTCTTTCCCCCCCTCACCTTCTGTGTATTTTGAGCCATCAGTTGCAAACCCATAACTGCTTTGATGCAGGTCCTGTTCCTGTTGGAAACGGTGTATGTGCCAGTGGGGATGGGAGAAGGCTGCGGTGCAAGAGTGGGTCTCACTGTCATCACAGTAGATGGGATGATTGTTTGAGTCCCTGGACGAATAGTTGTTGTGTTGGTCATGGCTGTTGCTGTTGGACCTTTAGGTGCTGCTGTTTGGTTTCCTGACCCTGTGGTGGGCTTTACAGTTTGCATGGTGGTGGCTGTAGTAGTTAGGGCAGCAGCTGTCATTTGTGTATTTGGTGTTGTATGTTTTATGGTTGTGTTTGTGGCTGCTGCTGTCATTTCTGTGCTCACATGTGTTCTGGCTTGCTTGGTTGAGGACATAGGGTGTATGGTTGTGTTCTTCACCGCAGGAGTAACTGTTTGGATTGCCTGGGTTGTAGCCTGACCAGCTGCGGTTGTGTTGTCTGCTGGTGTTGTGGATACCACCATGGGAGATTTCTGGCCAGTCACTTGTATGGTGGTTGCTCCTACCTGGGCTGTCGTGTGATGGCCTGGTGCTGTTGTTACCTGGTGCTGGTCTGTTCTCTGCACAGCTGTTCTATGGCTTATGGGTGTTGTTTTAAGAGAGCCTGTGCTGTTAAAATGAACTGTAGTGCCTTGATGGGGTGAAGAATGATAAAGGGAAAGTGGCTGAGCAGAAGTAGCCGTCTGATGGAAGGATATGGTTTCTGGAGACAGTTTGACCCCCAGACCCACTTCAGCGGAGCAGGAGGAAAATGCTGCAAAGAAACAAATAAGTAGTAGTCTAGAAACTTTTACGTTTAACATTTCTGTTGATACCCACAACATAACTGCATTGATTTTGTTATCAAGTGGGTGATATGATTTTATTCTTCATTTGGCTCCAGTCAGGATAGGAGAGTGAAGGCAGACATGCTGTAGGACTATCCATAACTTTTCACTGCCCCCCCACCCCGGTCTTCACACCTCTGAATATACCCATTGCAGTGGAAGCACATTGGCTCCCAGCTCCTCACACACTGCTTTTGCTGCTGAAGAAGCCAGAGCATGCTGGAGGTGTGATAATCCCCAGGCAGCTCAAGAATTCCCTTGCAGGCAGTGGTACGGCAAGATTTGCTAGAAGAAGATTATCAAGATCTAAGGAAGATGAAGTGGGTGTAAGAGGTGAAGGGGTGGTTGGTTACTTACCAACAAAGCATGGGGAAAGGGAACATTTTTTGTGTGTGAAGGAAGTGAGGCAACATAATGGTCTTACAGTGATTCACAATGGTCTGGGAAAACAGTCTGGGAGACAGGGAAATTCCAGATATTTATTTATCGTTTTGTTGTAGCCATGCCAGCTTGAACCCTGAAGTTCTTCCTCCTGGGAGGTACCCAAGGGGATGCTCCAAACAAGGAAAGACTGGCCCTCTCAGTGATGGGCTTTCAGTAATGAGAAACAATTTTCAGGGTACAGCACCAGGGGCATTTTGGACCACATCTGAAAATAGTCACAGCACCAAAATTACACTTCCATCTTATAACATTTACAGAAATATGTCCCTTGCAGAACTGAAAAGAAAATATCTGGCTCCTTAATGTAAATGAGGAAGTGAAGAAAAAAGTGGGAAAAGTACATTGTAGACTAGATGAAGGTCACAACTCTTCCGCTTGAGTCTTTGATTGTCAGTATGCAACAAGACTCTGTAAAGAAAGGGTCAAGCTAAAAGAAATCATAAATCTTATTATTATATGAATTCCTTGATATGCATGAAGCTTCAGGTGTAGTTAAATGCTTTACTGCATAAATTAGCTGCAGGACAGAGATGAATTCTCCAGTTTGGAGACGGAAGGGACCCAAAAGTCCAAGACAGCTCATATTCCTAGCAGTATGGCTCCACAGAGGATGCCACAACATGTTGTCTGAGAAGTTTATTGTATGCTGCTTAATCCAAAGAAATTTCTCACTAACTGGTGTCCAAGGTTTGTGGCAGGCAGGTTGCTGGGATTCGGATTTTAGGATCGATTAAGGCCAGAGGCACATTCAGAGTGGAAATGGCTGAAATCTCACAAGCTCTTCATCCTTGTATTTATTTATTTTCACTCAACATGAACAGAGATCTGCAACAATTGCTGAATTCACAAAATCTCCACCATTTTAGGATACATATAAACCAAATAAGAATAATAAAACCTACTGGGTTTTGAATCAAATTCAAGACCAAAACCAAAGAAGTGAGAACAGATGTATAGATCTGAACCCGTACCACAATTTTCCCTTAAAAATGGCTATGCTAGAGAAGAGCAGAAGTGTAGATGTATACTCCATGTTCCTAAAATTGCCTAGGTATCACCTCTGCGCTGTACAGAATATACTTGACTGCCAGTGTAGCTGTTATCATCAAAGCGCAACTTCATACAGTTGAAAAGCCACAAAAATGACAGGACAGATCCCTCTGTGAATTTTATCAGAAGGAACCTAAAAATGCCATAATTAATATGATACTTTAGTTCATTTTCTCAGTTTTCCCCTAGACTTTACCGCACCTGCTGGCAGAGCTGAAAAGCATGTGACTTACCTCCTTCCCTGTTTGCCACTGGAAAATCAGAGCAGTTGCCATATACCAGCTATAGGTAGTTGTCTCTAATTGTATCAGCACAATAAAACCAAAAGAGAAGTAGCTGCAATTTTCACTCTTTTTCCCCCTATAAGACTGCAAAACAACCCATATTTAAATTTACACAAGTCTTAAATAGTCAGTAGTTCTTAGTTTTTAGTTAACAGATTGGTTTTGATTACTGACCACATAACACCTACCTTATAGCTGTGGGGAGAAACATTATTTCAGTGACATTTGTGTGCCACCCATAGCTTTTAAATGAAACTTTGTTTTCCCCAAAAGGTCATTTTAACTTAGCTATTTTTCATTACAGAAACATGCGGCCTGACTGGGTCACTGAGGGGTAAAGTCAGAAATGTCTTTGGGGTGGCTCATGCTCACCAGCTGACCTGCCAAACCACTCCTCCAGCCTCCCACAGTTCTCCCAAGCATTTTGGAGCTTCTTTTGGGATATGGCCATGCTGCTAGACCTGTTGGCTTGGGCTGTCTTCTCAAAAGGCATTTGGCCACATGAGCTGCCAGGGCTGGGTAAGGATTGCTCTCTGCTTGCACCTAAAGGTCTTGGCTCTCGGCTGGCTGTTGGACGTAGTTTGGTAGTTCTGCTGTGTGAAGGAGCAGGTGGGCCCATGGGGTGCCTGACCTATCCTCCAACTAAAGCCTGCAAGGCTTCACCATGGCTCCCTCAGCACTGCAGCATTGCCTCTCAGGGAGCCTGGCACAGCTCGGCAAAGGAGCCGCCTGCACGGCCCCCCACCCCCCAGCCCTTTTCACATCTCTGCCAGCAAAAGGGGCCACAGAACAATGAAGAATTGCAGCTCTGCATCCCTCTAATACTCTCCTTTTTTTTTTTTTTTCCTATGAAGCCAGCTCAAAACTTCATACGACCAACATTTTGCTCAAGGGATGCATGCTGCCTGCAGTGAATCTTCCCAGACCAAGCAGCTGCAACCCCCTCATCTCACCTTGGCTTCGAAGTTGGGTGTTACAAATGCCGAGGGCTGTGTTTCTGCCCAGCAAGCCTCCATGCATGCAATGCTCCAGAACAAAACTCTCAGAAAAGGATCAGGGCAGCTCTCAGAAATTTTCTGTTCCCAGTCTGGGCCTGGAGCACCCATTTTCATGCGTTGGTGACAAGATTCAGTCAATGCCAGCAAAGGAGTGTCACTGCTTTCTTCCCAGGCATTATGGTGGGGAGTGGAGCACTCAGTGCCATAATTTGGCTGTGACATTTCTCAGCCTGCCGTCCTGTAATGGGGTGGGTGAAAAAAGCTCTTGCTGAAGATTTTTTTCCCCCTTCTTGTCTAACCACACACTCATGCTGCTCAGCCACCCAGCAGATTTGTTCCACTTTATGCTGCCCAGAGAAATGCTCGTGTTTAGCTGACTGATTTTGTGTGGACACAAAAACCTGACCCAGCTCCTACAATCACTGAAAACACTCTTGCTGGCTCTGGCTGCTTTCCTTGAGGAACTGGAAAAGCACCAAGATTTTCTGAGAGGTTTCGGTACTGTCATAGTTTCCCTCCAACATAGAAGCAGTTTCTTAAACCTCCAACGCATCAGACATTGATCACTTAAACTCTAATTATGTTTAATTCCCTATCTGCACAGAAAGACTTTACTTTGTGGCATTAATAAAAGAACAAATTATTAAAAGAATGATAAAAAATGGATAAGGAGCCAAGGAAACAAGTTCTTTCTGGTCAAAAAGATCCTTGCTGACCACTGAGTTATTAGTGTTACTTCTGTCAGTCTGATCTTGCTCTCCTTTCATGTATATGTTTTGGGGCTACTTCAGCAGGCTCTGGCTATGAAGCAGGTGTGGGAAAGCAAAGCAGATACAGCGAAAGCCACCTGTGGTTGAGTTCCTGGGCTGTTTCCCTGCTCACTGTGCTGGGAGGGGGACATGGGTTGTTACTTCCGTGATCCCTGTGTGCCGATGGCAAAACACGCTGCAGAAACCCAGCACCCCACCAGCAAGCTCAAACCTTTACCCATTACACAGATTAAACCACGCTCTTTCCTTCTTCAACTGGTAGATTTTGCACTGCTGTGGGTATTGAGGGATGACTTAACATGCTGGGACACATCCCTGACCAAGCTGGCTCCACAGATTTTCCAAAGCAGCATTAAGGTTTGAACAGTGACTTTGATGTGGTTTGTCGCTGAGATAAGCCCCAGCCTGCCTTCTCCAAGCCCCGCGCCTCACTCTTGCTTTCCTGATCATGCTCTGCATCTTGCAATGCAGACAAATTAATGACTTGAGCAATGCTTCCTTAGTTTTTCTTCTGCTTGTCTCACTCAAGATTTTGGTCAGTTCTGCTGGTCTGGAATTTATTTTTAATTAAGAAAAGCAAACCTAAAAAAGTCTGCTTCTAATACTATTTTGACCTGACCCCATCACAGGGTGCAAGGGAAAATACACAGGAAAACATCAGACTAAGTCTATACCAACTGCAATTAAACATAGTTATAGTTATTTCCTAGCAGCAGGACTTTACCAAAAGCACCCTTAGCGCTAGCAACAGAACTATTTAAAGTTTTCAGCCTGTTAGGTGCTGTCCTGCCTACAAGGAAACAAAACTAGCATAGTCTATTTCATTTTTCTGACAGAAACGATGGAGGATGTTACTCACCACAGGCGAAGATTAGCAAGATGAACTGCCGTGCACTCTTCCCCATGGCCAGCACAGCTGCAGGTTTGAGAGATGCTGTTTCTCACCGTGGAGCGGGTGGAAAGGAAATCAAGGTTTCCTGGGGACTGAAAAGTTTCACTTGATGCAGGGAGTGCTCAGTCACATGGCTGGAAAGGAGGTGGAGAGAGAGGGGGAGACCGATGCTTCTCATCTGTAAACTACCGCAGAAGGAGATAAATGATGGTTAGGAAAGAAAGTGAAAACAGAAAGGACTGCTGGGATAACTGGGGGCAGGACAGGCTCTCACTCTGCAGCTGAGACCTGGGGCTCTGCAACACCATGTAAAGCTTCATGCATCTCTCTCCAGTTTTGATAACCCGGGGCAGACTGCAACTGTACCCCAGTGGAAGGTTACAACCTGTAAATCAGTACTTGTGTTCTTTAAAAAAGTACTTTCTTTAGGGCCAAACTCTTTCTTCTACGTTAAGCCACAGAAGGGAGAGGTGTGACCTCCAGCCATCTCTGCAGAGCATCTGCTAAAAGCGAGACAGGGCTGAGCAAAGCTCCAAACGGGCTCTGGTCCCAGCTGGGGACTGTCAGCCTTTGCTGGCTGGTTCGGTCCTGCTCCAAGGTCTGCGCTTGTTGAAGGTGGATCAGCCGGGGTGGCTCACCATTAGTGTTGCACCCAAACACACTCCTCAGCAAATAGCAACGCCCTACCTATGTTCCGTGAAGTGCCTCCTGCAAACCACACCAAGCTGGGACAGGAGCTGCACAGGCAGGTCCTGGCATGCGTAGCCGCACACCAGAGATCTGCAACAGGAGAGCGTTACAGCTGCTCATGTGTGTGGCTGGATTTCCAGCCCTGGGCCTTTGCCATGGGGCCTGCTTGGTGTGGGGGGAACAAAGGAAGCCCCACACCTGGGATCTGGTGTGGTCCTAATTCTTCATTTTCTCATACCAGTATTGCACTGCAGTAACATGGTAAGGCCAATGGCTTGAAAACTCAAATGAGGTGAAGTTTGCCCCCAGAAACCTGGATACCAGCTGAAATTAGTTCCAATTTATTTTGCTCTACTTGCATTGTGTTTCTACATTCTCATTTTTACCTGCTTGACCTTGATCCACAACATGCATTTCGGTCAATTAACACTCCCTAATAAACCACTGGTAGCCAAAGGTATGCAGATATCTTGGGGTTAACTATAATAAAGTTATCCTACAACTTTCTTGCCTTATGGCTGCAGCATTAGCATACTCAACTCTCAACTGTATGTGTGAACCTCTGAATTCTTAAGAGTCCCAGGGATTCAGGAACATGACTAAGGGAGATAGGTAAAGGAGAAAAACACTGTGCCTTTTGTGACACAGGTGTTGGGAAAATAAAGTTATATTGGACAGATGTGTGGATTTTTTTCAGCTGTCATGATGTGCCTTTACTGATACTAATTTATTTTTAATAGAAAGAAAGCTCATTTGACTTGTTACTTCATACAGAGACATCAACCACAATGTTTTGTACTAGTTATAATTTTTATAAATTTCAAACAAAGTGTGGTTCTACACACAGAATGGCATAATTACAGGAAGTTCATTTGCACACTTTTTTCTTGTAATAAATTCATACATTCTGTCTTGACTGGAAAAAAAGGACAGGTAATTCTGTGCTCTTTCCCTGTCTGATTATCTCTCATCAGTCACAATATACAAATAACATCATTATCCACACCATGGAAAATATGTAAGAAAAACAAACTGTACCAATTCTCAGCTGGGGAGAGGAAATCTTAGCAGCTATTTCAGCTCCAGCTACAAGAAGAAATACACAATTTGGCTCTTTTTTCTTATTATTCTTATATATTTCTAATCATATATATATTTGAAGTCAGGCTTTGAGTATTTTTTGAAAGGAAGCACATGGCTGTTCTCATACCCAATCCTGTTTGAAATCTCAAGAGTCTAAGAAACTTATGGATACTAAAATGGCTTTTCATCACATACACAACCAGAATATAAGACACACACACAGCTTTGTTGTCACTGGCAAGAAAAGCCAGTGTTCAGATGTCGTTTGGCTGCAGCCATTTATGCTCAAGATAACGACCATTGGTCTGACTCCACCCAGTGGGCTTAGAGATGAGAGGAGAGGATCAGGCCTGATTACGTTTTAGCCTGGTTTACTAAAGGCAAGACTTGCATATCATGGCAACTGCCTGTCTATGTTTGTCATTACCGCCAGTAAGGAAGGAGTCTGTTGCCCAACTACACATGACTGAGCAGAGGGAAGAGTTTTGAGGATGTGAAGCTTCTGCAAGTTTCACAGAACACAGCAGCAGAGCAGAGGGAGGAGATCGAAATCAAAACCTCAGCCCGGAGGGCAGGTCTCACTAGTCCGGACCCAGAGAGAACAGCCAGGCAGCTGGCATGGACTCACTCGTCACAGCATAGATTTACCTTGGACCTTGTATCTTCTACAGCTGAAACTTAGTGGCAACCACTACTTTTAAATAACTTTTTGGTCACTATATAATCTCCAAACAACACTGAAATGAGATCCATATTTGAAAACTATGATTTTTAGGTCTATCTACCTGAAAATCGTGGTGTCAAAGACCTACGTACATAATAAATATACCTTCACATACACATTAGTCTTGCTGGACATTACCAAATCATATTCTAGACTGTACATGGAGAGTCATCCCCTTAATTATCACCTTGCTTGACAGAAACACATTAATTAAAAGACTATCCTGTCTACTATTAAAAAAAAAAGTCATCAAACCCCATTTTGTCTTGTCAGCAAAGCCAGAAGGTTACTTCTTGTTGGCTGCCCTCAGACTTGTCAGCAGCCTGATCTGTCACTGAACCTCATTCTTTAGAAAAGCCAACCCAGCAGTGTGGCACCATCTCACTGAAGTTTGCACCACAGGCACCAAGAAGGCAAAGATGAGATTTTGGGGAAAAAAAAAATAATTATTGTTTTCAAAAGCAAAGTAGGGAGGAGAGTTGTTATAATGCAGCCCATACCTTTGCAGTTGTCATGACGCGATGGTGAGCTGGGAGAAAGGAGACACTTCTGCAGCTTCTTCCCTGCTCCAGCTCTAGACTGCCCTACAGGATGCCACCACTGACATGGAAGGCACAGCAGGACATATGGGGCTGAATGTTCAGCTCTCCCCTGGAGCATCCCCAATTTTTGCATACATGCTAAAATTTAGCATCAGAATTCGACATGTGGAAAATCCAATAGCTCCCATTTTACAGGAAGGTATCGAGGCACCAGGGGATATAGGACTAGCACACTGTCACCCTGCACACAGCAGAGATAGGAAATGGACTGACAATACCTGATTTTCCATCTTCAGTTCAAACAGAGTCTTCCCACTGCCATTCCACTGTTAGAAAGAGATTCCTCCAAAGAAACTCCAAAGTGCAGGTTTGCATCTTTCCATCTGTCCGCAATGTCACAAATCTTAGTTTCGGCAGTTTCATATACCCAGGGTAACCATTCCCCATCTATCTCACACACACACAAACTTACTGTATTTATTTATGTGCAATCAGAGCTCCCTCCCCCTTTCCTCTCCTATGCTTAGGGCAGGGGAAGACAGAAGCACTTTTATTAGACAGTGCAAAAATTACTGAAAGTAATACAGAAACCAAAATGAACTCAGTTTAGGGAGGGGTTAAAATAATTGCACTACAAGAAAACGTCACTGCATATTTCCTTAGGGGACTGAAAGGAATCAATTCTTCCTTCAAGATGCTCATAACTACAGGATTCATGTTCCTGAGAGCCTACATGTAATTTTTAAGGTCAATGACCAGCACAAAAGAGACAAGCTTTTATCCCTGTAGGACAAAATTAGCTTCTAAAAAGGTACAGAACTCTCAGGTCCTTTAGTCATGAACGGAAAACATCAAGACATCACAGAGTTTAGATATTGAAGGTTGGAAGAAACATGGGAATTAACCACCACAGTGCAACTCATAATTAATCAACAAGCCTTCACAGGCAAACAAAATCTGAATAAGCCTCTACCTACTCCAAGGCTTTTTCTTGAATGGGACTACCTACCTGCTTCACAGCTATCCTGACTCACACACTAAGATATTTGCAATGCCAGCCTCCACTGAGACACAAAGAAAAACATTTGGGTCCCTGCAAAGATGATAGCAGAAATGATACAGACTCCTACTATTTTGCTCAGAGGCTTAGTTGCTAAAGAGGGTTTTGGTTTTACTTCATCTCCACTTTTAGTGCTTTCATGCCCTTTGTTATTTACATAGAGCACCACTAGTCTCAGGATTAAACAAAAAATCCCTAATAGTGAAAGCCAATCACTCACTCTTGAGCTTCTAGGGTCATTTTCACCAGGCTGGTCTTTGCCTGTTTGCGACCCTTAGTTAATACTTATCTTTACTAAAGTATTAGCAGCTTTTGTGGGACCTAAGACCCAATTACCATGAAAATGCCTTCATGCCTTAACAGCTGCTGTAAATGAGCTAAAGGCTTCTACAGGAATAATAACATCTGTAATCACTTTATATTATACATTACATCCTTATATGGCAGAGATTTGGTACAGTCCTTTAATCAAATGTCCTGGAAAGAAGTATTTAACAACACTTTATCCACTCATTGGAGCATCTAATGCTCACTGCCTATTGCAATGCTTAAGTATATTCCAAATGGGGGATGAAATGTATCTACTCCATAGCCCAGCACACAAAGAAAGCATGCAATCTACTCAAACATTTGACATTAAATGGCATTCAATTGAATTCTCGGCACCAAATGCAAAGGCTTGTGGTCCAGCAACCACAGACTGCAGAGGGAGCGGAGGAATTACTTATATTGTAAAAAGAGTTCAAAATGCTCTTTATCACAGTAGCTGTCACACATCTTTGCTTCCCTGCTAAGCCCTGCACCTCCACCTCATAGACAGGAGTTGCCACCTGCATCATTCCAACTTAACGCTGTGTGCAGCAGGTCATTCACTGTGCCATTACAAAAGAAGTCCTATCATTGCTGCGTGAAGCCTCTCTGATGGTCCAAGTCAGAAATTTCCTTTCCACAGCCACCCTAAAATGGGATGTTTTTGGTGTTGACCATCAGCAAAAAGGGCACATTTGTGATGTATCAGCTGGAATTAAGGAGGACAGCGAAGGCACAGCCAGAGGCAAGCAAATGGAAAAACCTCCAGGCGACCCCCATGGTAGAGCAAGAACTCATAACCATGCATGTGTCCCTCTGCAGTGACTCGGTGTTCAAGCAAAGTTGCCAAAAGGTGCGTGCATAGTAACTCTTCAGCTCTGCTGTCGACCTAATTTAGGCCACATCTTCTGAAACAGTTTGATAATCAACGCGAGAAGCATTTTTCTCCTCTAATACTGAAGGTGGGTTTTGATGCTTTCTGGATGTTTAATGTTCCTTTCAAGTTTATTTTTCCCAGCTTGCCAGGTGGACAGCACAGTTCTCCTCTGTTCATGCTGGTAAAGTTTTAGTGAATTATGAACCTCAGAGCTTGTGAGAAAGGCAACTTTGATCCAGTGTCCACCCAAAATAAAAAGATGGATGGGGTCCTGAGGAAGGCTGGTCCTGCTGTTCAGCTGCCAGCCCTCTGTTCTGCTGGGAAGCTTTTGGCCACCTCGCTCTCCTTGGTGTCTGACTCTACTGAGGCTGTACTGCAGGAATCGTTGTACATGTCTGAAAAAGAGGACACGGGCATTGTCACTACAACACATCTAAAGGATTTCCCATCTACAGTCTTGAGGTTCATTGTTAAAAGCCTGAAATAAAAAATAAATAATCACAATTCCACTGCTCACCTAATTCCTTCATTAAAGGCAAGGGAGGTTCTTTTGGCATGTAACTAACTGTAGTGTGTGTATGGCTTTATCTTCCTTTTGAAGCATTAGACATGCCAAAGAAATGAGAGCCATAGTTAGGCACTGAGGATGAAGACAGAACTGATCTACTATGGAGGAGGAGGAGCAGCAGCTACCAAACTCCCTTTAAACCACAGCAAAGAATCCTGGTTAACTTTCAAAAATATTTTTCTCCATATTGACAAATGACCAAAAAAAAAAAATTAAAAAAAACCAGTAACTCAGAATAAAATGCTGGTAGCTCTCTATCGCAGGTCCCCAGGGAACAGCTGTGCCAGATTTTGCTTTCTTCTGTTACCAGAATAAAATCAGGACACATTTTGGTAACTTACATTTAAGGATGGGCAAAAATGAAACCAAAATTGTAAACCTTTGATCTGCAGCGTTGCTGAGATTCAGCCTTTCCAGTGCAACCTGTTTTGGTGTTAGGTCAGAATCAAAGCTGAAGAAAGGATGACTTTTAGTGCTGATTTGGCTAAAATCTTGCCAGAGCAGCCTTTCCTCCAGCCTTTGGAGCCAGCAGTGAAATTTGATGAAAGCACTGATGGTTCATGAGACTTTAATGTTTTCAAACCTAGACCAGAACCACAGCCCTGATGCTGTTCTAAATCCAAACACTACCCATGTCAGGATGAAAGCTATCCTGCAGTTATAACACACCCTGTCATATGACACACTTGGACTAGCTGTAAAGTAGCCAGCCTGCATACTGGGAGCCACAGGAGTTTGGTGGGGGATTCAAGTTCTGCCTAGGAAGGGGAAAACAACTAAACCATGCCAAGGTAAGCTGCTGTGCCTAACTAGCTCTGACACCCATGGCACCAAATTTCAGGCTAGCTCAGCTGCGTCACCAGAGACCGCAGCACAGACATAAACTCAGACCGAGTACTTCAATACAGAAACTGCACTGTTTATCACACCCTTTTTTATCATATCCTTTTTTAGTATAAAAAAAAATTTAAATGCCAGTAACACATGTTCTCTATTACCTGCATTGCTGTTCTTAATTATGTTGTTACTGTCCCCCTCTGCTGGCTGCAATATACTGGAAGGAACCCAGTCACTTTTCTCAGAGACCAGTTTCTTCACTAACCTGAAATTCAGAGAAGAGTCAGTGAATTTCCCTATATTCCCTTTCCCTGGGTTGTGTTTCTTAGAGGTGCATGTTGGACTGCTATTTCCTAAACTAAGGAAGAAGGCAGAGGACCCAGGGCAGTCAGTCCTACAGGTAACTGGTGACTAAGTTTCAGCAGTCTCAGGTGGTGACCCAGTATCCCAGATCAAGCTCACTTGCAAGCAGACTGTGCAACAAGGAAGCAGTGGCCTTGGCCTGTGTTTGAGACCATGGGCCAAGTTCAGAGCTGAAGAAAATGAATCTTTCATATTGTCCTTCCCCCTTGCTGTAAATACCATGCAGGGTGGATGGATTTAGTTCACCTCCCACCTACTTCACCCTATGGGACTTGATCCCATCTCAGCTGTATGTCAGTTCTGAGTGAAGGGTCTGACTGCACAGTTACTACAAGGAGATCAGATCTTCTTCCTCCAAATTACCCACAGAAGGAGAATTCAGATATCCAGCCAGGTCTGTTCCTAACACTCACTTGTCAGCAAGAGAGAATAAATACACCGAAATGTGTGTGAGCTCAAGGTGGCCAGAGTCATTCCACTTTGTCAATCACATCTTATATTTAAGCCCTTGGGGGTAAAAATGCTCTCTGGTTCACTGCTGCAGCTCAGTGGAAGGCATGGGGATTTTATTGATGTCTCCTATGGGAGCATGATGCCTTTGACAGCTGTCCTTCTGTCTAGAAGGTGTCAAAAGCCCAAATATTCCCCTCTGTTTCCTTTATGCAAACTTCTGTCCTCTTAAGCCTCATGTCACAAGCATTTGGGATGAAAGCCAACCAGGTGGAATTAACCAAAGCTGGTTGTATGTTTATGCCTCCCACTGCCTCTTTCATATTGTGGTCAACAGAGTGAGTGGATTTGGATTGATTTTGAAGAGGCTTTGACATTCTTCTGAATATTTTTCATCTTTTCCAGGAGGTTATGGCTGTTCTACCTGTCAAATTCTGCCTCTCTTCTGACTTACCATTGACCGTTCTCTCCTTCTTGCACAAACTGCACTAAATCTCCATCCTCGAGTGTAAGAGAATCCGGAAAACAGCTGTCAAAACTGCCTTCTACCCGAAAAAGATTGGTCCCCTAAAATGAATGAAACAATGCACCAGAAATACAGTCACTATGGATGAAAGAACACTGTGCAAGAGAGCGCAAGTTTATTTAAATACTGCATTAGGCATCTCCAGTTGACAGAGATTTCTTCTGTAGGGAATTGTGACACTTTTTATTCCTTTTATCCTGCCCAGGTTAAATATTATTAAAACTTAGGACAGAACTGTGCTGTGCATTCAGGCTTTAGAATTAACCAGCCAGCCATCATTCTGATATAGAAATTGGGTTTGTGACACCAGGTTAAGTTATCTGGAAAAGTCTGAAATTACTTTTTTAAAGGCTCAGAGTTTTGCCTTATTTTTGTAACAGGTAAAGCTACAGCTTACAAGTAAGGGTCCTGATCCACAAAATGGTCTTGGAATAATCTCCCAACACCCCAGATCAAATTCCCATCTTCTGTATTCCCACACATCCATTAATTTAAGGCTGGTATGAACCCAAACTTTGCAGGTTAAATCACGATCTTTAGAGAAAAGGAGGTTGCACTGGTACAGGGCAGCATAATTTGAAAAAGGAATTACATTGTTAGGGTTGGTCTCTTCCTCCAAGTCAGAAGAGTTGGAGAGTTCATCTGTGCTGGAGGGGATGGCTTCGAAATCTTCAAATGTGTCTAGAGATGGCATTTGCCTGCTAGGCCAACCTTTTCAAAGGAGATAAAACAGAAGTTAGTTATCAGTCATTAGCTTCTTTCAGACTCAGTCTTTTAAAAATAAATGTCACAGGTTCACTTCCCACTATTCCACTTACTGAATTGCTTGTACCATTTTACAGCTTGTTCCCTGATTTTGCCATAAAAATTACATTGCACACATTATGCTGTCTCTAAAAGCCAGTAGCACTTGCTGTCATTTGTGGGAGGGCAGATTGCGTGGCCACAGTGTGCATGCCCATCAATACCTTGAGTGTTTAGCATTGCTAAATCTCTTCAGTTCAGGAGGTACAAAAAGCAAGGACCAGGAATATTTCTGTGGAGTGAGCGCTGTAGCAAATGATAACTTTTGCTGACATGATTTTCAGAAGGCCACGCTCATTCAGTTTCCAGCTTACCTCCACAAGTTTATCTATAAATTGAAGTCCGAAGCCATTGAATTTTGGTTGACTTCTTATCTCCATCTCACCCCAAGGTGGTATTACCACCTGAACAACTTACAATACTATAGGCTGGAGCAGGATGGAGGTACAGGGAAGGGACAGAGTAAACAAGGAACAAAGACAACCAGGCCTTGGTGGTAGGTAGAGAAGTTCTCATTAATATTTCTGCTGTAAGCAGTCTTATTGCATGATTTGCACCCAAAACCACCTCAGCCCAGTGGAAGGGACTTAATGAGAGGTTTCCAGCCCAAGCACAACAGCCAGTCTCTTTATCTACAAAAGCATGCCCAGAGAATGTGTCCCGAAGGAAATTCAGGCTGAGCCTTCTAAGACCTGCCTGCCTGAAGCTCCCATGATGGAAAAGTAACTCAGCCTCTTCTGTACAGATGGCAGTCATGATCTACACTTTCCTTCACATTTGACACCTGTCCCTTTTCTGATCGGGGTAACTATAGTCCAGCTAGAAGGAAACAGACCTTGCATGTACCAAGGGATTCTGCAGCCCTGACAGATACAAGCTGAATGGGGTCAGTCAAATCACCATGTGCCTTCCTGCTTAATGTACCTGCTGTGCATTAGCTGATTCACAGGCACCTGGGCTGAGCAGATGCTGAATTAAATTCTTTACAGCCTGTAGGCCATTGCTCCTGACAAGGCAAAACAGTACTCTGACAATAAGGCACGGAGACAGATGCTCATGCAGTGGGATTATGCATAACCCAGCACTCAAATCCCACAGCAAAACCTGGCCTGAGAAAATACAAAACCCAAACCAGGCAGTTCAGACAGTAAACAGAAAAGCAATCTGATCTGGCAGAAATAGATTAATCGATTTATTTAATCCCTCCCCATGCACATCCTCCCTACTACAGTCACTGACTGGTGCAACATGGGGTCATGCAGCTCTGCAGCCCCTTCTCCTCCCTCCTGTTACGTAGGGGCTGTGACTGCCCTGACCACTGCAATTCAGTTACAAGAGAGACAGTGACCTTCTTCCACCAGAGCAACGTCCCCAGTTATAACCCTACAGGTATGGTTAGGTCATCCATGCTTTTCAAGGTGTAACCTAGCATCTGACCTGGCATTCATGTGCTGGGTTGTGAGTATCCCTGCCAAGGTCCATACCAACAGAGTTTTGAGACAGAACAGACAATTTCAATTACAGACCATGCAGCATATAGAACTGGACCCCATATTCTGTATCAGTTGAATCACACCAGCAAAATACTAGCAACTGCCTAAATGTACAAGAATACATTGATCCTAATTAGCTTTAAACTGCTACAGCTATTTCAGTTCAAATTCACAGGTTGGGCTACAAACGCCAAAAGAAAAAGACATCCCCCTTAGCCAAAGCTTCAGTAATCTTTTGCCACTGTAATTTGTAGAAAGCACCCAAGGCAGAAACCTAAACAGCAAGGATTCCTTGCAAATACATGCATCAGCCTTCCTCTTCCATACAAATTGCTATTCTAATTTCAGAGACTAAGAAATAGCCTAACTTTTATGTACTTAATTCAAGCTATAAAATAACACAGATCAAATTCTGAGCTCTCTGACATCAATTAAAAGAATTATTTTCAGCTGTGCCTGACCTACAGAAAACCAGAATCTGGGGCATTATTTCTACACCTGCTAGTGATCTAAGCTTGTTCTTTCATTCTTTTTACAGGAAATAATGTTCATTAAAAAAGAAAAATCTCTTTAATTTAAAAAGTAAATATTATCATAAATTTATATTACACTCTCAAATTGAGATGATAAATGTTTTAATTTTGTTTACCTGTCTGTGAAGCAGATCTAGGTACAGGTCTCGTGGTAGAACCAGTATTACATTTAGTCTGGGCCAATAAGGTGTTCTCAAAAGCATCTGTGACAGGAAGTACAATGTGTGTCTTCAAGGTGAAATAGTGACCAGACAACCAGTACAAAGTGAATTCTTGTATCACCTCTGCAACTGGTAGTCTCTTTAACAAACTGGTGGGCTGGGGTCCAACAGTTACAAAAGAGGAAACACATGACCAGCACAAATGAATGAAAAGACAGTAGCATTCCACAGAAAAAACTGTAAGTCTGAGAAGGACAGAGAACAGCCAAATGAATCAAACAGAAATACTGATGTTAAGGAAAATGATTGCTGGGTGAACAGTGCAGTGTTCTATTTCACTACAGCTTCCATACACATTTTTAACATATTTTCCTTGCAGCATTTCAAATCATTCTGTAGGTGATGGTATATGGTTTTGATGCCCATCCATACAGCAATGAAAGGGCACCAGGGAGGTTCTTCTTCCCAGCCAGAAATGAATGATTTCACTCTTGAAGAATGCAATGCAATTTTGTGGGGCAAGTTTTTATCTAAGTACATCAAATCCTTTGCGTTATTAACTCTGTCAGAGCCTTCGTAATAGCAGCAATATCTTCTGGTAAAGGGATGCTAATGTTCATTGTTTCCTACTTAAAGAAACTCAGCCTGGTGAGACATGTTGTGCAGTAGGACCATGTTTTTAACCAGTGAGGATCAACTTAGCTCTATCCTATGGATAGTACTTGCACCTTGAAATACCCCCTACGTCTGCAGCCACGTGCTATCTGTCACTGAGGAAAATGAGGTATAAACAGCAGTTTGGGAAACTCTGGTGCTAGATGCCAGGATGATTCCAAATGTAGTGCCAGGGGTCACTGGCAAAAGGAAATATTCTGCAAACAGCAAAACTACTATTTCCTCTGCTGTGTCTGAATTATTTCTTCCAACCTTTCTGTTCCAGTTTCCTCTTCTGCTGGGAGTGACATAGGAGATAGCTCTGATATGTTACTGATTCCATCACTGACCTGTCCACCTGCCCTTTCTACCAAGGTTTTGTGCAGAGCAGCACAATCCTAAGAAAGGATTCCTCAGCCTACATCTCTCTCCTCCCTGTCCTGTAGCAGGGGTACCTGACTGCTTGTGCCCCCACAAGGCAATGTGCTCTGGCAAATGCTCATGTGAAGGGGAAAGCTGACAATGGAAGCTGGTGATCTTCCAGTGGCTGGGGAGTAACTTCCTAGTTTAACTCTTTGATATTGTTTATTAAACAGTAATTGATTAATCTGCTGCAACAAATAAGTGGAAATTCTGTTTGGCTGAAATGAAACACTGCACCTTAAATGGTTATTAATGCACAGTCTAGCCTCTTCTCCAGTCTTCATGCACATGGCTCCTACTCCTCTTATTAGGTATAGACACTAACAAGGGAAGAGGGATGCAAGTGGCCAGACTGCAGGTGAAGGTGAAAAGTAGCCCCTTGGCTCCCTGCTGCTGCACTCTACAGGGTGAGGTAGAAGCCAGGCAGAAAATCCAGATCCAGGTGAAACTCTAGAGCATTACTTCCGAAAACAGGCAGAGAATTGGAGTTTTAATTTAGGTCCATCCCTAGGTGAACGTTGGTAAAGATAACATGAGTGCAGGGGACAGGCAAGGGGGTGACAAGCTGTGTTTATCACAGTTAGGTAAACTGACACCAAACCCCTAATGGACTCCAGTGTTGTCTGCCAGCAGTGATGAGATGAGAATTCAGTGAATAATATAAAAAGATTGCCAAACAGGTTTTCATGCAGGATGGAAATACTCATACCTTCAAACCCCAGGGGAGTTGGGTCACTCTTTATTTCATGTCTCTTGACTTTAACTGCAGGAACAAGGGGACCTGTGTGAAGTTTGCAGAGTCACGAGGCTGTAAATACTGTTAAAGGAGAAACTTGCTTTCCCATTACCTGGAAACACTACCTGCCTAATACTTTCCATTTCACCCAGAAAAATTATCAACCCCTACATTCTAGGTGGTAAACACTTCTGTGATGTGGATAGGAAACAGATCCCGTTTTGCAAAAGACATTAATACATACTAAATGTATCTGCTTTCGATCAGATTTCACACGTTTTCTCTCCCTCTTGTCCAGGAAATGACACTAACACAGCGAAACTCACAATCTCCGCTTTCTACCCATGAGGCTGGCAGCAAAGAGATGACAAAAGCCAAAACTTATGCCCAACAGAAGTGGAGGGCATCCATCACAGGTCCATGTACAGTGCTTCTCCTGTGTCCTGACTCCACATGTGGAGGACTGGTGATGTGACAGAGCTGAACTGTTAGCAGTTAGGATCAGCATACAGCAGTATGCAGTAGTCTGGAATGTGATGATCCAAACACACTGGCTAGACCTGCATTTGGTTGATGCTGAGACAAGACTCAGGCTTCCTTTCTTTTGTCATCTGAAATATTTTCTTAAAGCAGATGCTGTAAATAAAACACTTAACTGAAAAGCACTGATTTTGTTTTCTAGCTTTTAAAATCATTACAAAAGTAGTTTTCTCAGCATTCCAAGAAATTGCCAATAGTCTTGTGGCAGACAGGAAGATGGGACGGGATTTTTTGACATGAAACTGTAATAAAGTTTGAAGATCACTGCAATTCACACATGCTTTCTTTGATAAACTACAGTAAAGAACAACCATTTTTTGCCCATTCTCTTTGTACATATGTGCTTCTTTCTGTTCCCAGCTTCAGAAATAGATAATAGGAAATAATTCAGTCTTCCCATAACTTAGTAACTGATCACGTATTTCTGTAACTGTTGCTGAGGACAGAAAGCTATAAGAACCTCTTCTCCTGTGCTATGCCCATCATTTCTGTGTAGTGATGTTTTAGTGTTCCGGTCTAAAGAGGTTGGCAAACAAACATTTGTAGGTAGCAGTAGTACCACATCCTTCCTCTGCCAATAAACCCCACCACACTCTCATTTCTTGACAGCCTCATTGCACAGTCAACGATATGGTTCATATCCTTCACAACTATTTAGTATGCACTAAATACTGTGCAACCTTCTTCCTGACAAATATATAGCAAAAATTTTTACACAAATGAATTGGGCCATTTTTCCTTCTATTTTGGTTTGTGAATCACCCCACAAATCTTAAACTTGCAAATCAGTTCTTCCACTTCATTCTGGGAACTGCCAAAGGACAGTGTATTCAAAATTTAATGTAAGACCGTATGTTCTGTTCTCAAAAGTAACTCTGACATGTACGCATAGGTGCCTAAAATCCTACCAATTTTCAATACAACCAGCTTGCCCAAATGCATGAGTTGCTTTTGACTTTAAATGTAGGCAGTAGTGCAGTAACTTAAAGTAAATTCTGTAAAAGTGCCTTTTCTCAAAATAATAACAGCTAAAAAATAAATTTTCATAAGTTCCAACACAAACTGCATAGAGTTCAGTGCATTCTGGGTACATAGCTCCCTTGCACATCTGAAAACTTCCTGGCAAACATAATTTCTAATCATAACTGTGATTATGCTAAATGTGCTTAAAACTGGCACCTATTGCTACTCCATTTTTGGCTTGATTTCAGGCTTTCTTGCCATCTGATGTCCACTACACAATGAGGAGATTCTCTCCTTCTTGAAAGCAAAAACCCTAAACAGCTTTAAGGAAATAGAGAAATAATTTCTATTGAATTTCAGTTAATCCAAACTAGGGAGAAGCTGGAAACCTAATCCCACATCAGTCAAAAATTAATCCAGTTTCCATGGAAACCAGCACTACTCTTTGAAGCCTATTATGGAGAAACTGAGAAGAGTCAGTATATATGCTGGCAGCACACCTTGATATACATTCAAAATGTCTTGGCTTGCCTTCTTGCAAGTGTTATACTGGTCCTGACTTTTCTTCTACTGGAACCTCCTGCATTTGTGAAAATTGAGCCTGATGTACTCACTCTGTGAACAGCATTTGGCAGTAAATGTATCAGTCAGCAGGAAGGGAGAAGGGTAGCTAAGCAAGCAGCATGACGGTACCTTTGGTCACAGCAGAAGCATTAACTGTGGTGCTGATGGAGGAGGCTAGGGAAAAGCGGCGGGTAACTTCTCTTTCCTTAGATTCTGGATCTGGGAGAATAGACAGATGGAATGCAGGGCAGGATTAGAGGTTAATAAGCACTGAGGGTAAAAGATGTCCAAAGCAAAGCAGCAGCGGGAAAAGGGTAAATAAAAGGTAGGTTGCTCCTCTAAAGCAGCCAGGAAAAATACCCTCAACAAAGTGAAAAGCACAGAAAAGAGTTCATATGAACATATTTTCAAAGCAATTCCAATTGCTCCAAATTTGATACTTCAGAAGGGTGACTTATGCCAATTACTATTTCAGCAACCAACTAGTGTCTAAGTACAGCTACAAAACACAGAGAGATGAGCATGATGGTTAGAATGGTGTGTGTGTCTACAAATGAGGTTTGGATTATTTTAGACACTGAACTGCTTGTCCTGTGATGACTGACCTGAAATACACTGAAAACCAAACATGAATGGTTTGGAGTTCACATTTGTCATTTCTAGAAGTTAACTGTGTGACTGCCTGAAAACGTTCTCTGAGCCTCCATCTTTAGTGGTGCAAATCAGCTTGGAGAAAGTGAGGGCAACAGAGCTTTTTTTTGTTTACTCCAATTAGGATCCTGCCTTTTCTCAAAGTCCGCTTAGGAGCGAAGACACAACTTCCCCAGATTTCACTGAGATGTGAGTAGCATTTTTGACTCAAAATATTTCATAAACAGATCAGAGGTATAAATGGACTGACTGTCAGCTAGCTCCAGAGAGCATATGATATTTCCAAACACATTGAGGTCATTGTGCAGCTCTTAAGAGATGGCGTCTACACATCTACAAGCACATCAGTACATTTCTTGCACCTAACAACTACAGCAGCACCACTTGGGAGAAAAGTTTGCTTGCATACAAATATTTCAGGATTAACTTTTTAGTCTCTTCTGCTGAAAACACTCTAGGCACATGGGCTGCATTTGTCAAGTGAGTATTTCCATTGAGACGTGAGTAAAGCTATTCATGTGCTTCGTATCTCAGTTTCAGTAAGACACTCGAACAGTTAACTCTACCAGGACACAACCTCAGTTGAAATGGTATTAGAAATGGCTTTAAATATTATGTTGAAGGTTTTCAGATTTGTCAAAAAATATTTATGATTTTCATGTTTTGATTTTTAAAAATATCGAAGAAATATTTATGTAAAAATTAAGTAGTTGTTTCTATTTTTACTGAAATTTTTCCTGGGATAGGTGAAGAGGTATTTCACATGAAACTTTTTGTAGCACATGTTTATATGCTTTGCTGAATCTTAGCCCAGATGCTCCTAGGTGGTGCTTGTGATTCAGAGGGACTTTTCTATTCCAGATGTGTCCTTTCTCTTATCATGCCTATCTTCTTTTCCGTCTCTCTTTCCTTCTTTTTTTCCCCACGGTTAACTGGCATACAGCACTGGAGTGAAATAAGTTTCAGGTGATTTTATATTTCAGGTTTAAATATCCTGTGCAGAAATATACTACTGTGAAGGTTTCCTTGCCAGGGATCTTAAAATTCTCTTTCCTATTCCTCATCTTCACATTTCCTTATTTTAATGTTCAGTCATACAACATTTCTCTTTACTTTGTTTTTTCCATATTTCTGCCTAGTAAATGTCACTTTCACTATGTGTTTCCAGTGGAGCAGAAATTAGCGTGACTAGTTGAACTGCAATTCCTATAATGTTTTATTATGCCAAAACATCAGGAAACCATATTAGCTCCTTAAAATCTCAGTGCAATTTTAACAGTAGATTAGCTACTGTAAAAAGACTGTAAATTCTGTATCTGCCAATGCACTTCCTTACCACGTTACTCACAAAAGCACATATATTCAAGTACATCCTTATTGACACCTCCTAAAAGGCTGAAGAAAAAGGAAAGGTTAAACTTGCTCTCAGTGATAATTACAATGGAATGACTCCACATTTAGGCTGCTGTAACTGCACTTTATTAAAATAGAAAGAAAAATTCACTTTATAATTATGGTGTTGGGCTACATTTACAACACATCATACAGCTCTTAGAGACCTTGCACCAACTGTAAGGAATATAAGCTTGGCTCTGCAAACCAGGACAGCTGATGTTGACCCAAGGCTGGGGGAGATGCAGAGTGCTATGAGTGATGAGTGTGGGCTTTCACACGCTTTGGTGCCAGTGCTGGTATGGCTGCCTTGGGGGTCTCTGCACTGGCGGAGTGCAGGATGGTAAAGTTTCCCCTCCAGACATCTGCATTTCTTTGGCCAAAACACCAAGGTGCTTATATACGACATTTTCTACCCCATCATATCCAGCCTAGGCAGACAGTTCTGCAATGCTTTGAGCATCCATACTTCACTGCCAGTTGATATGCATCAGGCAATCTTGTTTTCCCTCTAGTTAGTCTTGTTATTTTATTGTTTAAACCTTCCCTTTTATGGGTTCTGAACATGAACAGACACAGTGGGTCTGAAGCAAAGCACGCTCAGCTCACTATGCCGTCTCCTGCCACAGCCAGTAACAAATCCTTAGACAAAGGGGTCAAGAGCAGGACAAGTTTATTGCAGTAACTTCCCTGTTACCTTCTTACAGCTTCCAATCTGCCTTAACAACCAGTCCACATAGTGCTAACAGGGCTTTGCGTTGTCACTACCTGCAGAAATGACCACGCTCTGCAAATTATCCAGCCTATTTGCCAGCTGGTTTCCTCCAGGCCAGGACCAGATTAGTAACTGAACAGCACAACAAAGTGCAATGGGACATTGTGTAATGGAGGTGTTTCACAGGAATCTCAAGTAACCAGACCCAGCAAGTCTTTGAGCTGAGAGTGCCTACAGCTTAGGGGTATGAACTCTTCTGATCTGTGCTTTGCTGTCTGGAACACTGAATGCAGTGCAAGACATTTCACGTGACAAGAAAAATTCAGATAAAAGAGCAGAAGAGGCCCAAAACAAAATTGCAGATCCAAACTCACCCGAATTACAGCATTATCTTGCATTTCTGAAATCTGTATTTCGTAATTGATTTCCCCAAGTCACAGGATCTGAAAACAACTTCCTTTTTTGTATTCAGAATATTGAACTGGTTTGCACATCTTAGATCCTACTACCAAGTGCAGCCTTAACCGTGCAGCTAGAATCTTATGGCTGCGCTAGCTCTTGGTGTATTCTTATCTACTCTATAACATTGTTATTTAATGATTCTGTATTTCTCTTTTTATTCTTTCATCTTGCTTCTTCCTCCTTTGGTGCTCACCCTCTCCATCACTGCACACTAGCCCTTTGTCTCAGAGAAGAAATATCATTTATCAGAACAGGAGAAAACCACATAATAACAGTAAAAAGAGTAATCACACTATCTTTTCAGGAAGTGATGGTAAATAGTTATTCAATTTAATTTCTATTCACATTTTTTTCTTTCCTCTAAAGCCTCTTCCTTATACAGCCATCAGAGGAACATGCAATGCTCTCTACTCATGGATATTAAGTGTTTTCTAAACATTTATGCAGAAAGACTCAGAACACACCATTTTACAGTGTTGTATAACATAATTAAGTAGAAATGGCAATAAACCCCAGATCTTCTGAATTCCAGTTCCCCAGTGTAACCACTAGGCCACGGCTGAGCAACATTTTAAAAAACAAAGAGTTCCAACCAATGAACAATTTAACACATGAAAACCTCATGTAGTACAACACAGAGATGATACTCTTCCCTTCAAGCCAGTAAATTGCTGAAAGAAGTTAGGCTGGTGGTTTAAAACAAGTTGGACCCTGAGAGAAACTGGAAATAAACATTATTTGCACTGTGCACCAGTAAAAGACCCAACCAGTCAACTCAAAGTTTGCCTTGCCAACACTGCCATGGGAGCAATTTTTGGTAACAGCATCTTTAAGAAGAGGAGCCATATGCGTGCATCAGACAGGAGCATTTTGGTGAGATGCGGCAGCACTTTAGGAAATGGTGATGGATGGCACTACAGGATGGAGAGAACATTGTGGGAGTGCAGGAGACAGATGGCTGGAGACCAAATGCTGCGTGGGGTGATTTTACCTTTGGGTGGAGCTCTGCGGTTGGAAAGACCTTGCAATGTGAACCGCTTTCTAGCAAGCGCTGTGCGCTCAAGGTTAAGGCTGGTGGAAGCATCAACTAGGAGAGAGAGGGAGAGGGAAGAGAAATAAGGAAGGAAGGAAGGGTCAGCTGTTCGGCTTATGGGAAAGGAAAGGTTAGCACTGGATGACAACTAAAAATAAATAAATAAATAAATTTTGATTCAGTTCAAGCCTGAGCAAGACCTAATCAATTAGAAAGGTGACATGAGGTCAGGGTGATTAAACCAGCTGAGCCAAACAGAGCCCCTGGGTTGAGTTTGGCTCACTGAGTTTTAATGGAGAATGACAACAACAAAACAAAAACACAGAAAAACAGCTGAAGGGATGTAGCTCTCATCAAAGGAAAACACAGTTTAGCAGCAAGCTCATTAGAAAGGATCTAGTGCCTTTTACTATGAAAACACATCATTGTTGTTGGAACAGCAAGATTGTAGGGAGAAATAAGAGAAGAAGCCTTGCAGTGTAGGGCACGTACAGAGAGCAATTGTTGCGAGCAGTCCCACTTCTGCTATCTAGTACTAGCACTGAAGAGCCTGTCATCATCAGCCCTGTGGCTGATACACTCTCAGCCTTACCTGCTGAAGTTTTTCTAGCAGCCTCTGAAGCTGTCATATAGTCATGCATTTGATCTCATGATTTGCTGGAAGTTAAGGAGTGCCATGCCAGCAAAGCTTACATGCCAGGCTCCTACATGAGTAAGCCAGCCATGCCGCCTCACAGTCGCCTTTATAGAGATAAGTCACAGATGGTTCTAGGTCCTGAGACTCTGGGTTTGAAAGATACTCAATTACTTGCAGGAAGCAGGTGGACCTAGAGCAAACCCCCAGGATCCGTGCATTCCTGCCAAATTCTGCATCTGCCCCATTCTTTGTGTGGGCAGGTAACACACAGAAGGTTTATGGCAAGGGACAGGAGAATAGCCTTGTGTTGGCTGCCTGGTTCTGTGCCTTAGGATTTAACCAATAGCGTTTTCCTCCTCTTTATTTTATACACTGCCAAGTGAAAATCATTAGAGGGACAAACGAAGACCAGAAGTACAAAGGGAACATGAAGAGACAGTGAATCCACAGACAGACAAGCAACAGACATACAATCTGTGCTTCCAAAGAAAAGTGCATCCCATCACTTCCTGATTTGCAGCCAAGATAATCCAGGTTCTGAGGTGCCTGCATGCATGGGTGGGTGTGAGATGAACAGATTTTAACAATACAGAAGTATTATTGGTGTGGTTCAGCTCCTTCTACCTGCTGGCCTGATGCCAGCTTTGGGCCAGGCAGGTGCATCTGGGAGGAACTGCTACAGAGCGGCTGTTTCAGCTGTGGGGCTGCCCACAGGTGCACTGGGAAGTGTTTGGCTTTAAGACTGCCAGTGTTGGCCTAAGAGCCATTCCCTGCTATTGCTGCTCCCACTGCGAGGCAATCTTTGTAAAGATACTGTAGCTTATAGAGAATCCAGAAACTGGTACATGAAATACATTTACTTTCTGTTTGCATAGAGCAAGAAAATCCATAGTATTTCATTATCGGAGAGTCATGTGGCAAGTACAACAGTGCATGTGTGTAGGGGGTGGGTTTATGTTAGTTCTTCAGCTATGCAATTATATCGCTTCGCTGAGGGACCCTTTAAGATTTCACAAGTCCCCACAGCTTCTCAGCACCAGCCAATCATTAGACACTGGCCTCTAAAGACATGTTGTCTCCACCTGCGTTATTTCAAACCTTTTCCTTCATTCTGCAGGTATACCAAACAACCATTTCTAAACATAATAAGGACTAGGTCCTGATGGGCAACAAGTTGAACGCTGGCCTTCACTGCATACTTGTGGCAAAGGCGGCCAACAGCATCCTGGGCTGCATTAGGCAGAGCCTTGCCAGCAGGTCCAGGGAGGTGATGCTTCCCCTCTACTCAGCACAAGTGAGACACACCTGGAGTGCTGTGTCCTGTCCTGGGCTCCCCAGTACAAGAGAAATGGACATACTGGAGTGAATCCAGTGAAAGGTCATGAAGATGATTAAGGGATTGCAGTAGCTGACATGAGGAGAAAGAGACCGAGCTGGGATTGTTCAGCCTGGAGATGAAAAGGCTCAGGGGGATCTTAACAAGTAAAGAAATGGAGCCCAGTGACAGGATGAGAGAGGCAATGGGCACAAACTGAAATGTGGGAAATTCCATTTAAAAATATGGAAAAAACCCTTTTTTACTCTGAAGGTGGTTAAAGCCTGGGACAGCGTCCCCGAGGCAGTTGTGCAGTCGCCAGCCTTGGAGCTATTCAGAACCCAACTGGACATGGCCCTAAGCAATTTGTTCAGCTGACCCTGCTTTGAGCAGGGCAGTTAGACTGGGTGGTCTCCAGAGGTTCCTGCGGGACTCGGCTCCCATATACCTTCAAGTCAGTAAACCTACCAAACAGGTCCACACAAAACACTGGTTTATATGTAGATAATCACAGGCACTTTTCCATAAGAATAATGAAACTGAAATAGCTTGCCAGTAGTGCCCTCCCCCTCTGTACTATAGAAAGAAAACAGTATTTTAAAATAACCGGTGTTCACATTAACTACATAGATATCGGGAGTATTACAGTCAGTAGGTGGCACAAGAGAGACAGTTTTGGCAGAACACCAGCCGCCAGAAGGCCGCAGCACGATTCCTCTGCACCGTTGAAAGCAGAACTTAACTGTACATTTTTAAGGCGAGGTCAGCCCCTGCACAGTCCCAGCGCCTCACAGAGACACCAATTAAAGTTTCGGTGGGACATCCAGAGCCGGACAGCCCTTCTCTCTGCACAGCGTGTTTTGCAGCCCAGGATGCACAGGCACGCCCTGAATCCCACAGATAGCAGTGACTCACTGCTCAGAGCTGCAGGAGCAGCCACATAGCAGAGGATGAGGAGGCTCTCGGCCGAGCTAGCAGGAATTACAGCGAGAGCCCTGAGGAACTGGTCACGGAAAATCAGAAGACAGAAGAATGAAAATCAGCATATAGGGTGATCCCAGTTCCCACGCCCTTGCATAAGCTGGACCAGTTAAAGAGCGTCAATAATTTTCTTGGAATTTTTTTTAAAAGGAGGTTTATGAATTTCAAATGAAAGGCTGTTTTTCAAAATTTTAATTTAAAAATGTTCATCCTTTTAAAAAAAGGAATTTTTACTGAAACTGGTTTTTAACATTGGATTTTTTTATTGAAGAAACCATAACTTTCTTCCCAGAATAAAAACTTACTGCAACGAAAAATCTCCTGGTGAATAGCCTATATTTCAAACGAAAAATATTCCTTTTTTTTACCATCTGTATTTATAAAAGGGCCTGCTGTTACTTTAAGCCTGATTTGGACATTAATCTCTTAAGACCTCACAGTTTTCTTTTTTATATTATTAGAAAAGTCTTTGCTCTGTATAGATTATATTTATTGTATTTATGCCCTCAAATAATGGAGACACTTTCTGTGACCACATGTGCCTTTATTTACTATACACTAGAGGGGAACCTATACACAGAGGAGGCAAAAAAATCTCTTTGACATAAAGCCAGAAAATTAGTTAGCAAAGTCCATAGACAATCTTAAAATTACATACGGCTAGAAACCAACTTAGCCAGGATATAGAAGGTTAAAGTACACATAGTATAGCCCCCCAAATTCTATTTTTAAAAACGCAAGTTGTATAAAGAGCACTGTAATGCATCAAAACTCAGACTTAAAAAAAACTAAACCGGTAACGCTTTTTGGTGTTCAGGAAGTTTCATAGTACAGTCACTCAGCTTTGTAGCATTGTTTATTTTTATGTTGGGTTTAAACAACATACATTTAAAGCATCCTCATCAAACTCCAGAAATGAGCGTGCAAAAATAAAAATATTACCCTTTAGAAGCAAAAAGCTCTGTCTCAGAACTCCTACCTCTCTTTTGTCTGGCGCTGGGACTGGAATTCCTGTTTTTATTGTTAGATGCTTCCACGTTTGATGTCTCAGATTTGTTTTCGTATGTACTTGATGACTTCCTGCTATACCTTTGGACAAAAGAAATGCAAAAATAGTTACATTCCTGCTTAATACCTAATGGAGCACTGAGCACTAAGCATTCTTTTTTTACCCTCAGATATGGAAGCCGAAGGGATAAAGGGCAGGTTTTAAAATTCTATGTGCTGTAAAAGTCTGCATCTGTGCAGGCATGTATGGTGGAAAAAGTTATTCTAGCCCCTGCCTCCTTTCCACACCACACAGTAAGGGATGTGCTTAGCAACAGCTGAGAAGTGAAAAACGGAGGAACAAGCTGGTTGTCTGCACAAGCTCTTTTTGCAAGTCCAACAGATTTGGAAGGAAGGAGTGGGAAAGCAGGTTAGAAAAGAGGACCCCAGCTTTCCATCCTTTGCAGCATAAGTATATTTGACTCGAGGAAAGAAATGGGTACTGGATGGTCACACAGAGGTCATACCATGTGTAGAGGAACACATGGATTCCACTGGCTCCAGGATCCCCCAACTTCTGTTTCTTCTGCTCTTTGAAAACATGAATCCAAGCAGGATAACCCTGTTTAGAGCTGAACCACAGACAAGGGGATCCATCTTGCCAGATTTGCACAGGTACTGGCCTTGTCATCTGTAATGGGAACAACCCCCCTGCCCCAGGTTTGTAGGGCATTTGAGCTGCAACATTTTCTCATGGTTCTTATCCTCACTGTTTTGCAAATGTCTGGTGGTTTAGTTTGGGTGTTTGACTATTATCTTTGGCAGACTGTTCCACACATTTCACTGTATCTACACACTTGAAATACTCTTTACCAAAAAGTTCATTATTAACATGTATCAGCAGTTACATTGCTGATTACAATTAACATATGAACTGTTATACTTAACATTCATAGGTTTGTCTTGCTGTATGGGAAAGTCCAAGATATCATTAAAAACTTAAAAACATTTGGAATACTAGAGATCTGTGAATACCGTTTTTAACTAGAAGGCAGCCTGGGACTCATTGCTTTGTATTTGCACCTCTGACCTGTTTCTGACGGAACCTTAACAGAGGTCTCTCTTACCTCCTCTACTAAATCAAAATGCGATTTTGCAGACTGATGTCTTGTGCAAAATGGGACTCAAAATAAATATGAGAACAAATCCAAAGCACACTGACAATTCCTTATTCTTTTTTCTCTGTTCCTTCCCAGCTAGGCTGAGATAACTGTGAAACTTATAGCTGACAGAGTTAAAGATTTACAGCTGTGAGAAAGACACCAAGAAAACACACGAGCTTCTCTGAAACAGCATCTGCAGTAAAACTCCAAGTGTTTTATGTATATCTATGTGCACAGGATATTTTTACATGGATGTACGACTGAATCAGTTATTTCCAATAAAGCAGATAGTTAAGCAGTTAGAACAATATTCTATTTAAGTTTCACATGTTGAAATAGATTAGAAAACAGAAAGGGATCATTTCATTACCACTGAAATGCAGCAGCCATCCCTTGGGAGAGATACAGCAGCAGTAGATACCATGAGGCATCTCATTTTAGGATTAAACAGTGAAACTTTGGGGAATAATTTACAGAGAGAGAATTTAAATGGATTGGACAGGACTTAGGCATATTTAATAACCGCCTGTATTGAGGGCACCGGCTCTAAGTGTCCCTTTTGCCGACACCTCAGCTCCAATCCTGAGTCAGCCCAGCCCTCCCTTATCTCATGGAATTGCAGCCCCATTGCTGTGGTGGCGTATAAACAAGTAAAGGGGATAGTCTTTGTCATTGAACAATGGTGTGGCTCAGGGAGGGAAGAGCGTCCTGCAAACAGATTTCCCCAATGTCACAGCACAGGTTTGACAATTCCCAATAAACAATAGAATCACTGTTACACATTGGGAACCCAGGAGAGGGTGTCTATTGGTTAGATAAAATCCTCAGTAATTAATTAGCCTCCAACCACTGGCAGAGCACTGATGATGCTGGTTGCTCTTTAGCTAATACTGCCTACTGCTGGCTTACTTACAGCACCTTTCACAACTGGGGCTGCTTAGTCATATTGGTCATAAACACAGACTATGCCTATGTGAGTGGCTATGACAAAGTCTAGCTTCTTCCTTCTTTTCCTTGCCTCCACCCAGCATCTCAAAACAGGCTGCAGAAGGGGCTCCACGGTCTGAGGAAGTCTGGATCTACTATTTCACATCAACTAGTACAAATCCACCTTGTGCTGCAACTCGCCTGTCCTTGCTTCTCTCTGAGACGCATATTACAGAGGATCAAGGTGGCCTCTGCTTACAATAGCCAATAGGACACTCCAAACTTGTTCCACTCATGAAAGCCCAGAGCATTGTCCTTTCATGAAGACTTACTATATTCTTCCTGTCCCTATAATAACCCAGCATTTAGAGCAGAAGCATCTAACCTCTCCTCTGCCACAGTTGGCAGAGTGAGGACAACAAGCACTTCATTTCTCCTTTGGTTTAATCCACTCTAGGACAAATAGCTAATCACATGGCCTTTCTTCCTGGAGTTAATTAATTTTCTGTTGACATATTTTGTCTATAATTTCTGCTCTAAAAATTCTCACTTTAAGAGCCTTGTAAGAGGGACATACATCTGGATTGATTTAAGACACTTTCATGATTGCATTTCGTATTTTACTGGAATAATTTTCTCCTATCCCCAAGGTGGCTTTGCTGAAAGATTTTTACCCATAAACCTTCTCAGCTTAAACGTTAGACAAAGCAAATGTAACCAAGCCAAGAAAATACAGTGCGGGATTAACAGCACTGCATCTGTTTAAAATTTCTTGCATTGAGTTGTACAACTCTCAAAGGCTGGCTATGTTACCTGGGATCTCCTCATTTGGTTGATCCTGCTAAAATTTTGCAGTGATATCCCATGCCAGCTTACATTAAACTTGCCCAGCAATTGGACCATTACAAAAATTTGCTGACAGCAACATTTAACATCCTGGAAATGTTCCAATACATTTTGTCTAAACATAAGCTAGTCAAGAGCATATGGTTCTTTTGCAAAACCAAAATGATCATCTTTGAAATGAATTCTGCATTGTGATTTTAGTTTCACCATGAGCAAAAACTTTACCTGAATTTACGTGTCTTTAAAGAATTTGAAGGCAATCAAGTAAGTTCACACCCAGGAAGCTAAACACAGAAAACTAAGAATTTATGTACTGCAAAAGCACAAAGGCAAGACAAAACATGGCCCTGAGATGCCATGATAGCTGTGGTCACCTGCTTGCATTGGAGGAATCCATTGGTGCATGATATACACTCTCGGTGATTCTTTGGTGCAGTTGACTTGCTTCTATTAAAGAAAAAGTAAAAAGAAATTGTTCCAAGTTGTATAAATTGCTTCCTTATTTGCATGGAAGGAGAGGGAGAGGGAGACGGAGAGGGAGACGGAGAGGGAGACAGAGAGGGAGACAGAGAGGAAACTTAGCTCACCCAAACAGCTCTTCTACCCATATTATTTCAGAGCAGAAGAGATTTCTTCCCCTATCACCTTCTCTTTCCTCTGTACCTCTTCCTAGCTCACTGCACAATATGCATCTAGAGAATGCACATATTGGCATTTTTCCCAGAACACAACACAAATTTTGTGGCTCACAGCTTGTTCTGGATTTAGTCCTTCTGCACACGCAGCCATCTAGTAGAATATATCCCCATCCCTCTGAAGAATGCTTTTGCTCAGCATCCTGGACAAACGGCAATAATAAAATGTAATTCAGATGCCACTTGTTCACTCTTTTTGCATAGCTGCAAGGTAGCAACAGACTAATTTGTACCTATGTCTAGTAACTGCTGAGTGGAGAAAGATAGGAAAGATGCTGACAACCTGGTTTTCAAGGCCAGGAGAGTCAGACACTGAGAAGTGAGGAAGCGATGGAAGGAGCTGCTTTCAAACTCTCAGATTGCTGAGATCCTAGGGCTATTTCACTCTGGAAGAAGATGAAGCTCCTGTCAATGAAAGGAGAACAGACAAAGGGACAGGGACAGCACTGAAAGATTAAAATTAGTCTTTTGTGGGTGGGAATGCTGGGAGAAAGGAGCACCCTGGGTGGGGAGTCGGAAGTAGCTCCATTCCTGGTTTTGGCAACTGATTCACAGCCTTGCACAAATCCCCTAAGCTGCATCCGTAATTCCTTTGTCTGGATCAAGGTGTTACCCAAAGTCTTGTTAGCATTCCATGCTCACTGCAGTATATGACAGGGGGTGTATATACACTAAGTGTTTGGACACTAATGACCCATATGTTAAACTATTTATCCCATACCTTTGGCCACCTTCTTTGCCCTTTACTCACTCGTTCATCTCAGCTGGTTCCTTCCAACATTCCAAATCCCTCTGCAAGTCCTAACAATAGTCATTAAAAACAGCCCCGACAAACAAATGTATCCCTCTTCCCTCTCTCATTACAACACACAGTTGGAGAAATATCCAGTCTTGGATTATGCATGAATTAAAGCCTCTTCTTTCACAAGTCATTAGAAATAGAAACAACTGCTTAAAACCACAGGACAAAGCATTTGCTTCCTGCAATCACTGTTGTAATCAGGGCTTTAATTCACGGGATCATTTGGCATAAGGCAATGGGAAGAGTTGCAATAGCATATAAGACACAATTTCTCCCCTCTGACTGCTGTTCTGTTGGATTCACAATGAAGGAAAACTTGACTTTGCTCATAGAGTAGGATGAAAGTGATCCTTGGATGTTCTCAAGACCAGACTGGCTAAAGTCTTGAGTAACCTGGTTTGACCAATAACTGACTCTGCTTTGAGCAGGATGTTGGACTATGATAACCTGAGGTCCCTTGAAATCTGAAATATTCTAGGATCCTTGATCTTAAGACAAAACAATAAGGAATTTCAAAATATAAATATTTTTAAAAACTTTTAGTTTTGATTCCTGCATAGTTTTCTCTGGAAAATGCATAGTAACTCCAGCATATAGGTCTTGTATGCTACAAAGTCTTCACAAATGCTCATCTGGGTGACATACAAGCTTCATTTTCTTTGCCTAGAAACACACATGGAGGATTAGCACTCTGTCCTATTAAACACATACATTTTCTCCATAAGCTACTCTTCTCTTCTGTGGTAGCCTAAGTAAAGCCAGCTTTTACACTGCAGAAGTAAGTATTACAATCCATATCAGAGAGCTCCTAGATCACATTCTGAAACTGCACTGATAAGAATCTTGAGTTCTTTCCTCAGCAGTTCCTGCTGAACTGACCACATTGAAATTCAGAATAAAAAGGAGAAAGGATGAAGACAAGAATAGTAATAAAAGACCTGAGTAGTAAGCATTGTAAATAAGTATATTGTTATGGGTTGGATTAAATTGCTGAGGCTAATATGCATAGTTGTTTCCCTCCACTTAAGAAGGTTGTAAGAACTCATTGTCTTTGTGAAACAGACAATTAAAATAAAGATGACCTTTAAAGTTAAACCACAGGCACAGGTTTCAACCTAGGAAAAAGTCTGCTTAGGAATCTGAAGGATGTGGGTGGAGAGGCTTTGCTGGCATTGCTTTAAAGAGAGGTGTGTGTATAAGAGAAGCAGAAAATGACAGGTCAAGGTGAGAAGCAATGCCAGGGCCCAGGAAAAGTCTGTATTGCACACAGCTATGTTTTTTTTGTCCTAAGAGAGCCTGAAAAATGGCTTTTAGGACTCTCTACATTCTTGTTCCTGAATAGAATAGTATCTCAGATAGCTTTCATCACTATGTTCTCTTAGTATCTGGAATAAGCTAACTGAATTTTGTCTGTCTTGGGTTCAATATATTACATAAAAAGGGGTGTCATTATCTGTGGGTCCTGAGGGAACTGGCGGATGAAGTGGCTAAGCCACTATTCATCATATTTGATAAACCGTGGCAGTCTGGGGGAGCTCCGACTGTCTGGAAAAGGGAAACAACCCCCAATTTTAAAAAGGGAAAAACAGAAGGCCCTGGGAACTACAGGGCAGTCAGTCTCTCTCTGTGAACAGCAAGATCACGGAGAAGATCCTCCTGGAAACTATGCTAAGGCACACAGAAAATAAGGAGGTGATTGGTGACAGCCAACATGGCTTCACACCAAGGACAAATCATGTCTGACAAATTTGGTGGCCTTCTACAATGGGGTTAGAGCATTGGTGGATAAGAGAAGAGCAATGGATGTCATCTACCTGGACTTGTGCAAAGCATTTGACACTGTACCACACGACACGCTCTCTTAAGTGCCAATGTGACGCCCATTTACAAGAAGGATAGGAGGGAGGATCCGGGGAACTACAGGCCTGTCAGCCTGACCTCGGTACTAGGGAAGATTATGGAGCAGCTCATCTTGAGCATACTCATACGGCAGGTGCAGGACAAGCAGGGGATCAGGCCCAGCCAGCACGGGTTCATGAAAGGCAGGTCCTGCTTGACCAACCTCATCTTCTTCTATGACCAGGTGACCTGCCTAGTGGATGAGGGGAAGGCTGTGGATGTTGTCTACCTGGACTTCAGTAAGGCCTTTGACAC
>VYZV01010249.1:86011-102508 GCA_013401275.1 Pandion haliaetus
ACCTTCACATGACAGGCATGTTGACATGTATTTTCAGTCACCACAACATGCCACTTGAGTGGCATCCTTCAAGAATGTGTCACAGGCTCCTGCAAAGTATACCCAGCGATGGGCACAGCATGATCAATGATAAGAACATCGGATGGGTCAAGACCAGCGTAAGAGCAACAGCAAATAATACCTCATATCCTGTGATTGCTATCTGGTGCATGGAGTCATTTACTGATTTGATGATATCAAGCATTGTGGCTAGGGCTTCTTCCAGTTCAGCAGTACCCTCTGAATTCTTGCTGCACTTCAGCATTTCCTGATTAAAAAAAAGATATGAAAACTACTTGAAAACTTCTTATACCAGAAGCCACCATAAGACAATCCTCCCTGAAATTTGTGCTGCATAGACAAAGTAGCAAAACTACAGGAAAAAACCAAACAAACAAAAAACCAAAACCAAACAGGACATTCACCAGGATTGTCATTGAGGACATAAATTTTGACCCTTTGGACATTTTCAAGTTTTATGGGTTCATTTAAGATGAGACAGGACCATTCTGACAGGACCATTCTGACATATTTACAATGAACTTTCTGCATGTCACAGAATTACATCCAGGGGTTTTTTACTCCATATCTGCTAGAAAAGAAACTCAATCTTAATACAATGATTTTAGGTGTTAGAGAATTCACCATTTCCCTTTGCAGCTTGTTCCACAAGGTACTTATTGCCACTGTTAAAAATATAAATTAATTTCTAGTCTGAATTTGGCAGGTTTGACTTCCCACTCATCAGGTCTTAGCAAGCTCTTGTCAGATAAAGAATTTCTGCATGGGAATAAGTCACTTCCTGTGTAGATGTTTGTAGACTTATGGTCAAATCATCTCACAAATCTCTCTTCCTTAAATTAAATGAGACTTCTTTCATCTATAAGAGGTTTTTCAGCTGTTAATTTTTTGGGGGGAGGGGAAATATGCCAGATATTACTATAAATCTTCCCCACCTCTTATTCTCTACCGCTGCACTACAATCTACAGATCTGCAAATTTGAAAACCTGTTTTGAGAGAGAGTAATTTTGCTGAACAATGCTGACCTCTAGCAAAAATTCATCAAATGTTATATTCTGCTTGAAATAAGGGAAATTATTCCATCCTCCAACCCTCACAAAAGGAACAAGAGACAAAGTTCTGGACAAGTTAAGAAGCATGTGCCCAAAGCATATAGAGAAACAAAACCTTTTGAGGGCTCAATTTCTGTAATTATTTCACATACAGAAATCCTATTTAGAGCTCCAAATATTTAGGGCCAACTATTTACATAGCCCAGTACAGTTCCTTATAAGAATGACTTTTCTTATTTCTGTATGTGTCTTTCTTGAAAAGTTTTAGTCATAGCTCAGGATCTCATTCTCTGCTTGTAACCAACAGTTATACCCTATGCAAATCCTGAAAGACACTACAATGTTCATTTTAAATGAAATTAACTGCCTTGCCTCTTGCTCTTCCGCCTACAGAGGAGCCCTGAACCCGATTCAGATGCACAGATTATTTTTTCCCCACTGTATTGTGTAGAAAGCAGTTACTGCCAATGAGTACCCACCTGAGGTCAGAATCTGACTCTTGTCTTTGCTAAAAGCATCTAGGGAAGCAAAGGTTAACAGATACAAACACACATATGGTTGGTACAGTCTTGAGAAGACATGAATCTCAAGGCAGCTGGAAGATCCCAAGACTACACCATAGAATTTGAAACCAAAGCCAAGCAGGATTCTGCTACCATTAAACAGAAAATGTAAGACAGCTCTAACCAAAAGTAGTAAGGTAACTGGTCACATCTAGTGACCTGTGATTTTGATGCTTGGAATCTGCATCCATTAATCAGCTGAAAGAATAAGTTTATGGGTTGTTCATAAGACAATAGTTAGAATGACAGAATTCATAACCAAATAACCATTTTATTCATCATTATTGACTTGTCCCTACCCTATATATCTACCAGAAGAATGAAAGAAGTCTTTGGCTGGATGCAATTTTCACTTCAGAAATGCAAGCCGTGAAGCAACTAAGAAATAAATTCTTGTAATAATAGCACCTCACTAAGAACTGTACAGTAAGTGAGTTTAGTTTTGTTTCCTTATGCTGACTACAATGTCAGCAGAAACTATGCTCCAGAAATATACCTAGGAATGAATCAAGACTCTACTAACTTTAGTAATCTTTATTATAGTAAGAATTAGACCCCTTCACCAGGTGTGGCCATTGACATGGTTTTCATTCAGGCATATAATTTTCAGCCTTTTTGAATTTGGAAATCATTTAATCCAAAAGCTGAGGCACTTGTGTTCCTGTAAAACAGGGCTGCAAAAAGGTAGTTCTTGCAACCCCCAAACAGCAGCAGTCTCTCCTCAAATGCTTGGATGACCAGGGCTTAGAAGGTAAAAGCAGGATGCATTCCTATAGTACCTGTTGCACAATTTCTAGGATGAGGATGGATCCCTGCTCTCTGTATAGTGGGCATGCTGCTTTATAATATTAGCTAAACTGATTGAAACCAGAGGGTTGCAATAATTGTGACCCCGGATTTAAAACTAGTCTGCCCATCACTCAAGGCACACAGCTTCTTAGGCGCTTGTTTGTTACCAGTTTTTTACTGACTCCCATTTTCCTACACAATTAAATGCTCCTGCTGCCAGGGAAAGAGTGCACCATCTTCACAGATCTCATAATCCCCAACAAAGTAAATGACCCTGCCAACGTGTTGTTGCTAAGTACAAAACTGGTCTGACCAGCTTCAACCCCAATGGCTACAACCTGTTTTGCCTGAGGATTTTACTCCTTGATCTAATCTTTGTTTTATTTACAGTCATATTTCAAATTAAAAGTAGAATCTGGTTTACTCTTGCTGTTCTGAGGACCTTGACATTTTCTGCCTTGTCACAGAACAGTTTCAAGAAATAGAGCCAAGTTTACTTCTGGATTACATTGATGTAGATCTACTGGAATCAGTGAAGTTGCATCCTTGTTGATACTACCCTTCAATATTTGGATTCTATAGCTTTGTGTAAAGTCAATAAACAGGTCACAGAAATACTGCGAAAGTGAATGGCCAGTCAGATCCTCACATGGCTTAAAGTGGCACAATTTGCCATGGTAGCTATTAGGAAATAAAACTGCAGCCTAAAATCTTCATTACAAATTTCACACTAAATTCATGACAGTACACAACACTACATTAAGTCCAGAGGCTTGAGAACAGCATGTAATTCACCTTCATGACCTTCCCATGAGGAAGTCAGTAAATATTATTTTGAAGAACTGGGGAGATTAAGACAGAAGTTTAAACCACCATCTTCAAAAAATGTCATTGGTTTGAAAGCATATATTTCCTGTTGCCCAGTTCAGACCAGAATTTCAAGCATGGACCACTTACAGTTCCAACTAAATCAAGAGGGAAGTTCATATATTCATTCCATTGAAAAGTTACAGACAATTCCTTCCTAGCTGGGTCTTTTAAATGGAAGCACTGAAAGGGAGTGGCTCCTTTTGAAAGGTTTAAGTCACAACCATGGGAAAGTATCAGGTTCAGAGAGCTGAGAGTTTTATTAAACAGGACAGATGTCAGAGAATTTAAAATATCAGTTCCTGTTTTCAAACTGTAATACCATATACTGATCCAATAAAGCCAAATTCAATTTCTGTTTAAAGATAAATAAAACAAGAAATAAGACAATAAAATACTTACTATACAAAATATCTTATTTTTTATATATATAGCAGTATATATAAAATAATATACTGCTATTGCTTAGTATATAAGTAACATAAGGTATTCTGAAATAGAAGTCCTTTCTTTGACTGTTTGTTACCATTTTACAACTTAGCATTACAAAGTATTTGTTGAAGAAGTGAGAGAGGATTTATTTCCAGGTAGTCCTTCAGCAAATAATGCTGATATGCAATTCTGTGAGTAAAACAAGCTATGCATTGGGATTCTTTGCATTGTCATGGAGAACTTACCTTTAATAGCAACTGGTACTTGGTGATTCTCTGGACTGGCTTTAAGAGATAAGCATCTAGCGAGAGCTTATGATCCAATTTACGTTGACATTCCTGTAAGAGACAACAGGGAGGAAAAATACAATTGTTTCTTGAAACACAGGCAAGACACCAAGTTCATTATCATTTGGTAATCTGAAGATTATATGTCTGTGAATTAATTGAGAGAGAAATTTGTTCCACCTGCGTAGGAGTTTCCAGGTTACTTAAGCCACAGTGAAAATATATGTAACCAAGACCTAATGTTTAGGTTCAACTTAGTGTTGAAATCTGGCATGCCCTGCTTATGAGATTGCAATCATCTGGGGTTTGCAAAGAAGCCAGCACTTGGGCATAGCCTAAAGAGTCAGGCTCCTGTCCAGGAAATCTACCTATTACTCTACCTACCTAGTCTTTTGTAAAGAGCTCTTTGACATACTGAGCACCTGCCATCAGTAAAAGAAGCATGCAGAAAACTCTGTATATTTCTCTAAGTTTTCTAAAGAAAGAAGAGATACAGAAGGAAAACAAGCTTTGATGGTTTTGCACTGCTAGGCTGCAATGAAATTCCACCTGAAAAAAGATGCTGTCTCCACACTGTCTCCAGAGAGCTTCGGACCTTGGCTTGTTCTGACAGTATTTTTCATATATTTGGAGGTCCTCTTTCTGCAAGTAAAGGAGAGTTTAAGTAAGGTAAGAAAAAAGAATTCACAGAGTATCTGCCTCGAGTCACACTTTTTCTTAGCTTCCATCCTAACACATGAAGTCATTAATATACGGGGATGACTCTGTATGTAAAAATATGCTGAAGCTACCAAACTTGCTCTTTACTCCTGTAAAGTTAAATACACCTGAAAGCAAGAAATTTTTTTTCTCACTTTTTGCACAAAGCAAGGAGACTGCAGACTGGAAGACACATAATCTAATTGCAAAACTGTTATTTTCCAGGGAAGGGGAATAGGTGGTTTGAAAACAAAAAAATTAGGAATGTAAATTCTGATAGCAATACTGGTATAGACTGGTAATTGCTAACAATACTCACCACTTAGCTAAGATTTGCATGTTCAAAACACTTTGAAAATAGCATTGGCTTTTAATAATAAAATAATGAATTAAAAAGCAGCAAGTTAGTCTTGTTGATGTCCCAGGCCAGGCAGGAGGACGTATTTAAACTCTGTCCTATCCAAATTAGAAGTGGGTGGATTCACTTGACCTCTATTTGCCTTTGACTACACTCCAGGTGCTCTCACTGAAGTCTGTGGCAAAAAATCTCACTGACTTCAGTGAAAACAAAGGCAATCTCTATAAAAGCCCAGAGAGGTGTATTTCAAACTCCCTAGGCTATATGGGTGGATACAGACAGGTGTTTGTCTGCCAGGTTCTTGGCTTGCTAACTGCACACCTGGTCAGCACAGAAGCCCTGCAGCCATACGACCATGGAGCAGTGCCACACAGATACCTGAGCAGGGCTGGCTGTGTCTGACCAGCTGGGAGCTTCCCATCTTTGTCTGCACCTATGCTGGTGAAAGTGACTTCAGTGAATCAAAGACAGTGTCAAAAATAAATCTGAGGAATTCCTGGCTCTTGCCTCTGTGCTGTCAGCCCACTAGACAGTGCTTATATGCTCTTGGTGCAGGGAAAGCATTTTGTTTTGTAGAGTTACTAGAAGAAACCAGTATTGCTGCTATTTTCCTCTGTAGACCTATACTGCTGTCACACTGATGCATCAGATGTGAAAGCAGAGCTATGCCACGTAACACCTTTCTGCATTAAGGATTACGCAATACAAAAAGCTCTGTTACAACTCAATAGAGTATTAATGATGCCGTTTCAAAATATCTGCAGTGTTTTCATCACACAAATAGAATTGTTTGTACATGTTGCCTTGGATGGAAGTTAGCAGGGGATAAACCCCACAAAACTAGAAGTAGTAACAAAGTGTAATCAGGCATGACAATTTGTTCCCAGCCCACAGAAACCTAATTGGACTGCACAAGAACAGAGACAGCAACAGTCAAGAGCACTATCAGGGGTAAGAGAAAGGTACCAATTTAAATTTAAAGAGAAGGTACAATAGTCAACATTTTACTGGTAATTTGTCATAGTGGAACCACCCTATGCCAATACAATCTACTGCTGCCTAAATCAGTGACACCTGCTCAGGCAGATACTTACGTCTTCAAATACGGCTTTAAGTTTCTTAATAAGGTACGGAATAGGAAATTTCTGGTGAAATTACTAGAATCAGACTCTAAAATTCCAAGAAATAATTTATTGCCTAATTACTCAAAACCCAGTCTTAAATATTCCACACATCTCTCTTCATATCCAGAGGTTCTGACTTCTTGCTGGTACTTTTACACCGTGCTCATCTCTCCTGTAATGCTTTGCCTTTCCATGGTGATTTGCATGCTGAGAGCCTTGTAAGCTTTCATGCACATGGCTGTATCGGGTTTGCATGGCAAGGTTTTGGTAGCAGGGGGCCTAGAGGGGTGGCTTCTGTGAGAAGCTGCTAGAAGCTTCCCCCATGTCTGATAGAGCTAATGCCAGCTGGCTCCAAGACAGACCCGCCGCCAGCCAAGGTTGAGCCCATCAGCAATGGTGGCAGTGCCTCTGGGATAACAAATTTAAGAAGGGGGAAAAGTTACCATGCAACAGAAACTGCAGCTGGAGAGAGGAGTGAGAATATGTGAGAGAAACAACCCTGCAGACACCAAGGTCAGTGAAGAAGGAGGGGGCGGACGTGCTCCAGGTGCTGGAGCAGCTATTCCCCTGCAGCCCGTGGGGAAGACCATGGTGAGGCAGGCTGTCCCCCTGCAGCCCATGGAGGTTAATGGTGGAGCAAATATCCACCTGCAGCCCACAGAGGACCTCATGTTGGAGCAGGTGGATGCCTGGAGGAGGCTGTGACCACGTGGGAAGCTCGTACTGGAGCAGGCTCCTAGCAGGACCTGTGGATCTGTGGAGCAAGGACCCCATGCTGGAGCAGGTTTTCTGGCAGGACTTGTGACCCAGCGGGGGACCCACGCTGCAGCAGTCTGCCTGAAGAACTGCAGCCTATTGAAGGGACCCACACTGGAGCAGTTCATGAAGGACTGTCTCCCGTGGGAAGGACCTTATGCTGGAGCAGGGGAAGAGTGTGAGGAGTCCTCCCCCTGAGGAGGAAGGAGCAGCAGACACCACATGTGATGAACCACAAGTGAACAACCCCCATTCCCAGTCCCCCTGCACTGCTGGCAGGGAGGAGGTAGTGAAAATCGGGAGTGAAGTTAAGCCCAGGAAGAAGGAAGAGGTGGGGGGAAGGTGTTTTAAGATTTAGGTTTTATTTCTCCTTATCCTACTCTGATTTGACTGGTAATAAATTAAACTAATTTCCCCAAGACAAGTTTGTTGTGCTTGTGACAGTAATTGCTGAGTGATCTCCCTGTCCTTATCTCGACCCATGAGCTTTTCATTGCATTTTCTCTCCCCTGTCCAGTTGAGGAAGGGGAGTGATAGAGTGGCTTTGGTGGGCACCTGGTGTCCACCTGGGGTCAACCCACCAGAGGCATATATGCACAGTTCCAATTATCTTTTTTGACTCCTGATATATGAATAAGTTTTGCTTCAGATTAGAACTTAGCCCTTTAAATCCAACTCACAGGTTTCTGATCAGGTGCTACAGTCCTTTCATGGATAGCTTCCTTTTCTAAATGCCTTTTTCTCCCTGAATGACCAAATGCCCCAACTGCTGGCTCCTATTAAATTATTCTCTTTTTCCAAGGTTAGCAATATGAACAAGTAGACAGTGGTAATCCACAGTGAGTCACTCCTGCAAGGCACCTCACCTGGCACGTGTTGGTAAGTAGTCTGACACACCTTTCGTTTCTTCCTGAGCATTCTTGCCTCAGTTTGGTAAGCTTTCCTTCTTCCCAGCCTTGTGTTTAGCAGAACAGCCCAGAGTGTCCCTCTTGTTGCTGATAAAGCACTAGAAGACCCATCCTGCAAGGCATTCAGCACACATGCCCTCTTTCAGCATCTGTGTCCTTGCCACACAGAGCTTTAAGCAAGGTCAGGCATCTTGGTGATGGTATAATAGCTGCCACGTGGGCAAAGTTGAGCTGGCTTACTTGTAATTTAGTTCATATGAAGATCATGCCTTAACAAGGTCGGGCAAAGTGGGAGGGAGGACAAGAGGGGCATTTCTAGCTCATCTTCCACCTGATTCTGCTACTGTGTTCCAGGAGAGAAGACAGGCAGGAGAAATAGGCTGGGATTTCACAGACTGTTTCTGCCATCACTTCAGAAGAGTTCACATCCATGTGACAGCTGACCAGGTGGCACTGGTGGAGGTGGGTGTGTGTAGGGTCATGGCAGAGGAATGACTGGCAGGGGATGGAGGGACTCAGGCACTAGGGTGTCCCACTGCAGCTCTCAGGACGCATTCAAGCAGCTCTGGAATCAGGACTGAAAAGTCCCACTGTGATAAGACAGGGTAATATTCTTCAAATACAAATCTAAAGGTCAGTCTGTTTCTAATCACAGGCCCACCAGGATGTTGTGGCGGGATGGTTACACCCATACAAAGGAGAAATGGGGAACTGAATCTGCAACAATGCAAGTTTCCCCCCCTAGAACTTGGCATCACCTTGAACAGCAGCCGTTTCAGTTTCCCCCATGCCAAAGCAAGCATGGTCATAAGTCACAGGGCAAGCCAGAAACCTCTGCTCAGCAGGAAGATGCAAAAAGCTGCCAAATCATGGGGAACACAAACACACAACCAGGCTTTTGTTTGTGCCTCCTAAAGGCAGTCCAACAGAAACAACAAATTTCTGGACTTTATGTGGCTTCTTCTAAAAACAGAACATAAGGGCAAGTTCTTGAATCAAAGGTGCTACTGTGTGAGCAGAAACAGCTCAAGAGAGAAGCTTTTGCTTTCTTAGCGCGAAATTTGAAATAGGGAGAAAGCAAATGCATAATGTAACCTCTTATTCGATAGATCTAGTGTTGTTTGACTAGGCCATAGAAACTGATAAGCAAAGGTGACAGAGGGACTGTTTTTCTTTCACTTCACACCTGAACCATAGCTTTATTGCTACTGATTTCATATTGGTAGAATAGCGAGGAGAATTGGGCTCAACAGCTGTTTTTACAGAGAGAGACATAAGCTACAATATTTAAACAAGGAATTTGAACTTTCTGCAGAATTACAGGACCAATTCTGCATCAAAAATTTCTCTTTAGCTCCAAATCCAGGGACATTTGCAACATATAGACTATTTTATGCTTCTTGGATTTCAAAGTTCTGCATTCTTCAAAGAGTGTTTATCCTATTTTGCATAATGATTTCACCACAATATTTTCCTGCTCAGCATCTGAATCTTAGGATCACAACATATTCCTTAGTAGTGTCATTTAGTCAAGCTCTAAATGCTTCCCTGTTAAACAGAAGACAATTCAGTGGATTTAGATTCACATTTACACTTGTATGATGCTCTGCAGCCTGACCTGTTTGTAAACTGGGGGCAGGCCCTTTGGAAGTATCACATGTTCATAATTCCCACTGAAATCTCAAAGACGTGGCAGTGCTCAACACCTCTGACAACTGGGGTATGTAAGTTTCATCCAAATCTGTCTGTATTTTATACAGAACCTTGTTAAAAAAAGATTTAACATGTACCCTGGAAAAGCAGAAAATGCTAGATGCGGTATACAGTAGAAGCAGGAGGTACCTTTGACTACAGTGAAGAGGGCACATATTCCCATTTCTCATGCCTCTTCCATTTCCCATGCAAAATGCAGTCTTACTCAAGCAGTTTTGTCTGACTACGAAAATGGTAGTAACCCAACAAAACAGTTTTTTTCTTATTAGTAGGGCCTCTGAATGAGTACTATATAAACAAGCACCTTTTTTTATGTTAAAGGAAACAGAACTAAGTCATGACAACTGGAGGAGGTGGGGGGGAGGGACATGACTGGGAGCTCTTGGAGAGAGTTGCAGAACTTGGGCACTGAAACTCACAGCAAGTGAAAACACATGCATCTGACCAAAACCACCACTGCCTCTTGGCTTTGGGCTTTCTCATAAACTGAGTTCACTCCATTTTTAAACAAACAGATAACCCTCATCACTTCATACAAGTGGGGAGAATCCCACTTGGTTGTTGAATTATGTGAACAAGTAAAAGAATTGACCTCACAGAGTTATGGAGCTGGTGGGCTTTCACCACGCAAGAAAGGTGGTAGACTCTGTTGGACCAGTTCTAGGGGAGTAAGTCTCCTGAATAGTACAGAGAAAAGAGAGAGAGGATCAAGCAGAACAGGATGTACTGTCTGCTCTCAGCGCAATCTGCTGTGATACCATCCTCTGCTTATTTACAGTAGGGTTATGTCTGGGATACATCAGACTGCTGGTATAGATTTGTCTGATACAAAAAGCATGTTAAACATTTGGATCACTGATTTTTTTTTTTTTTAACCAGGTCTTAAAATACATTGGTAAAACACTGGTAACAGATCTCTTCCTGTCAGTAAACCAGGTAAAGGTTCAGATTTCAGAATACACACTTGTTAACTGTGTCTTAATTTGGGAATATCTGCTTATGTGATTTTCCCTCATTCACAAAAGCAGAGTGAAAGGATAGGAGTAAATCTGTAAGTACTGCAGAATAAGACCATAGATATTCATACAAACCTGCACAAGGATTCACTTACTCTTTTCAAAAAGCATCGGGCAAGAAGCTCAGGGTTTTCAATGCAATTTTCTATCTCCTTAAGGAAAATCCTGAGGGGGAGAAAGGAAAGCAAACAGTAATGTAACATCCTACTCACACTGTGTGCTAGTTTCTGTGTAAATCCAGCTGAAAGCCTATGTTTTTGTCATAAGAGGATTCCATGGGGAAAGTAACAATTCCAATACACAAAGAAAAACATTATATATATTTCAGAAAAATGGGATGTGGTTCACAGATGATTGCCTGAATCACCAATATTATCATGTTTTCATCTGCTCACAAGCATCTGATACAGCTGGTTCCTCTGGCTGTTGAGATTTGTTTCCAATATGTAGCCCAAACACCTGCTTCCCATTTGGTTATGAGGATTTTTCAGAACAGCTAGAAAAGACAGAAAAGCTGTGTCAGATGCAGTTGCTTAATCAGCAAGCAGTGAAAATATGGGATGTAGTCCAAAGGCTTCTGCAGTGGTAGTCAATGCACTAAGCCTTTAGGGAAAGAAAGACCAGGCTTGCAAAGGGAGGGGAATGTCATTCTCCAAATGGAAGACACATTCTTTCAAAATAATACATAAACTGAAAAGAATTTTTCTGCTATGTATCAACTACTCTGGCATAATATTTAAACTTGCAAAAGAGGGACTTCTTTATTTATTTTGTTCAACTTTTTATTACATCTTATGGGCCATTATTATCCAAAAGAATTCCTAAATCCTCACTTTGGCTACAGTCCCTAAATCCTCACTTTGGCTACAGTCAGTTTCACTTAATCAAGGCTAGGAAAAGCAGGAAATTTACTGAAGTAGCCCTAAGCTTTGTTTTGAAATATGATCAGAAAGAGGTTAATCTTGTTCATAATTGGTATTCTGAAGTTACGGGCACTAGATCACCTTGTCCACAGTGTGGACAAGGCTTCTGGAAATGTTTATGATCATGTGAAGGATAAAATAACTTAAGAAAAGTGCTATCAAATATATCATGTCTTCTGATGTGATAACAAAAATATAGGACAAATAAGCTGAACACTAAGAAAACTTCCTCACAAAGGAGTTTTGCCAGAGAAAGAATATCAGGATTTAGTCCTGTGACAACCACCAGTGTACCAAGAGAGGTGGTAAAATACTCGCCATGACGGACATTCAAAATGGATAATGCCAGGGGAAATCTCAAGTAAATGCACTAAAAGGTATAATCTTTCACAAAAAAGATTAAATAGATGATCTCAGAGGTCTTCTCCACACATGGGTTTTATAGGACACACAGAGGGAAAGTGAGGATGACTTTTCCTGCCTGCGTATGTGCGAGTATGACAAAGCACCCCACATGAAGGGAGTAGAAATGACAGTAGCACCCAAGGGCACAGGACAACCGCTGGTTCCCACGTGCCTGTTGTGGAATTCGTAGATTTCTGGGAGGTTCCCAAAAAGAATTTCCTTCTTGTTCTGGAGTGCAGATGGAATCAGATGTACTAAATTGGGATTGTCCATTTCTGAAGCATATCCCTGCAGTGAAGAGTGGAAAAAAAAATCAGCCTGTTTTTACCAGGGAGGAAGTACTGTGTCCGAGATACTGAAAAGCCCCACAGCCTATGTACTTTTTGTTCTCAACAGAGCATACAAATACTTCTCCTATGCCTGCTTCTTTGTTGCTTCCATGAATTTCTGATACTTCTAATTTTCCCCAGAGCTTTTACCCCTGATAAGTGTGCAAACACATTTTTAACCACAAACGGACAGATTACTGGATTAACAAAAAAGATGAAATTATGTCCCTAGGATTCAAAAGCCATTTTGGTCGTGTAGGAATGGAAATTGCTAAGTTTGATAGACACATATCTTTCTGCTACACTGCTTCACTGCAAAAGAGTTAGTTTGGATTTATTTGTTGAACTGTGGTATTCGGCTTGATTATTTGGTTGTTTCTTGTAAAAACTGGTTTGTGTTTCTTCAATAAAAACTTTGAGAGAACATTCTGAGTGCAGAATTTAAGCAATATAGAGTAATATACCAATCATCAGAGCTGTCAGCTCCCACAGATCAAATCCAATAAAGAAGCAACCATATGGTTGTAAAAAGAAACTACCCAGTCCTTCAAGTCCCACCCAAATACAAGCATGATTGAGCCCTACTCAGCCTCCATCCTCCCACAGACTAGAGACCTCAGACTCCACAGACACAGAAGAGTATGCTGGTATCCTATGAATTGCAAAAGCTCAAGAGTGAGTTATATTTGCAGTGTAAGTTGCTCTTTTTTGTGTTCAGACAGTACATGGGACAATAAACAAGAGGAGGAAGAGGGCCTTCTTTTTGCTCAATCATTTTCCAAACTTACATTCACAGAAATTTAGTGTCTGTTCCCATGGAAATCAAGGGTGCTGTTTCTGAAGCCTATTGATGATATTTTGAAAAGGCACATTATTAACTATTCCTCTGTCTGTAACTTTGAAAACCATGCAACTTTTATCATCCTGTGGGCTGGGATCAGAAAAGGTGCCTCTTCCTTTAAGCCCTGAGGAAAGATGTCGAAAACATCCTTCTCATTTTCCATCTCCAAGGCTGAGCTATCTTGCTAACAGAGTCTGTGTATTCTAAACACTAGGTGGGAGGTGAGAGGGCTCAGCCCATGAAGGATGTGCACCTGCAGTGATGACTTAGAGGTTAAGCAGCAGAAGTCATTACAGAAGGATTTCTTACCTCTATTATACTTTGAAGTTCTTCTACATAAACCCGTTCTGTTTCTATCAGCTCATTGATTATGTGGCTAAAAAAGAAGAAAGGTGGAAAGTTACAGTGTTTAACAACAGTTCAACAAAGCACACATGAAAGAAAAAATGGTTTTCCTTGTATATTCATGTTTATGCCTCTGACTACATAAAAAAAACCCTCCTGTGACATCTCTGAAGGTCATTTCTCTATACTTCAGTATTGTGCCTTGTTGATAAGCTTAAAAGTCCTAAATATCCCTTGAACTATTATTTTTTCAGCTCATTTTAAACTTCATCTTGGTTGCTTCCATTATTATTATACCTACAAATTTGAATAAAAAGATTAAAAATGCCCCAGAAGGCAAACAAAAAAGGTTTCCTCTTCTAATAATAACTAACAATACTCATTAAAAGGGGATTATGTTTCCCAAGGCTGTTACATTTCTGTTTTATTTTCTTTTATGAAATAAACAAAATTGGTGATTAGGCTTCCTTTCTTTAACACATTGTGAAAACAGGTAACAGGATGATGTCAGAAGTCTGAAAACATGGAAGTAAATTAGAGTAAAATATTTATACAATATATTGGACTTTTCATTTCTAATGCTAGTTCAATGCTTCTAGGTAACTTGGGGACATATATCTTGAAGATGCATGATTTATTTCACAGAAATATGAATGTAACCAATTCACTTTTGCACAAATAAATTATTAAATTTTAAAATAAAGTTGCATTCAATTCCTCAACTTTTTTTATGCATGATTTGTCCCATATTCTCAAGAAAATGTTCTCTTTAATACTCTTACAAACTAGGTTTTTGGGATAGCTCTTCCAGAGCTTTGAGCAGTTTGTCCAAGTAGAAAAGGACTAACGCCTAGTATTCCTTTCCCAGTCCATGCTTCACAGGAGTCTGTAACCACACAACTGCATCAAGCAAAAACACATCACAAGAAGGACACTAGGGAGTAAAGTCTAGAGGCACTGGAGTATGGCCAGTCATAAGCAGCACACAACCTGAAGCTAGTAAATGTGTAGGCAACTATTGGCATCAATACCAGCACATGCATTTGTCAAATATCTTCCTGTACATAAGTTAGGGTAAGGATGAAATTGGTGGTGGCTAGAAAGAAGAAAAATATCTTATACTTGGAGACCCTTCTACTTCAGGAGCTACCTGCCACTTTACACATACAATCAGTAGCATTAATCCCATGTTTTCCCCTGTAAATGTACTTGTCCAGCATGCCACTGGCCAGCCAAAGACATCATGGTGTGTCCGGAGGGTGACCTGCAGAGTAGATGCTACGGGAACCATGGGGGTTTTTTGGCAAAAAATACAAATTTCTGGTATTTTGGTAAAAAGCTCTCCAAGAGACTGGAGGAGATAGAAATCTGCTCCTCTGCTGCCTACTGCCAGAAGCTTGAAGTATTTCAAGGTTGCTTTCTAGAAGAAAATATAAAGACAGGAAAGTGAATTCTATCACTCCTGCTGGGAAGTTTGCTCTGTCTGGTTACCTGGTTTTTATATATCACACAGCAGTCACATAATCAGCCAGACCCCATTAGCCCTTTATATCATGAACCACATTTACACTGTTGCATCCACTCTACGGGGATTTTGTCATCTTCTGCATTTTTTAGGATGTTCTTTTTGAGATCAATAAATCAATCCCACTTCTGATAAAGCCTTCTTTAAATGGTATGGCCAGGCATTTGAAGGTAATACTTACATTTCAGTCAGCTTGAATGCAAAAGCACTGACTGAAACCTTACTTGGTTACTAAAATAGATTCATTGATTTGCTTCAGATTTACCCAGACTTTTTCAAGGCAATATGGTTTTGCAGGCTAGGTGGGCACCACTTACTCTGGTCTCACAGGCCATTACTGCTTTATGGATCACTGCTTGAGAAACATTATAAATACTGAGAAGACTAGACCTTACCTTCAACTGACCCATAATGTTTCAAATTTTGTTATAAAGTAACTAGGATCTCATAGCTATCTTGCCTTAATGCCTTAAGTAAAGACAAAGTTGCAGAGTGTCTACCACAAGGTAAGGAAATGGGTCAGGGCTATACCCTGCACACTCCAGGAGTCCTGACTCCAATTAGTTAACTCCACATTGATCTCAAATTGAAATATTTATGCACAGGAAAGCCACATCTAGCAATAGGGAAAAAATTATCTCACCCTTCATGACTGAGCAATACTACTGAGCAAACACGGGTGCAAAGGGATTCTGCAGTACTATGCATGATCTCATAAAGCCAAGCCACCTTGGACTCTAACCCATGTAAAAGCTCTGTCCACATTTCCCTGAATTTGCACACCTTTGAGCTGGAAAATATGTTTGGTGTATGCTCAGAGTACTAGATTACTCCTCCCAAGATAGATATATATGCTACTTTAATGCACCTTCATGAGAATTGCACAGTAAATGGCAAAAATGTCAAAACGTTATTTTACAAACATTAGCACTTGCTTTTACAGCTGACTGAAACAAATAAAACTTTTATGCTTAAATATGCCTTTCCTTTTAACAGCTATTGAAGTTACTGCACAGATGAGATGCAAAGGGGGACAAGCAGATTGCTACTGTTCTAGCATCACTACCACATGCAGCACTGAAAAGAAATCATGAAGACAATGCTCAACTTGTTTCTGGAGTCAAAAACATAGGTTGGCTATAAACTGAACTAACATACTTCATCAAGCTCAAGCCACTAATGGTTACCAAGCTACAATACAAACTCTAGTGGCAGACACTTGTTGAAGCAGACAGGTGTTTGGTGGTCACTATTACTTCAAACTAAGCAGTTCAAATTACATTTGTCACTCTCGCTATCAGCTTCAGTAGAGAAAAATGGAGATTCAGTTGTCCAGGTAGGCAGCTCATAGCAGATAAAATAAACCAGACACATGCAAGTATAACTTCCTCTGCAAACTTCATATTTGCATTGGCATGGCAGTGTGGCCATAGAAACTGTACATACATCCTACCTGTGTACACAGCTATGGTCTTTGCACTGATACACCAATATTTTAACTTTT
>VYZV01010249.1:102519-123257 GCA_013401275.1 Pandion haliaetus
ATATGTTAACTTTTAGGACTCTTCAGAGCCAAAGGATGGTTATATTTTTGGTTCCCTTGATAGACCTAAGAACTACTGCTCCGCACTTACTTCATGAATTGCAGAACAGGTTTGACACTGTTTGAAAAGGTTGTTCCATCAGTTATAAGTTTTGAAATATCATGTTTAACTTCAACTCTAACCTAAATTTATCTTAAGGAAACCTCAAATTCTGTTTATTATTTCTGTTCTCCAGATCCAGAAGACCTAAAATTTCATGTTGCAGCAATTGGAACTTCATGAGGTTTATTTAATGCTCACAATTCACATTTCCAAAGAGCTGCTGCACTGTTTGAAAAAACATAACAGAGCAGGTGTGACAAAGTCACCAGAGAAACTTAATGTTTTTAAGTTTTAAATTAATCTTTGATTTTAAGTTCATCTTGCTGTTGAAAGATGCTTATGTACCTGCAAACAAGACATAGATCTTCCAGATGTTATTTAGTCTGTTACCTAACAGATTACATCCGGACTGACTCTGAAGCAAACCCAACCCTAAGCTAACAATTATACCTGAAAAGCAAATTATTAGTCCATAGGTTTCCTAGTAACTGTCATAAACAAACAACAGTGTGGTGCCTGTCAAAAGTGCAACTCAATCCAATAAGTAGAACAGAGGTCTTTAGGATATTTTACTATCCAGCTTTCTATGAATGATGAAGCAAAAATGAATTCTTTTAATCTTTTCTGAATCCTGGTTTAACATAGAGTACCAGTTCTTGAATCCCCATTTTAAGAAATCTGTTTTTTTAATTGATTTACTAATCCTAGTTTTGTTTGGAAACATTGTCCATTCAGGGCATCAAAAAAAAAAAAAAATCACGTATGAGGAATGTTTTATTAGAGGAAGTTCTGTGGGACTCCTAAGATACTGCTATTGTAGTTATGGGGTTATCATAAAATGTAACACAATTCTTTAAGAATATTTGTTTTTATTATTTAACTTAATTCTGTATGTAGATTTATACGAAGAGCAAATGCTTTAGCTTTTTAAGTGTTATGGAAAACTTGTTTAACTAATCCTTTCACTCCTTGTAAAGGTGGTGCTAGCCATTTTATCATCTTGGTTTCAATGACAATGAAACAGAGACAAAACCATGATGGTATTCCTTCAGCTCCTGGTTAGAGTTCAAGAGCTTCATATCTCTAAACCATGAGTCTGTACATAGAGGGTAATCATTTTCCAATACTCCACAGTGAGATAGCAGGATTTGCTGCCTTTTGTTTTTAACCATAGTCTTTTACCACCCACAAATTGTGTCCACATGAAAAAAGGGGAATTTGACCAAACATCCAGCATTCTGTCACACTCAGCACACATGCTTTACAGTTGTTTTTACACTTGACTCTTAGCACCCATGGCCAAGTACATCTCCGGGATTTCCTACTTGGAACACAGCAGCTGTATGCTTAAGCCTCCCACTGTCCCCAAAGCAGAATACCTCTCGTGCTTCTGCAAAGAGCTGGTGGGTGCAAATTCTATTCCCAAGGCTGCCACTGGTTGAAAGTTTTGCATGATATAATCCATCCATCTCTCTACCTGTGCCCATCCCACAGTCTCCAGATGTTATTTTACATCATTACAACACTATTCTTCTGAAAGCGTTATTCTGTATTTCTTTCTCTAACAGGGTTGGTGCTACAGCAGCCACCAGGAACACTCAGCACAAACCCATCAGAAAAGAGCCTTCCTTAGCTCCAGCACTCCCAGAGTAACTAACCTGAATTGCTCTCCAAATAATAACCATAGCAGCAAAATCTCAAACATTAAAGGTTGTTGTACATGAATCACTCCCTTGTCAAGCTGTTAACAATATAAAGCTGTGCACTTCCACAGACCTTAGAATTGCCCTGACAAAGATGCAATTTAAGAACAGTAAATTAAAAAGCTACGTAAGTGTGTCTTGCTGCTGTGGAGCATTAAGAGGGTATTAAGGATATACTTTTACGCTCACTGTGTGAGCATGCTAGGTTGGTAAATGATGAAGCAGGGAGCTCACTATATGGCACAAGGGATTTAATGGCATTTGAGATGGTCTAATGGCCTAGAAAACTGGTAGTGACATCACCTGATTCACATCAAGCCATGAGGGGTGAAATGTGAAATGTTCATCTCTTCTAGGATGTCATGGGGCAGTGAGGGTAACTCAGCATGCCCCTGCTGTGAGTATCATGTTTAAGGAAAATATCATGCAGCAATTGACAGGACTATTGTCACAGGCAGTTCTGCCAACTCCTTTTTTCCCTTGTAAGGTCTCAACGAGGATGACTAGGTTAGAAGTCATTTCCAGTGACCAGCTACATCGTAAATCCTCTTTACGTTGTCCAACATCTGAACAAAGCTAATACTGCAAATGCAAACATACATTGTTTCTAAAGCGAAAGGACATTGGACTGTAGATAAGAAATTAAGACAAATGCAACTAATCCATTGTCTTCTGCTAAGAAGAAAGTATAGGCACCAGGGTTCACCCTAATGTTTCTGTCAATAATATCAGAAATTAAACAAAAGGTGAAACAGCGAAGGAATGAAAAAGCATATCAGAAAAATGAAGAACATAAGCTATACAATGGCAGACCAGAGATACGGGCCCTTACTGTATTTAGAGTTTTAAACTTAGCTCACAGTTCATTCAGTCTCTCTCTTTTTTTCTGTGTCCATGTCCAGACTGCATAGCAAAGTTTCATGTAGATTTCTACCAGTTTCAGAGGGCTTTTCTCCAGCCTCCAGTGCTGCCACATACACTGCTCACTACCCTAAATCAGGAGACTGCTCTCTTGGAGGTAGCAACAGACACAGCACTGATATATCTGCCATCCCACCTGCTTTTATATTTGCTTTCCCCTTCACAGAGAAACATGAAGACAGGAGATGGAGCCAGGAGGGACTACTTGAAATCTTGCCCTTGGTGCTAAGGGACTGTTCATGGTTTGGTCAGTAAGTATGGGAGCTTGCATCCTACAAACACGCTTGTTGCAGTTGGCTGTGTGTGAGAGGATTCAGAGGTAATTTCAGAATAGAAGCAGCTTGCAGCCTTGACTTCGGACTCAGCATTGTGATTACAGGAAAGACCCAAACACTCCCCTTGGTGACTGGAAACTGGAGAAAAAAACAGGTGCAACTGGGATGTGTGAGGTAAAGAAGAGGGGAGATCTTCCACAGTCCATTGTTCCTTCATTTCAGAGACATTTTACAAGAATATGAGGTTTGGATGGCAGTGCTCCAAAGACAACAAAACTCTGAGATGGCTGAAGTTTATGGGCAGCTCTCACAAGGATAGTTCCTCGCCAAGATCATTGCCAAATAAGCAGGCCATCTCAGCACGGATTGTGAAGGATTAGGCATCTGACCTGAAGGTCTAACGTTTCCATGGAGTCTGAGAAATCCATAAGATCCTACCTGTAGGCATCCTTGTTGCCAGGAAACTTTCATTCCACTGGAGTATACTTGCCTCTTCCCCAAAGAAACTCACCAAATTAGAAGAGTTCCAAAGGTGGAATATTCTGGTCCCAATAATACCTGACCCACTAACTTTCCTGGTGTGGAAATAGTGACATGAAACACTGCTCAGGAAAGCAAGGCCAGCTTTCCCTCTGTGGAGGGAGTTTACTATGTGTCCTAGCAGAGAGGGCTCAGCCACCACTAACCTGGCAAAGCACTCTGTATGGCAGAGACTTTGCTGCTACCATAACTTGGCAGAATTAGGATGTGGCTGTGGCAGGAAGAGATCACACACGGGCACACTGACGTGATGTTGTCAGATGTTCCTCCAGCAAAGGAAACTTCTTGTTATGGGAAACAGTTAAAATGCATGAACGAGCTCACATTTCTTTGAATTATTGATCTGGGTTTCTCATGAAACATCGTGGCCTTCATTACTACCAAGACCACATTTCCCACAGGTGTGATTTCACATAAGTTTGCTCTGGGCAGATTGTTCTTGCTTTGGGAGCCATGGCATCCTGTGGCCCCACAGCATTACTGAGATACTGCCCATGGAGCCAGTTTCCACTACTCCTGACTTTGCAGTTCCAGCACAATAAGGATGATAAGAAAGGAGAAAGTAATAGGAAAATTAGTTCTACTTTGTCATTAGTGCTATCTCTGACCTCTGGCAGGTGAGTCATGCCATGCTGAAGTGAAGAAAAAAAATGACTGCATAAAGGATTCTCTCCAACAGGGGTGAGAATGTAGGAGCTTCAAAGGACAGCAAAGCATCTGGAAGAGACTTGGTTTTATCCAAGCTCGTAAGTGAAACCTTGAAACTGAGGTAAACGCTGGTATTAATTGGCACCCTTTGCTTGTAGTGGTGCATTTCTCTATCTGTCACTGCCTGTGCTGACATTTAGACCAAATGTAGCTATTATATTACTTTGGACTGTACAAATAGCAGCTAGCAATGTTGCTAACCAAGTATAAACTAATCCTGCACTGCATTGCCTTGTTGCAACAAAACTTTGTCAAGAGGTATTTGTATGAGCTGGCTTCTTCTGGTAACTGAGAGCACACTACTAGGAAGGTCCTCAGCACAGTGACCATAAAGAAGACTTGTACCAGCCCATTATATATAAATAACTCTTCCTCCTTCCTTCTTCCTTAATAACAGAAGAAAAAGGAAACATAATTGAATGGCTGGACAAGCTCCCCAGGCGTGTCAGGTCATGCAACCCCATGCAACGCTACAGGCTTGGGGAAGAGTGTCTGGAAAGATGCCTGGAGGAAAAGCACCTGGGGGTGCTGGTTGACAGTCGGCTGAATATGAGCCAGCAGTGTGCCCAGGTGGCCAAGAGGGCCAACGGCATTCTGGCCTGTATCAGAAACAGTGTGGCCAGCAGGAGCTGGGAAGTGATTGTCCCCCTGTACTCGGCACTGGTACAAAAGAAGGTTGTAGTGAGGTGGGTGATGGTCTCTTCTCCCAAGTAACAAGCGATAGGACGAGAGGAAATGGCCTCAAGTTGCAGCAGGGGAGGTTTAGATTGGATATTAGGAAAAATGTCTTTACTGAAAGGGTTGTCAAGCATTAGAGCAGGCTGCCCAGGGAAGTGGTTGAGTCACCATCCCTGGAGGTATGTAAAAGATGTGTGGATGTGGCACTTAGGGACATAGTTTAGTGATGGACTTGGCAGTGCTAGGTTAACAGTTGGACTCGATGACCTTAAAGGTCTTCTCCAACCTAAACAATTCTATCATTCTATTCCATGGTGATGCAGGTCTGTATCACAATAATTCTGGTAGGAGAAGTGTCAGATGGTTTCTCTGCTGTGATATGTGCTACCTTAAAAAAACCTGTCAAATATAATTAAACACGAAGCAGAAATAATACCTAGAGACTACCACAACCTATTAATATCTCCTCTGGCTAAATCTCAATGGCTTTTTGCTCATACAGTTACTATTTGTGCATCCTGCTCAGATGGCAACATAAAACTAATTCAGGATTTTTATTTCCGTCGCTGTGCTTCTTTTCTAACAAACTCATTGGCTCACTCCTATTCACAGATCTTTCTGTGCCAGGATTTGCTACCACAGGTGCCTATCCTTATAAGGAGTATTTTCCCAGAAGAGGAATTGGAGCCATTAAATAGAATTAAACCAGTGAACTTTTCTGAAAGAAACCCAAACCAAACCAAAACAAAAACATAGCCATAAATCATAACTGGTGATACAAAATTATTATGCTACAAAAAACCTGGCTGCATGACTGATGTGGAGCCAGCAAAAGTGGCACTCGTGCATGGGTACTCCATATCTGTCTTGCAAAAATGCGTGGTGCCCAGAAGATGAAAAGTTAATCTTTTCAACAGCTGAAACAGCAGAATACCAGTGTGCAAGAGCAAAATGCTCAGTTGAATTTATTAAATTAATAAAAATAAAATAAACATCTCTTTCATAAATGTATCTAATTTAGATAGAGATCTACTTAAATTGAAAATACTGTCTCTTTTAATACCTGAGGCTTCAAAAACAAGAGAAAGGACTGAACAGAACTGTGTGCAGTGCAACAGATACATATACTTAGAATAAACATCAACATTGGATAGAGTTGGACATAAGAGATGCGAGAGTGAAAAATTTACTGGCCTGCAAAAATGAGCACAGTGGTAAAGACCTTCTTTGCCCAGCACTCTGGCTGGTCTTAAGTGTTGTCAAATTTCTATTTCTGAATGTAAATAAAATATAACAAAATTATATTTTTTGCAATGGTATCTCCTTTGTAGGTAGTAAATGGTGAAAATCTCACTGTCCTGGTGTAAATAGAATCAGCAATAAATAGCACATCCAGTTTTGAATTAGAAATTGCTACAAGAAATTCTAAGACTGGTCTAATCTTAAAATCTCAAAATGATCTCTGTGCTATGGAATCCAAAGAAATGACAGCATGTCAGCTGCTGAGTAAAGGAAACTTCCATTCCACCTACATAATTGCTTTTAAGAGGATTTTTTTTCATTTCTCACAGGGCTAAAAGTGCCTTTTCCACTTGAGAAGTATTCTCAGCTGAGCTTGTGCAACAGCTCAAGTGAAATTTAAGTAATGAGTCAGTCGCTGTACTTTACCTCCTAAAGTGGAATGAAAGATCATTCTGGACATAAGAACATTTGTTTGAATGGAACTTTATATTTGTTAGTTGATACAGAAAACATTTCTGATTTCTCTGACACGTATTCCTTTTTTTTTTTTTAAATGAAATAGAGCAATGCCTTGAAAGAACAATGATTGTTCTTAAAGTACATTTCATGGCTGCAAATGAACCCTAATTAACTAACTTTGAGAAGCATAAGGGATTTAGGTAGTATGCTCCATCTCATCTGGAAATTAGTGCCCCTTAGTGAAGATATTGTAACTGCCTGCCTAGGTGATCCTATTCTGCTGCAATGTCAAATGGATTTGCTCAAGTTATTATGGAAGTTCTTCTGAGCAGAAGGACTGTATCTTTGTTAGAAATATATTTCACCACCTAAGTCACCATTTATAATATTTTGCTTCTGAAATGATTTGTTCTCTTCATATATAAGGAGTTGTCCCACATTCATTGTTCCCAAAACAAATGACCTTGGGGAAATATTTTTATATATCTTAATTAGTTGACCTACATTATAGGAACCAGAACATAGTTGTTAATGGAGAGGCAAATTAATTAAATCACCTACAGAGAGGAATAATATGAATAGAGGACTAAAAGTCAAGCAAGAGTTGTTTCTCATCTCAGCTGTGCATGTACACTGAAATGATGCAGCTCTGCACAGAAATTTGAGCTAGCTTTAGACAATGTGGATGCTGCTGACTGGTCCTCACTGTAGGCCAAAATAACATGCCAAGTAGCTGGGTAAATATTTGTCAACTATCCATATTTGTGAACTACCCATCAGGTCCACCTTGTGATTTTGGTCTTTTAACCTTGCAGCTGAACCATTTCTATTTGATGATAAAGTTATATTTAGCTCTGTGATATCTCAGTGTTGAGTAATCAATTAGCTAAAAGCAAGTGAATAATCTATAGGTCAAATTTGCTACTAATGTAACTGCTAAGTGGTATTAGGCCATATTTTAGTAGATTGTAGTAGGTTGTTGGTAGCTTGTTATCCATACAACCTACTACACACATACATGCTTGTAAAATGCCTGCATATAACTGAGACACTGCAGGTTAACAGGCTGCTCCCATACTGTGGAGACTTCCATGTAATTTCTCAGCACCGTTTGCTTGCTTGAGATTATGAGTATTTACATACAGGCCACAGAATTAACATAATGACTCAAATTTCACTATTCTTCCATAGAAATATTATCCAACCAAAGCAAACCTTCTGATTTCTTAGGGCCAGGCAGATTTAGTGCAGCTGGATCTTTCATTTACTAGAGGAAAGTGTATTGCATAAAGGACCTAAAGTGAGGACAGAGGAGAAATAAATAATTCTTTACTACACTTGCCTAAGAATGGATTTGATCTGCTAAATTGAAGTCATTATGGGTACTCAAGTTTACCAGCCAACAAAGGAAGCTCACTGCTTTTTAAAATATAAAAATATAAATTCATACATATATGCATAAAAATTAAATTAAGGTTATTAATATACTCATGTTGAGATTTACTTTCTTTCTTGTTTCTAGCTAATAAGGACTACAACATACAGTCACAGATTATATTCAAAAGATAAGACCTCTAACATAAAGCACTCCAGATTTTGCATGTCCTCGAGTTGTGGGAAATTCACAGAGTCCCTGTGTTCCGGAAGCCATTTCCTTCCTGGATGCTTTTTTCTTAAAAGCTGGAAATAGAGCAGGTGAAAGATCTCTAGATATGTAATAGTTTCTGGCTTTTGCAAAAACTATTTAAGAGCTTTTTTCCATGCTCAACCTGACTTTTAAAACAGAAACTACTTTCAGTTTACATGCAGTATATTTTTTCCATTCCTTTGTAGACATAATATCCAAATACCAATTGACCTCACTGAGCAAGAAATCTGATAAAGGCTGAAAGTGCTGTGGATTTTCCCACACGGAGTGGTAAAGCATGATATTTGAAAAAGGACTTTTTAAATAAAAGCAAAAGTTACAACGGTAAAACTGCAGAACTTTCAAACAGACAAGTCCAAAAAAATAAAATCCAAAGTAGGTTAAAGGAAGCTTAATGAGAACTATTTATACTGAGAATTCATGTTGACTACTAGACCTCAGGCTCTAAGTAAATCTAAAACATGCCCACAGCCTCTCTCCAAAATTCTGTGTGATCTCAAGTGGGTATCCTTGCTGAGCTGGTGTGACAGAGAAGGATTTAGGCATATGTGACTCTGCTCTGTACAGATTCCTACACCACCCTAATCTCTTACTCCAGAGCACCCCTGTTTGGTGGTGCAGCTAACATCTCTCATGCCTGTGGTACTCACTCATCCTCATCCTGTCCCAGCAAAGACCTTTTGTGCCATGCAGAGTCATTTTGGATTGGGACAGAGAAGCTGAACATGAAACTATTGTTCACTTCATGCAATTGGCAACATAAATACCATCCTGAAGGGCCCACTGCTGGAGGAAGAGGAGAGCTCCAGTGGTTTTGATTCTCATAGCAGATCTGCTCTTGACAGCTTTGTTCTCTGAGATTTTGGAAGGCTGTTTGCATAGAAGGAGGAATTAGGTTTATTATTAAAATTAATCATAATTGATTTTACAGACAGGCCCGAGTTTATGTTTGAGAGGGCAGACCAGAGAACTGCACGTTGCACTTGGAAGGGAGGGGATGGATTTGGTGAAGATTCCTAGTTCCTGTGTGGGTTTGTATTTCAGTCTGAGATGCAACCCTAAGGAAACTCCATCCTGCAAAATCCACTTCTCCCTGTAACAGGACACAGCATTGTGCCAGACTTAAAATCTACGGTCCTCCTGCCCCAGCTTTGGTAGATCTCTTGGATATACCCTGCTTCTAAATGTCCTCAAGAATCAGTATTCTGTGGGCTTGGGGGAAATAAACCAGGTGTTAGTTACATGACAATGGGAATGGAACAGGGAAAGAAAATCCTGACAAGATAAAATGGAATTTATGGGAGCAGCTGGAACACATATTCTGCTTTAGTTAATCTCTTCTTGGCAAATTTATATCAGTAAGTGTGTTGTGAACTGCCACGGCTGAGGAGCAAACACATCCTTTTTGTGTATGTGTCATGCTTTCTCTGCAGCGGTAATCCGGGGCAGAGGGCCGGGCAAGGATCATACATACATACCATCTGCAGCTGCCACACTCCAGCCAGCAGTGACTGGGAATCACAGCTCTTGGCAACATCCATATCCATTTACTAAGCTATACTTTGGACAACCCTCTCTACCACACCTCTGGAACACAGCTTGCAGAATTTAATCATAAACTTAGAGAAGGAAGGAGAGACACTCTCTGTTGGAAGATATTCCAAACTTAGAAAGCAGCTTTAGAGAACTGTAGGATAGATCCCAGCTGGAGAATGTATTCAAAGGGCCACTTTACAGAAAACTCTCACAACTGCAAATTGCAAGAAACTGGGAGGATATTACCCAGTATTTGAGTAACAGTATTACACGTTTCTTACTTTTTTCTCTAAGCAGCTGATAATGGCCAAAGTCCAAGATAATACAATGGGACAGATAGATTTCTGGGCTCATCCAGGACTGTTATTCCTCTGCTTTTTTTCCCTGGAAGAATAGGAAGCTTGGTTTATCAGTCTCAGTGGCTGTTACAGGTCTTACACAAGCCTTGCTTACATGGGAAATACCTAGTTTGCCACTCCAGTGTTTGTAGTTAGAATTGGGGCTGGGTGCAGTTGCAATGGTAACTGGAAGAGGTAAGAGCGTGCCACACCAGGCAGAGCTATTACAGAGGTTGGAGCTCTTGGTGTCCTCTGCCCATGTAGTAAGTTTGGCCTGAGAATACTAGTGGGGGAATCAGCACAAACAGAACCTATACATTTTTACCAAGAACAGCATGCTCACTGCCACGTTATTTAGCTCTAATTCAGGTCAGATGCCATAAGGGCAAGATTGTCCATAGTAGTTTGTCCAACATGGCTATTAACCAGGGAACAGCATTTGAAGACATGTTTGCAATAACTAGAAATGCAAATAAAGCATGTTGTGGTTTAATCCAGCAGGCTGCTGAACACCACACAGCTGCTCACTCACTCCCCACCCCCGCAATGGTATGGGGGAGAGAATTGGGAAAAAAAAAGTAAAAGTTGTAGGTTGAGCTAAAGACAGTTTAATAGGACAGAAAAGGAAGGGAAAATAACAATAATAATAATAATAATTAGAATATACAAAACAAGTGATGTACAATGCAATTGCTCACCACTTCAAACTAGAGGCTACAGAGAAAGATCAGCAACAGTGTATTGAATAATCTGGATAGGAACTGGAACTTTGCAGAGTCTGCAGTGGATCTGCTTGACAGACAAGTGATACTATATAGAACAACATTCCCGTTTAGGCCCATGTGAGGAAAGAATGTTCCTACTGGATGAAAAAATGTAAGTGAATTTTCAAAAGTAAATACAGCATTCTATACATGAATATGTCACAAATCTTCCAAACCTGTTATTATATTCCCAGTTAATGAGCAGCTTGTTAAATGCAGGAAGTCAAGTCAGTGGTGATTTACTGAACAGTGCAATTGATAAATCACTGCTCCATTGCATCACTGGCTACACAGGACTGAGTGATCTCCCATCTGCTATGTCCTGTCTGCTACTGTCCTGCAAACTATGCAATTATTTAGATCAGCCCAGTGTGGGTGCAAGTCACTGACATCCTGATTAGGCAACATGGCATGCTCTTTGTGCTGCTGTAAATGACAATGTGAAGTGCTCAGCACTCCTTCATGAGCTAATTGACATACAGGAGCTGCATGTTTTTAACTTCAGATCAATTTAAAAACAGATTCCACTGGAACTGGTGTGAACGTGTGTGGGAAGACAGGTATGCTTTGGCAGCTGTCTGGAGAATTTTATACGCTGAGAGGCGTGATTGCTCCTAGTTTGTTTCAGTGGTTTCTTAGCCTGGAGACTGTCACTGTCCTGCCCTTTAAAGAGAAAGCAGCACCATCTGAGGTGGTATAAAATCATACCAGTGCCACTCCTTCTCTTTTCCAATCCATTAGCTTGGTAGTGATAACAGGGCTGAGCAACATCCTCTGCTCCTTGGCTTGTACCTATGTTACCTAGGATTTCTAGGTGTCCTTCATGCAAATACAAAGGCCAAGGACTGTCAACCCGCTATGTCAGAGCAAAGCAAGTTTTTATGGAGAGGTGATATAGCTACAGTTAGGGGAGAAACAAACATAGGAGCCTGCAGGCCCACATGTGCTTCTTCAGACAAGATGCATCCAGTCCCAGGCCAACACAAAGCAGCCTTTACTTGCATATGCTCTATAAACCCTGAGATGGATCAGGGGGTGGGAGAGAGCAGAACTTTACTGAAGTCCTGGATAGGCATAGGAGGTAGCCATCCAATAGAGGATGCAGATTGCCCCCCATCGACTATGTACTTGCTGAAGTTTCCAGTGCTTTTCAAGCAGGGCACACACATTCCTGTGACACAGGGCAAGACAGAAGATACCTCTGATCCTAATCTCCCCATGCGCCTAAAACAAGCCAACCATCCAGTATGTGTATGTGGCCAGCTGCATTCCAGGAGCCTGCCCAGAGCCAGCAGGCAGCAGAACAACTGTGCAGAAAACAAGTTGAGGAATTCCTAGCATTTCTGAAGAGCATTAAAATAACCTTAGTATCCAATAGCACGCAGGTATGAGAGATAATAGCAGAAGTGGCTTCTTATCCCTCTTTGGTACTTGATTAAGTGCAAATTTTGTAAGAAAACATGTGAATGTTGAGAGTATTTACTTCAGTTTTTCTCTACCTCCCAGATTCTTTGGGAGCAAGGACACAAGGACTTCAGGAAGCCTCCAGAACACTCAATATTGTATTGTAACAATAAGATTTTTTTCATTCCTGTTCATAATAATTTTCCCAGTTCCCAGAACTATTTGAATCTATAGTAGGAATATGTCTCTTCTTGCTATTCTACGCGCATTTTTATCAGCAGCAAGATCTCCCTACATGGCAGCATACACTTCACTTCAAAGATCTACCCAACCCTTTAGACTGCAATTAGACTTGTAAGTGCTGGAGCCAATCTGCCCAACAGGGAAACTTCTCTGAAAACAAAGATTTTGTACAGGTTGAAAGAGACGATAGCAAACAAGAAATGGCTAGTGGCTTCTTGAAATTTCTCCTGCTGACTGCTCTTTCATTAAGTCTGGAGAAAGAAAACAGTTCTCTGTGCCTAACAATAAGGTCAAGAACACAGTTTCTTTTTTAAAATGTAGGCTCCAAGTTCTTCCCTTCTACCAGCTGAAAGTTTTCATGAGTCTAGAACCTAGACTGGAAAGACACACTGTTGGAATTCTACTGTAACACTTATGTCTCAACCACTCACTAAAATCACCTTATCTCAATTGTAACAGAAGTTTATATTATATTATATTATATTACATTACATTACATTGTGAAATTTATTACATCTTGCATTTACACACTGTAGGGAAACATTTGCAATGGATCTTATCTATGCTGTATAAAAACAGAAACTCATTCCCTCTTTTGGGGTTGTTCAGTCTGGAAAAGAGAAGGCTCCAGGGAGACTTTATTACGGCCTTTCAAAATATAAAGGGGGCTTATAAGAAAGAGACGTTTACCAAGGTAGTGACAGGACAAGGGGCAATGGTTTTAAACTGAAAGATGGTGGATTTAAATTGGACATAAGGAAGAAATCTTTTATGATGAGGGTGGTGAGGCACTGGAACAGGTTGCCGGAAGAAGTTGTAGATGTCCTACCCCTGGAAGTGTTCAAGGCCAGGTTAGATGGGGCTTTGAGCAACCTGATCTAGTGAAAGATGTCCCTGCCCACGGTAGGGGGGGTTGGACTAGATGATCACGGGGTCCTTTCCAACCCAAACCACTTTATGATTCTATGATTTATCTCTGCCTCCTGTAGAAACTCTGCATCTTTGGTCAATAGCTAATAAAATCAGGGATCTTAATTCCTCTCCCCTACCACATGCAGCTCTGATGATTACAACAAGCACTCGGACACCAAAGCTTTTAGCAGCACTCCCTGAGCTACTAGTATTTTTGACACCAGTCCAGACCTAAATTTAGCAATTCCCAGACCTAATGTCAGTGCAACTTTGCTATTGCTGATTTAGAATAGGGCTCTGGCACAATATTCTCATTATGAAAATAGTTTCTAATTCTTCACCCAGGGCAGAAGTGCTATCCTGCTCTACCCACACAACCTGATGATTCAGTGATATACTTAGTTAGCTTCAGGGTGATGCACAGATTTATGAAGCTCCCCAGTCCTTGTTAGATCAGTAACACTGAGGGTAGGCCTGACCCAGATATTAAGATACACGGAATTTAAAGGATTCTTAAATTTAAATCATATCCAAATCTGCAGTTGGAACCTGTCATTTAAGGGTGCAAACAACTTCAGGCATAGACCCGAAGGTTGCACACTCCAGGATGAGTTTGCAAAGTGACAGCTGGCTGCTGCTGTGCAGAAGTGATGCCAGACGCTCCGCAGATTTCCTCAGCATGTAAAGCAAACTTTATGTGCATGTTCAGAGGATAAGCAAGGAGTTTGGACTGTGTACCTGTTTGGAGACTATATTGCATGTATACAGAAGTGCTCCATGCATATGCAATAGCCAGGGCCATCCCATATTCATAAACTTGACTCTCTTTCATTTAAGTCCCATAAATGATACCTCAGACTCCAAACCCTAGAGCTGGTCATTCATGAAGTTAATTCTATCTGAATATAAGCCCTAGCAGAGCTTACAGTCTCATGAGAATTTAATTCAGAAAGCAGGGATTATGCTGCTTACGTGACACGCCACATCTGAGTACAAAGCCATCAATGCCTTGCAATTTTCCAGCTTATTATTCAGTAGTGATAGACATGAATGAAAATTAGACACAACTAACACTACTGTAACTCCTGCCACTCCGTGCCTATTGCTTCAATATACATGCTGCTGTGTTTATAAGTGATCACTGTCAAGGCCACATTGATAACCCGTTGATAACATCAACACCATGTGCAAGATCTGGGGGGTCATCTCATGAAAAGACTTAAGCTGTGGTCAGAAAGTCCAGAAGAACATGTCATACTTTTGTGTTTTCAAAGTAAAGCACTAACACTGACTAACAAGGTCTCCCAGCCCTTGTTGCAAGGTGGACTAGAAAAATGGCAGGTGAATCAAATCCAAAGCCAATCAACCAGAAAATACTCCAAATTTGCAGGAAATTCCGTTTCATATCCGATGGGGATCAATATCAACCATTGGGATGCAGTTTCTTGATCAGTTTATCCACTCCATAACTATGAAGGAATAAATATGCACCTCTGCATGCTTTCAGTCACTCCATCCTGCCCGCTCCCTTGCATTTGACAGTGATTGTACACCAGCATGGACACTCAGATAAACTGGTGAGCAAGACGAGTTGACCCAAATCAAAACTAACCTCACAAAAAGAAAAAAAAAGTCATACTAGTTGCACAGTTGCTAGCACTGTACAAAGGATACAAAGGGACTACAGGGGTGGGGGTGGGGAGAGAAAGAGGAAAGGACAGCAGCAGCAGCCTTAAATGAACTTAGGCTGATTGTGAAACCATCATCAGAATAGACCTATGAATCAGATTTCCTTTCATAAAATGATACCACAGAACATCTGACTAAACCAGCTCTCCATAATAACGTTTGAGCATAAATTGGAAAATATCACAGTAACGTAGTTAATGCATATAAGATACTGATATCTGTACTAAGGAGTGCACTAGTTAGGACTCCAGGAGCTTTGGTCAGTTTGCTACAGTAAGACCTATACAGGCTGCCTACAGCCATTTGTGTAAATGAACTAGAAAGGGTTGCCCTCCTTGTGATTTTATCAAAAATGCCCAACTATTTCATATTTACAGTCTAAGCTCAGTCATGTGATTATGAAAGATCATCAGATTTCTCATACAAGACACATCTCATGGATAGACAGAAAGATTTGAAAATGCAAACTAAAAGGCTCTTAGAATATGATATAACAAGAGAACTACAATGGCCACCTGAAACTAAAGGCAATGAGTCCAACATTATGACTTTTGAATGGAGGGTGCTTGTCTGGCTTATCAAACAGAACTGCACTTCTGGATTTAAAAATCATCTTTCTATTGACTAAATACGTCCTCTCATGAATCTTAGGCCCAGACTCTGTATACTGGGCTGCACTGGACAACGCAACAGTTGGGGCACACAGATGCTGTTTGATCATGCTAGTCTATCCTGCTGGAATGGATCTACGTGATCAAGAAGGCAGCAGCTGGGTCACAGGCACCTATCACAACCTCTCTGAGAGCACTATAAGACTTTGTCAGGGCTCCAGGTAGACTCAAAGGCTCAGAAGCATTAAATGATCTCTGATCCTAACCTCCTTGTAAAATTACTTGATGGGTAAGCAGGCTTCTGTGTTACTTTTTCTTTTCTAGAAACAAATGGCTTTAGGGAAATCCCCTTCTACCTTCTTCTCCCACTGGCCAAGAATAGCTAAAAGGACCTTGCTCATACCAAGAGTAGAAAACAGTAACAGCAGAGCAGCTTAATACGAATCTGCAGGAATTGGAATTCATTCTACAAAATTGTAACATCTAGGTATTTCTGCCTGTTCTGTCGAATCTTATCAACTCAATATTTATGCTGAAATAGGGCCTGAAGTCTCCAGCCAGAGGTGAGGCCAACTGTGCCAGATGGCTGTATGTATACAAGGAATCAGGTTGTCTAAAATCCCATTCCTGCAAGCATGCGACTGTACTCTCCTGCATCAGTTCTCAAGCATCAGTCCTTATGCCAATAAACCACTTTCCTCTCTAAACACCTCTGCAGACCAAAGCCTGGGTGCGCTGTAGTAGTGCAGGACAGGGTGTGATTCACACACAGAGTGGGTGTTTCCTGGAGAAAAAATGTGTGAGGTGCTTTTTAGAATAGCAGACTTTATAGTGCTGTTTCCTTTTTTATTGGTTTAGGTATGCAACCTGGTATGCACCTCTGTCAGGGTTGAGGCCAGAGTGGACGAGATACAGCTGGGATAAGGGTAAGTTTTTATCTAAATGGAGGATCTGACCCTAACAGGATTTCAGTTTAAAAAAAAAAAAAAAAGGAAAGAAAGAGTAGTCCATTTTTTTTTTTATTACTGGAAAATAAAATCCCTTAAGTGATACAGTTAGAAACTTTCCCACTGTAATTTCTGGTCAGAAGCAGGATGAAGTCTGCTTACTTCACTGACAGAGATGCCTCTTTTAAATTGCGGAACATTCAGATCAACCAAGATGGGAAATCAGTGAGCACAAATGAAAGGTTGTTTATCCTTTGAGCAGATGTCACTTTTCAGGAGAAAAGTGGGCACAACTGTAAGACAAACTCAGTCATACCAAACTAAGTCTATTTGTAGTACCGATGAGAAGCAGTCGCTTTTGTTCAACAACTTAAATAACTCTGACTTTGCTTTCTATGGACCTAGTTCTTAGGATCTTGTAGTTATGTCTGAATCGTGTTTCCCCATACAAACACCTTAAATTTTAAAGGTATCTCATTTTGAAAATGTGACTCCTTGAAGCTGTATTTTCTGGAAACTGCATTATCAAGACACAGATAACACAGAAATATATGGGTTTTAATTTTTAAATGTCTTTGGAACATTTGACTTTGGAAGGCTCCACGTTCAGACTTCTTCATGCTTCTGTTTGGCCAGCTGGCCTCCTACACATTAAAAATATTAAGTTAAAATTGCATGCTTATAGTCAGATTTGGTTGAAGCATAAATGTATCATGGTTTGTTTTTTTTTTTTTACAGTTAGTTGTGGAAGGAAGAATCCACCTGCTATATTTTTTTCTCTCTGGTTTACCAATTTCAGCTGAAAATGAAAACAGGAAAAACTGGTATCATCAGCCAAGAAACTGGTGCTCTAGAGTTTTTTAAATATTATTGAGAATTTCTCATTCTGAAAGGGACCGTTTTATCACTGATAAAACGCCTGAATGGGATGACACCTAAAAGAGAATGAAGAGTAAACTTACAAAAAAACCCATCTGTGAACTGGGGAAGGAATCAGCAATTATCATTTTGGTACGAAAAATGAATGATGCTTTGTTTATAAGGTTATTTCTACTGCTATTTAAACACTGCTTAGATAACATGCCAAATTTACAATGATCTACAAACTTTTCCTGCTAGGGTGCACTGCCAATTGTGAAGAATTATATTTTCTTACTGCAGAATTAGACTGATGAAGAGAAATCTGGGGAGGCTTCTATAAAGTGTTTAGTCATATTAAGACATACAACAGAAGAAAGGAGAGATCAAATAAAAAACTCCTTAGGCCTTGAAGTTTCCCCAAACAAAACCTGTATTACAAAGCAACACATCCTTCCGTGAGGTTAACTGCTCAGGTTTCACCCTTGCTCTACTTTTGCTGGGTGCCCTTGACAACAGTATTCCTATCTCCAATTTTCTCCCTTGTGTGTAAAAAGAAAACAATTCCTCACCTCACAAAGATGTTGTCAGATTTATGGTTGTAAAGTGGCAAACAGACACTAATTGTCATGATATGCAGTAGTTAAATTTCTATGAAGTCAATTATGAGGTCAGGAATGATTCAGGTCAATCAGTCATGAGAAAGAATGGGAGATTCACTGAACATAAATATCAAACACAAGCCCATAGTGTGAAATCTCAGGTTTTCAATAAACTGTACAAGGTACAGTGTTATAGTGGCTTTCCAACTTAATTGGAATGAGCTTCTTTTTTAACCTAGTTTTTCTCTTCATAAAAGTTTTGCAGAAGTGTATTTAAAGAAGGCACATTCATAGTGCTTAACTTTTGTTTTTTAGCTACTTCCATCTCAGGTTACTGACCACAGACTTATTATTGATGTACTTCAGTGAATCAGGCATTCCCCTCAAGATGATGCAAATAAGTCACCAAGGTTTGTGGGGAAGGTAAAAAAGAAAAAAAAAAACCCTAAACCCCACTCTTCCTTCCTCCTCTGAAGACTTTCATCAAGAAAGTGAAATAAACGACTCTCGCTGTGACCTACGAACTACCTACCCAGCAGTAAGGTGCGATTTAGCATCTCGCAGACTTAGACCAACAACTAGCTAAGCTTTTGCCGTGTCCCCCAAGATATTTTTAAGATCTAAGTAACTTTGAACTTCTAAGAAACATTACTTTTAGCACTTCTGAGCGCCACTGCAAGAGACCGTTGCCGCACACAACACGCTGCAGTCCCACCCTCACCACCTCCTCGGGAAATAGGAAGAGAAAACAAAAGAAAAAATTGCACCAATCTGGCAGACAGGGAGTATGGATAATCCCAAAGGCGCACAGTGCCGCAAGGGGCAGGGTGTTTATAAACAGCGGACCACGGGACGAGCGGACGGGCGTGCGGGGCAGGCGCGAAGTGACGGCCGGGCCGGGCCGGGNAGGCATCCCATATGCTGCGGCGAGGCAATGAGGCCGCCCTGAGCGCGGGCTGGGAGGGCGACCGCGCCGCGGCCAGTCCTCCTCCCCAAGGAAGGAAGGAAGCGGAGAAGGCAGCTCGCTCTCTGGTTTTGTTGGTGAGATACGAGAATCCGTGCTGGGTGTCGTCCCCTCCCTTTTCCCCCACCCCACCCCCCGCTTTCTAAGTTTGTTCGCTTGCGAAGAGCAGCTGGGTTGTTCGTTCCTCATTTACGTGTAAAGCGAGTAGCTGGGTAATTAAAATTAGCGAAGAGATTCTGTTTTCATAAATGTTTCTTTTTTTTTTTTTTTTTCTCGTCTCTGTCTGGCTTCAGGGATTCTAAGAGCTGGCCTATTCAAGGGAGGAGGGTGTCTCACTTTTCCGCGTTTCTGGAATTGCGGTTCTATGCTTTGGGCAAACAAGTTTTCAAACTGCTTTGTTTAAAAGGTTTCTGCTACAGACCGCATCCATTAACCCCGTACGCGATTGCCTTGTTCCTGTCTTAAAGAAGGGTTTTGTCGGGGTTTGGGATTTCAAATTTCTGTGATAAGCGAGACCCAAACTTCAGTGCAGTTTTAGTGTCTGTTTTGTGTAGCCTTCTAGCGGACTCCCCCCAAATATCTGATCATTGTCTGGCAGTCGATTAGATTCTAAAAAAAAAAGAAGAAAAAAAGGGCAGAAAGACCTCAGAAATTTTTTTGTGGCCCTTTCAGGGTCTTTCTCATCCCCTGAGCCGTGGAGGGAAAACTTGCAGCCACTCGAGCACTGCGATGAAATAACTCATTCAAAGCAGTGCTGTTTCCTCCCGCCTCTTGTTCCGCCAGCGCCTCCCGGGTTCCTATTTTTCAAAAAAAAAATTTTTTTTTTTTTTTCTACAGGAAAAGTGTGTTGTGTTTCGGTTTTTTTCCTCAACTGTTCCCACCCAAAAAACTTGTAAATCCGGCTTGGAGTTTCTCCGCTCAGCCCTAGGTTGCAACACGGGGACGCACCCCCGAAAGCGTTGGGGTAACCCTCCCGCCCTGGCCTCGTTAGCGCCCTAATTAGTGCCGGGAGTTCCTCTCCCCGGTAGAAACAGGCACCGCTCGGCGGGAGCAGCCCTCCCCAGAACTATTTTTGGGGACTCCGTAGGAAAAATCGGCTTGAGAAGACGCATTAGGCGAAAGGGGGGGCATATTGAATGCTTTCAAACAGCGCGTTTGCGCTAAGCAAAGTTAAAAAAAAAAACAAAACAAAACTCTTCTTTTTTTGGGGGTGGGGCGGGGTGTCTGTTCTCTTGGCCAGGCTGAGGACTTGCAAACCGTCGGCTGGAGGCGGCGGCCGGGCGTGCCCCGCAGCCACGGGGAGGTGTGCGAGGGGAAGGGCCGGGCCGGTTCCCTCCTTTGTTTCCCCGAAGGGTCGCCCGCAGCCGCATGGCCGAAAGCTCTCTCTGCCCCTTTCCTCCCGCCTTTCCCAGGCGGCTCCCGGGGCTCCGCGGATGCCCCGGGGGATGGGGATGGGGGAAGGCGGGGCGGTGTGAAAAGCTAACGATCGATTTGCATAATTTCGGGATTCGCGGGGGTGCCGGGAGGCCGCTCCGCAGCCGGCTGCAACCACAACCGGCGGAAACACGGTGGGGGGGGGGGGGGACCCTAAGGA
>VYZV01010250.1:3838-16608 GCA_013401275.1 Pandion haliaetus
CTAATTGTCTCTCTAACATTTCTTCTTCATTAGCATTATGGGGAAGTAGTACATGATTAACATTGCCATTAACTAAGTGATCAGCTGATACTACTTCTTTAAGGTGTGCTGTTACAGGGAAGGAGCTGCAAGACTGCAATGCTTCATCATCATCAGATGCAGTACATTCACCATTTGCTACACTGGATGATTTTGAATTAGATACACCAAGATCTTCATTCTGGTCCAACACCTTTGAAATTTCATTTTCTACATGAAAGCCATTACACAAAAGTGAGGAGTTACTGAGGTTTAGATTTAAGTCATGTTTTTGCACTACATCGTAACAAATATCACTAGAACCATTTTGCTCCGTTTGTGAATTTTGACTCAGGCTATCGAAGTTAATTCCCCCAACTGCTCCTATGTTATCTTCATCTGGATATTCATGGTCGGACTTTTTATCCTGAATAATGCCATTAGAAGCTTGCTCTTTAATCTCAGTATCTTCTTTCATTTCATGTGGTGAAGTGCAGAGCCTTGAACTTAACATATTAATGTCCCTTGTAGCAGTGTTCAGGATATCCAGAGCAGCAGCTAAACTCCTCGTTGTTTCTACAGTAGCTTGATAAAGTGCACCATAGGACTCTTCATCTACAGGCATCAAACCATTTGAATGCACTGTATCTGGGGCACTTGATTTGACACAGGTTTGCTCTCTGGATTCTGGTATTTGATCACCTGCTTTTGACATCATAGTTGCTACTTTAAGTGATTCTAATAACATGCGCTGGTCTTGAAGGGCTAAAGCCATATCTAGCTGCTCCACTTCATCAACATCTTTACTCAGATTTTCATAAGATTTTCGGTCTGCATAACTGACTGGCCATCTATTCCACTCCATGGTACAACATACCACACTTGCAGGACAAACTTCTAGATGATCAGCAATTTTATTTCGGGCTACTATGAAGGGACATCCAAAGCCACTATTCAAACAAGGCACTCTTTCAAGTGGACATAACATGCGATGTTCCTCAGCTTTACATGAGTGAAAAACTGCTCCGCAAACCAAGGGGCAGCCAATCAAATCACAGGAAATGCCAGGCTCTGGCCTGGTCATACAACGACGGCTGACACAGTTCACACAGTGTAAATGTTGATGTTCCTCCATGACTGTAAATCCAATTCTGAGTGAAGAGAAAGGAGACAAAAGCATAGAATATTAACTCAGTATTGTTAACATTTACTAACTATTATTTGCAGTTTTGCATCCTCTACGTGTACGGAAAGATTTATGTCAGCACAATGTGAACTGATCAGCAGCTATTTTAAGAGAACAAGTATGTAACATTTTATCTCAAAGACATGGTGTTTAAAAGTTCACCTGAAAATTAATGATACACATTTGTATCAGAGTTCAAGACATAGCCTATGCATTTATTCACCAGGTGTAACATATGCAACTTAGGTAAAAATGTTGTATAATCCTTCCCTCTGGAATAGCTCTATTCCCTGCCCATTGCAAATGATTCAATGAAAAACAAAGCATGCTCGTCGACTACAGCCATTACCTAAAATCATAAACCATACAACTCTACAGAGTAGGGAGACGAAATAAAGGAAGCCAGATTCATCCCCATCTCCAGTTCTCTAAATTAGACAGAGGCAATCTATTCCCTGGGCTGCTTGCTACCACTTAAGCTTCTGACACTCTCTTCATGCAGTCCTGTTTAAGGCAATCTGCAGCCCTCAGCGTGTATCTCGATCCCCTGTTGTGTCCCATTCTCTCCCCCTCCACTCTTCTGACAGACAGAAGACCTTTACAACAGCTCTTCACTCTTCTTTTTCTTCATCTATAGCCTATAGCTCCTACCTTATTTTTAGAGTTGTTGTTGCACAAAGGTAGCAATTACACTACACATTAAATATGTCCTTTTATTCCATTGAAAACTTTTACATAAAACTTTACTACCCAACACAGTCCTATCTCTATCTCCAGTTCAACCCACAAAAGGTAATTTTTTTAATGCATCCTATGGCCATCCTGATTACAATACCAGCAGTTTAAACCATAAGGGTAACACAAAAACTTTATATGACAAGGCCAAACAGCATTAAAAATCCAAACAAAATTAATTGCATAATCTATTATAACACATTGACACAAACAAAAATTCAATTGTTTGCTGCGGTATGGAGAAAAAAAAAAAAGAAAAAAAAAAGAAGATAATAAACTTTGCATCTTTGTACATGCATCTGGAAGTGGTCACTAGCTGGAGTGCAGGCCCACGTAAGGGAGCAAGCTCTCCCCTACGCTCCAACAAACTCCCCCTCAGAAGTGATACAACTAGGGATTACAGTTCAGAAATACCAGAAAATTACTTACACAGAGCCAAGTCTCAAAATACTGTGTCAAAAATACATTGCTCAGTTCCATCTTTTCCTCACTCCCCACCCTCCAGCAATTTTCTTGAAAAGTAAAATGCTTACAGAATTCAAGATTAATATAAATGGTTTCTTATCTTATTCTACTGGGTAACAAGTGCCCTCATGCATTGTCTTCAGACTAAACACTTCGGTTTTAATGCATTAAAACTTCTTAAATTAATACTCTAAACTATAAAAATAAAACTTAGTATTATTCCTTTGATTCAAACTGAAGGTAAGAGGAAACAAAACTGCCTTTTAGACATTCCACTTTAAATAATTTGAAGCATTTAAATAGAAATCCGTGTGACACTTCACTCACTTGTATTCTTTTAATGCTTTGAAATTCATGCCAACCTTAAACAGCAATCAGTCCTTATCCCCCCATCCGTCGTAATTCAGATAACTCAAATATTTTAGCCACCCACTCTCCTGAACACTTCTAACAAAGAAGCATATGTGATACACTTGGCAGGCAAAAACCAGCTGAATTTTCCTCACCATACCTTAGTATTTATATACTGAGTAACAAGTAAGTTTCAAATAAATTGTCAAGTGCATCAGTCACGGAACTCAGTGACTGACTGACTCGCTAAACATTTTAGCAAACCTTTCTGGCACACAACCTGCTTTCAACCTGCATATTACATCAGATAGCATATACGGCAAAGAGCTGAAACAGGCTCAGTAGAGAATGAAAAAGAGAAAATTATTTGACTTCTCTATTTTTAGTTCTTCTGGCAAAGCCCTCTCTAAGTAATTCCTGCCAAATACAGCAGCCTACCTGTTGCTAGACCAAAGAAAATTTCAGAGTTTTGCATCAATACCGAAACCAAGCTCTAGTTTTCCTCAAGGCAACAGGTAAGCAGAGATCAAAAGGAAGCTCTGAGGTTATGTGTGTATTTATTTTAAAGCACTTAACACAAAATAGAAATAGCCCTGAAAAAGACAACTGCTAGTTTATAATGCAAAAGCCCTCATAGAGTCCAGCCCTTTCTTCATGTATCTAAACACAGTCCTGCTCCCATAAAACAAGCAGTCTAGTAGCAGTAAGGCTTAATTTAATCAACTACCCACAATTAAGTTTAAAAATAAAAAAATAATTAAAAAATTTAACATTTTTTTTTACCTACTTTGCAAAAAGCTACGCGCCCTGCTCACTTTAAGAGGGCCAGAAGAGAGCCACTTCTAGAGCAGAAGGCAGGTGCGTTAGCTAGCACACATTGCTACGCTAGCACTGTTCTACTCCTTCCAGGCCAAAGCTGGCCCACGTGCAGACAGCTCAGAATGCAGTCAAACTGAGCTCGTGTGTTTGCCTGCACCATTTGTGTAGACATACCCTAAATTAGTCAACCATCATTAAATACTATCTTTAAATAGCCTATGTGAGCTTACACAGAAGAACGTTCTATTAAGACAGTAAACCATCCTCCTCCCTAGCACACTGTCTTGGACTTTACAAGTCAGATCGTGAAACCCGAGTTGCATGACGATACTGGCTTTCCTCAGGGTCCCGGACTCCTTTCACACATCAGCTAATATTCATCAAAACTTAATGACTTCATACAAGCAAATGAAATCTTGAAGCGTGTAAGAAGGAGACGAAACCCGGTGAAAACAAGTATCACTAGCAGACAGTATAGGAAAGCCAGAGCACACACTAAAATATCATGTTTTACCAATAGGTAGATGCTAATTTAGTTCTATAACAGATGCTTGCAATTGTTTTTATAAAGAAGCAGTTATGCACGCCATCAATTAAATAGCTGAAGTAACCTCTGAGTTTCCATAAATACGAATTTTACTGGTCACCAAGAAGTTTGATACCAGTTGCCATTTCTCTTAAAATTCAAACCCCTTGGCTCCTTAGCTAAATATGTAATTTAAAAACTCTTTGGATGTCAGCAGGACATTCACTAAAATGCTGTGTCCTGCTTACAAACTTTAACTTCAGAGCACCTGCTGCAGAACTTCAATTTAGTCAGAATGTCACATTTTATTTATAGCTTACTACAAAGTCCTTTTATAAATATTAACTGTCCTTTGCTGCATTTTTAATTTTAATACGTAGACTTCAAACTCAACAGCTGTTTTGGGCAGTCATTAGTGCCTGGAGTGCTTGAACTAGTTAAGGCTTTTAATATAATTCAATTTTCAAATTGCAAATTGAGTCCAAAGGCAAAAAAACAAATGACCCTATCAAACTGGTGAAATAAACGTATAAGACCTCAAGAATTAGCACATTCATTAATCAACAAATGGTCACGACTGACTCCATTTTGTAAGCTTTGTGACCCACTGAACTTAACACCTCTTTGATTCCTTGATTAAGAGCATCCACATATGAATCATTTTCTTTTGATGAACCATAACCAGTATATCACTAGTACTACACTGAGAACGAGAACCACCCTCTTCCCAAACATTGCCTTGTAAAGGAAAAAACTGTTGAGTAAAGGGGAGATAAAGAAAATTCTCTCTGGAGGTAACAAAGTGCTTTCATTTCCTCTGCTACAGAAAATTGAAACGGCTAGCAAAGAGTGTCATTGCTGACCTGAAGAAAAATACCTGTCATTAAAACACGTACCAATAATATTTACAGTGTTTATACCCCATTGTGTTCCTTGCCACAATTTGGTGAGAAGATAAGAGTGTCAGATCAATGATTACAGCAAGAACGAACAGCTGTCCTTTTCTGATAGCGTAGTGTCAGCCACTAGCTTCAGTTCATATGAGATGCTTAAGTACACACACTTGACTGTTACTAGCAGAGAAACCTAAAAATACATCCTGTTCCAGTGAGGTGACCACTGCTCTCAGAATCTGTGCAATCACTTGATGTTATTGTACATACTATACAGTCAGCTGACCAAATCAGCCAGAACATGCTTTGAAAATCTGTCATAATTAAAAGGATTAAAATTCCAGCTGCTACAGCCACATGATTTTCAGTTGCTGTTTTAACACAAACATTGAAATAGCGTAATAAGGGTTTCAGTCACCACCCAATACTTCAGCTCTCACTTTCTCCTACACCACAAAGTATAAGGAGCTGTACTTAGTATTATCAAACTCAAAGTCTGCTTACTTACTCTCCCCTATTTTGGTGCCGATAAGATAGGAAATCACAGCAACTATTAGTGCTATTGGAACCCTCCATTACTCAGCCACCTTTCATTCACCAAACCTATAAAGCTCAACTATCTTTTGAGACTCTTCCCTCTACCAAATTTGACTACATGGGCCAACAGGTTCTTAAATTACTTATTCAAGGACGCAGAAGAATATAGAGACACGAGCAGTACTACAGGTTTAAACTCCCAGAAGCATCCAAATCCACCCACAAGCAGCCAAATATATGCAAACCATTCTAAGAAATTCCCTTTTGTTTTGGGGATTGTAGAAGAGACTGCCATATTTCTGAATCTTCCATCCTTTACCCGTGTCTCTGGCTCAAAGAGCACCTAACAAGTCTGGTAAGATGCAGAAACTTTCAGAGAAGAAATGGCCAAGTGAAAGAGAGATTTAAGCCACAGGTGGTTAAAAAAAGGGGGTAAGGAAAAATAGGGGAAGAGGTAGAGAGCAGTATAAAAATAAAAATAATTTAAAAAAAAAAGCTTTAGAATATTCTGCCAAAATAGAATTGGCAGTACTATAGATAATTACTGAACAAGCTATTTTGTTTTTCTATATCCTACCACGCATGGGAGAATAACTATCATTCACCTTGACTAACAGGTCTATCAAATGCTTTAAACAAGCTTTGCAGTCTTCTAGAAGGTAAGTTTTCCTTGTCTTTTCATCCTTATCCTGCACAAAAAGTACAATTTTTGTATCTAAAAACCAACACCTCAGCCTATTACTACAATAGCATGGTCACATTAACTTTCTGTTATGCATGTTATACTCCCTTTTTGGGGTTAGGGGTTGGTCTGAGGTCTTTTTTGATTCCGTTTGCAAATAACCGATGAAAAATATGAACAGGAGGTTCAGCAAGATGTCTTTGGCACCACTGCAACTAGAGAATGGCAAGTGCTACCTACCACTAGTTGCCATCCCTGCTTGGGGATGCTCTATCTCTACTCCTCAAGACTCCACAAAGTGTAAGGTTAAATAGCCCCATCCCGAGGCTTCTCTAAAGCCAGTGCAGCCATTGGCCTCATATTAGGGAGCTGGGTACCTCAACTCCTGCTTAAATGTCTCTCCATAGCATTGGGAAGGCAGGAAACAGGGACATACAGCAAAGTTAATCTAATGCTCCTCTAATTTCCAACTACTCTTTAAAATGGTGAATTCAAAAGAACAACAAACAACATTACAAACTGCTAGTTATTAACGTGAAATGACATGACTGAGAGGTGGCAAATTTAAAGGTACGTGCTTCAGTTGCACTGGTAGTAAGACTAGTACATGTGGCCATATTTTAATGTCTTATACACAAGGCAACTGTTCTTTTTTTACAGTGTGTTTCTGATTTGAAAGAGAAGTTCCTGACAGGAACTTTGTGAAGCCTTTTATTTCTTCAAATTAGTTTACATCAGACATACTTTAGGAAGTAGAATCCTTTCAGATGACACACTTAAAATCTCAACCTCACAGGATACAAATTACTACCCTCCCCCACTGAGTTCATCAGGACAACCCTGGATTCTGTTACAACTAGGCAGATCAGAGAACTTAAAGCTATATTCAAAACATTTGGATAGATGAGTCTGCACTGCATTCTCAAACATAAATTCATCCACAACAATGAAGAGAGCATCCTCCCTGTCTGGTAGTGACTGCACATATTGGACAAACTAGAATGAGTCTACATTATTTTTTTGTTCATCACTGAACACGTGAAAAGGACCTTCAATTACTAAAGCCCAAACTACTATACAAGTAGTATCCTACTTCTACCGTTATCATCACAGTCTACAGCAATTTGTATGACTTACACAAGAGGCAGAAAAAGGTCAGGCTCAAAACGTGGCTGCTTACTGCAAAAAAAAAAAAACCAACCCCAAACCCTTAGCGGGATACATAGTTCTGGAAAGATTCTAGTTTTATCAGTGATCTAGCATCAAATGAGTATGTACTAACTGCTTTTTGAAGCATAAATTAGTTATCCATCTGCCTCGAAACCAAACCAGACCAAACCAGAAAGAAACTTCTAACTACAGCAAAAAATAGTGAGCATTAGAATTATAAGGAAGTGCAACTTTTTTATATCAGCCTTATAAAGAAGAGCCTTTCCATGTCTACTGCCCCAAACATCCTACGACAAGAGCTGACCTATATTTTGCATTCTTTTGAGTAACACTTTAGGAGTACCTTTCTCCCTAGCGGCAAACCATCTTCCTCCCATTCAGAGAATTTAGTGAGGTATTTCCTCCCAAATCTTTGCAGCCAAAAAAAATAGAATTCAAGGGGAAAACAACCCAAAGCAAAACACTGCTTTAACTGAAGTGGACCCTCCGCTGATGCCCCACGTGTTTGGCTTTGTTCCATTTTAAAATAGAAGCTCTGATGGAATGAGAGAACACTTTCTTCTATCACTATTAAACGCTACGAACGTTTAAAATGAAAACCAAAACTACTAGGCTTTTCCTTAGAGTACTTTTGTGACAGATCTGCCATGCATTCTTGTCTCCTTGACACATTCCCCAAAGAAGAAACCCAAAGGCCTCAATGTGCCTTTGGCCACACGCTGACACAAGGCAACCACACCAGGAACAGCTACGCTTGCTGCATGGCTCAGGCACAAAAGCACTCTACCTGTTGAGATGGTGACAGGGCAGAATCAGCTACAGAGCCAGTAGATTTCATGTGTAAAGCACTTCTGAACTTGAACTCAGTGCGACTCCTTGATTGCTGCAGACTCTGCAAGAAATGAGATCAGAAGTAAGTTTTCATTTCAGGTGTACAGATTGCCTTCCATATGTACAATCCGCTGAAAAGGTCATGTGCTTACACTACCCAGAGCTAAATGTTGAAATATTTTGCAGGTTTGATGGAAAAAATAAACAAGTTTTTAATAGACTTTGCAAGTGCAACCTAAGTTCTGTCGTTTTAGCTTATTGCTAGCTCTTAGTCACACTAGATGGTTACCTATTTATATTTAAGACTAGAAGAGATTATTGAGAGTTATTACTCTGACCTACTTCACTTAATTCTTTGGTTTGGCCTGCCAGGAACCACTGAAGAGAAAAAAAACCAAACTTGAATTAAAGATTGCAACAGCTGGAGAATTAAAAAAAAAAAAAAAAAAAAAANAAAAAAGTTTGATTCTTTTACAAACTGCATTTTAGTCTAGTTAATATTTGTCCAGTGTCAGTCTTCAAATACTAGAACTCTTTAAGAAGTTGCTTAATATTAAAAAGCTCTTTACTGTAACGAGCTGCTTCTTCCATATATTCATACCCATGGATTATCACTAAAACTTAACAGAGATGGAACCGAGGTGATATACCCAAAGGAACAATGATATCCTTATCCCCAGATATCATCTCACAAATCCCTCAGAAAAACAGAAAAGAAAATAAGCTATTCCTCAGAACTCAGAAACAGAACTACTGGAAAAAATAATGCATTCTATGTTACAGTAGGTAATTTTAGCCACCCAAAAGAAACCAAAAATAAATCCTTCTTCTTACATAATATTTTAATTCATACGTGTTGCCACAGAATTCCTGACCTCTGTATGTTTAGAGAGATCAGGCCAAAAATCTTGTTAATATACTGTTTCAGGTCTTACTACACAAGTTTAACCAGTTCCCATAGCAAAATAAGAAAACAACTTTAAAGTAAATGGAACGTGAACACAACTTCTCTCCAAGATCCCAGACTGAAATGTGGATGGCATGTACTCGGTGCACATAATGTTATTTTTTCTGTTAAAAATACACCCTTGTTAGCAGACGATGGCCTGACCACTGTACAGCAAAAGTAGATAGTACACGCAAAAAGTTTAACAGACACCCCCCACATACGGCACCAGGTAATACTAAAGTAGAAAAGATGGAGTTTGTCCTAAAACATTTTGAAATATTAAAAGCAGAACAAGAACAGAGACAGCATCAACGACTTTAACCTATTCTATTTTCAGATATTTCTTACCAGATAAAAGATATTTTCTGCAGCATCTGTTGGGCCTTTTCCCCTTCCAAGCTGCTTAGTTTTAAAACCAATGGAAACAGTAACAAATACTCAGTTTTAAAAAAACTATTTTCTGAACGAAACCTCACCTACTTCAAATAGTTGGTAACAGGAACGGGAATACATCTCATAATGAGCATGTTATACCAGCTCTTTCACTATGTTTTTAACTTGAGTGAAGAACTGGAAAACACAAGGATCTGCACTACAAGTTTGTGCAGGGTTTTAGGACGTACAATGAGTCATCAGTTTCTGATCTCTGGTATCATTTAGGCTGCCTTTTCCAAATGTCAATAGGCTTGATGCTATTACTTTTTCCCCAAAGACTCCAGCTGACCATTCCTATCCAAACACATTCCAAAGCCGATGACAATAGTGACTCAGCTAAAACAAGGTTTTGTAAGAGCATTACAGCTATGTCAATAAACCACACTCCAAAAACCGATTCTGTCTGCAGTGAATCTGTCACTCCAAAAAATTTCTGTGTCACACAGGACTTTTGGAAAACTACAGTTCCTACTGGAGATGCTTCTAAATAGACAAATACAAGGCTTAAACTTCAACAAACACACAAAACACCACCCACCTTCAGGCACCTATGTAATCAAGTCTGAACCAGATACCACTATTCAACCATCAGCCTGAACCACTACCTTAAGTTTTATATGAACAGCTGTAACTACGCCAATTAGAATTTTACCTCACCGTGCCTCTCGTTCTCATGCCGTAGGTTTAAACCTATCAGGCTTTCATCATGATTTCACATTAAGAGCTTAGATCAATGTTTGGCATTTGGTAAATAAACAACAGCACAGCCTACTCAATTAGATGTTCTGACGACGGTAAGGCTTTGCAGGGTATTGTAGATTCAAGTAGCAATAACAGATTACAATAAAATTAAAACAAGACATCAGGTGTCACTTCAGAAACTATTAAAAACAGTACCTTGCAAAGTAAGTCAGAATCTAGAGCTCCCCTGCAATTTTAACTCTTCTGGCCTGTTTTAGACCAGTTTATATTACAGGATTTTTCGGACTTTTTCCTTCATTCAGTATTGAGACTTGATAGCGCCCAGACACTTGGGACAGCTTACGTAGGATTTCTCTGTAACCCTCAATAACATAACTCCTTGTTTATTTGTGGTCTGTTCAGGAACACTTGCTCCTTATACAATCTAACCATCCCACCAACAAGTACTCGAGTTATCTTTATTCCTATTTTGCAGATAAGGAAACTGAAAGAGAATTGTCACCAGTACAATGATCACTAGATAAATTATTCCCTACTCCCATCTCTATACCACTGGACATCCTTGCCAGAGGCAAACAGCATTTGTCTCATTTGAGACAGAGCTCACCAAAGAAATAGGTCTATCAATATGAAGGAAATTTTATTTGTTATTTTTACTTCAATTGGACTGAATACAAAGAATAGGTTTGTTAAAAAGCTGAAATCCACAGCAGCTACAGGAGCTGACTTGAAGACTAATAGCCACATGCTTTCTTCTTCACAAAGGTACTACGAGACACACTTTAGGACCTAGAGTCAAAAACTTGGTTGTCCAAAAACATGCAGAAATCTGGCCCAGAAAGTTTCCATCCAGATATTGCTAGTTAAACTCAGCACTTATTTTGCCCATTAGACTTCCAACATCAAAGTAGGCGGCCAGGGAAATATAATCCAAATTTCAGAAGTTAATTGAGTAAAAAAAGAATTTAGTGCAAAAGAAAGAACATTCAAGAAGCAAAGTAAAACCACTGCTTTTGCATAGCCTTTGCCCATTCTGCTGGGACTCTCCTGTTCTCTAACACCTTCTACCTTTGGAAAAGAAAGAGACAGAAACCCCACAAAAAATCTCAGCTTGCAGTACAATCCCAATTCACCCTCTGACTCTATTTCTTCTCTGGATGAAACTTGACCACTATGGAGAAACTATGCACAGACATTTACATGCATATAGAGTGGAAGACGGATTAAAGTTGCCCATGCATTTTTCAGTCTTCCAGGTGTATAACTTGCTTACCAACCAAAGTTCTTTTAGCAGTATTTTTGGGAAAGCGGTGGAGAGGGGAAGATCATAAACAAGCATAACTAACATCCTCATCGTTCCCCGCATGAACCTTAACTCTCCAGATCACAGCATAGGTTAAGGTGTGTGACATTAGCACGCAGCAGAAGGCAGCAGCTGTCCAGGGAATGGACTTAACCATCAAGCGCTACACACCGATTCTAGAGAAAGCCCGGGGAGATCTCTTGCCTAAAGCGCTAGCACAAGCAAGGTGATGCTGTTGCTACAGCAGCACAGGCCCGGTTTTGGATCAGTATGCTAACACAGACTTATTTTGGCATATTAACAACATAATCAGCAAAAGGGAAACAAGGATTATGAAAAGCTCCTCAGCCAAATCCGAGTAGAACTTTACAGAACAAAAGAAAGCCGTCTCTCCAGCCCACGGGTTTCTCCCCTGGAGAATTCAGCAGACCTACTGCAAACAACAGCGTCGCTTGAACTTTTGGAAGCAAGGAGGCCACAGGACTGTTTCAACAAGTTGTTGTCATCTCCCTACACACTTCTGATTGCCGACCTGCGGGGTTACAGTACAGCTACGCAGCCTTCTTCACCTTCATAAAGGAGGGGGGGGAAAAAAAAGGTTCCAATGCACGTCAGTAATAGCCATCAGAAAAGGCCCGGAGAGAAGAGACAGAACACCGCCTCTTGCATGATCTCGGCACAGCTCCTCGAGCTACACGAACACGGGGGATCAGAGAAGGATTTCTGCAATACCTCCGGATTACCTGCTCTCTTCCCCTCTCCTGCCATGCAGAAAGCAGACCCTCCGCCCGCAGCCCCGACAGCACCGGGCAGACCCCGGCCCTACCCCTTCCCGCGTGCTATCGCGACACGCGGGACAGCGCAGGCAGCACCGCGGGCTAAGAGGCAGCGACAGCGGCGGGGCAGGGCTCGGCTCCGCCACCCGCCGGCCCGCAGAAGGGCCAGGAGCGGGGGCGGGGCGGCCGGCGGCCACCCTACATGGCACGGTACCGCCGGCACACGCTCAGCACTTCGGGCCCCGCGGGAGCCGGGGCGGGCAGGGAGGAGGGGACACCGGCGAAGCGTGGACACCGAAGCCCCCGCGCCCTCCCCCGCCTCCCGGCCGGGACCTGTCAGGGACAGCGGGAGAGCCCGCCACCGAGCCGGCGCTGGGCCCCGGTCGCCCCCC
>VYZV01010250.1:16987-47558 GCA_013401275.1 Pandion haliaetus
GGGGCAGGGGCGGAATGCCCGGATGTCGCTTGCTTGCTCCCCCCCTCCCCCTCCCGCCGCCCGCGTGCGTGCGTGTGTGTGCGCGCGCGCGCGCGCGCCCCCTCTCCCGCTCTCGTCCGCGCGCATGCGCGGTGGTGGCAGGGCGCGCGCGGCCGGGGTCTGGCCTCGGGCCCGCGTTACTGCCTGCGCGCGTGGCCTGGCGGCCGTTGAGCCGGGACGGTGCTGTGAGGCGGGAGGGACCGGGCCCCGGCCCCGGCCTGTGAGGGAGAGGTGCCCTCGGGGGGACCTAAGGCCCGCCCGCCCTGCCTAGCCGGCCTGGGAACCAGCGTCGCCTGACAGCGGGGTTACCGCTTGTGAAGCTCCCCTGAGGCCGAACGGGCCGCCGCTGCGGGCGGCGGAGTCTGTAGGGCAGGGCCTGGGCGGAGGGCACGGCGAGCACAGCTGCTGCTTTTTGTGTCCCAACACCTCCCTGCCCCCCCACCCGGCTCGCCCCGGGGCGCTGGTGGACGCTGTGGCGCTGGGCCTCGCTAAAGCCGTCACCTCGGCAAAACGTTTCCTGCCAGCCAGCTCGCAACACGCCTTTTGGTGTTAATCTGACACCTTTTTTGGTGCACGTCCGGCTTATGGTCACCCTGCAGGCTTCTAGAGCGCCGAGCAAAATGCGTTGGGTTCTTTCCCAGAAACCTGAATTCGCTCCCAGAGGTGCAGAGGCTGAGCCTGCCTTTGCAGGTTCTGCGCTTCAGACCGTGGAAGCCAACTGTGTTCAGGGGGCTGTAGCTAGGTAGGAATTACTCAGGGGTGTTAGGGCTGTGAGGGTCCTTGTTCCTGATACACGTGTGGTGTTTCAAGGGGGTACGGTGTGTCCTGTCATCCTGAGAGAAAAGCAATTTCATTTTGACCATACCCTTTTTTCAGAAGGAACGTACTAATGAAAATATATTCTGTGGCCACAGGAGATACAGATCGGGAAGATTAGTTTGTTAATTCACAAGAAATAGTATTCTTTCTTTAAACTTCCAGTTGAAAACCTTGTTTGTCTGCACCCAGCTTCCAAAGCCCTTAATTCCCTGCCATCTGTGTAGATTTCTGTTTGAGAGATGCTGTAGATGTTTAAGAGCAAGCCAAATAGATTCTCCAGATCTCTTAGCACTTAACCCAAGTTTGGTGGGGAGTAAGTAAAAGATGTGACTGTTGCAAGTTTGGACATTTACCATCTTAGAAGATTCTTACCTTTTCTTACTCTAAAAATAAGAGAACATGAAATAAAGATGTAAGCCATCATTTTCATGTTAGGTATGTAAGACAAAGTGTAAGATGACCTTAATATGAGGCATCGTTGCCAGCTCTTCCTATAATAAGCACTCTCAGGTTTGCCCCACCCTTATGCTACAGCCTTGATGCTGAGGACAGGCCCTTTTTTTCCTTCATAGGTTTGATTATAGGATCAGGACATAATCATCTAGCCAAGTGAGGTCCAGAAGATGGTGGGGATTGGCTCCATGACTCACAGAAGCAAAATAATTTCATCTGCTCGGCAGGCAATTATACAAATTGCTGGGCAGAATCCCTGTAGACAGTCACTGGTTTTCGTAACTGCCTCTTATTGGAAATGTCCTCTGTGGGGCAGGTGAAGCTTGCTGTGCTGCTTATTCTCACCACAGTGGAGTGTACTCTGTGGCCGACTGAGATCAACCTGCTGCAAAGATACTCATTACATAGGGTGTTGCAGTGCTTTTGTCTCTGACTGGCTGCTGTGACTGGGCATTCATGACAGAAGTGGGGCTTTTTATCTTAATTGCTTCTTTTGAGCAAGGAGGATGAATTTCTGTGGCTTGGACTTCTTTTCTCATACCTCAGCTGAGACTCCTCTGGTCATTCAGGGAGAAATCTGGTGCTTCTGTGGTGCTTCTGTAATGCTTTAGTGCATACACTTGCTCGCAGTCCCAGAGCTGTCCCCTTCCACCCCACCTGACAATCATCATCATTCTCATGAACTGCTATTTAAGGTAATCAGGCAAGTTGTAATCATACAATTTGGCTTAGTACCATTGATCTACAAGCCGGAAGGTTTTTGAGGATTCAGTGGGTGAACAGCTGGAGAGGCTATTTTCTACTGGCTTAAATCCAAAATGAATGAAACTTCATTCTGCTTACTCATAAACAGAAAATGAGGATCCGTGTCTGGTCCGGTATTGTTCTGTACATGACACTGTCACCGAAGTCAATGGAAGAGTGAAGTATAAATTGATGCTTGAGGCAGTGTAATTCGGGTCTTTCCCCTCGTCTGAAACAAAGCCTGTATCAAATGCTAAGGCAGCTGCTGAGGTGTGCGGACAATCTCCTGTAAACCGGTAACTGTATGTGGAATAAAACACGTTTGTTCCTAAGGTTGTAGAAGGTGCAATTTGTTTGCTGTCACTTTCTAGTAAACGTGAATTATTTAAGCACTTTCTAGTTTCAAATTCTACCAATCACAGTTGTTTTTCACTGACAGGTATTTGTGTCTGGAAATCCTTTCTACGTGGAGATATAGAGGGGAAAAAATTACAAATGTTTCCGAAACGCATTTGCAAGTAGACTTACTAATGCGTGAGCGTTCGTATTTAGCAGTGTGTAAAAATAAACAGCTGAGATCTGCCCACAAAGCCACGTATGCAATTTGCACTGCAGCGCTTTGAGAGCAGGATGTTTCCAAACAACAGAGACCCCAAAAGAAACTTTTTGCACCTCCTGGGTTTGTGTTTTCAACCTAGGCCCATCAAGAGATCTGATACTTACTTTAATGCCTTTATCTTTATACTTTTCCAAGCATAGCCTCTCTTCTCTAACAAGGTACCTTTTCTGTCATGAAAAAAGCCTGCTGAAGTAGCACAGTAATCAGATTCTCTTTTGTGAAGCTTTTTGATAGTAGCAACATTTGATCTTTTAGGACCTCTGGAACACAGGTTATAGAAGAAGCCGCCAGAGAAGCTCATGTGAATTTGGGGGTTTGGTGTTGCTTTGTCATATTCCATCTTTAACACGAGAAGGTTTTTTTGGCAGGAAAATCTACCCTAACATCAGGTCAGATGTCTCAATGTCAGCATAATTGCCCACCTCCCTAGTTACAACCATTGAAAGCTGTGGTGGGTGGGTGCCGCGTATGCTTTGTGGGAATTCTTGGTGCTCTGACCCGGGTACTGGGATATAAATACCTTCAAGTCAATAAAGTTTTAATCCTGCCAAATTGGACTCCCTTCGTTGGTTATAGACCTATGAAGCAGCAAGACAGAAGGATCAGTGCTCTCTCAGAGTGGACAAAAATAATGTGGTATTGCGTGGAAGCTTGTCTATGAGTCTCCTGAGTGGTCGTATTAATGAATACAATATGTCCTTATAATCTTTGAAACGTAATCCCGCTAATGGTTTGAATCACTGTCCCAGGACTTCGGCAGTCATTCAGCATTGACTTCACGCAAAACCTCCCTCTTTTCTAAGGGACAAGTGAAAACTGTCAGATGATGGTTATGTCTGGAGTACTTTTTCATAGGTAAAAAACCCACACCACAATATACCTCTAATAAATTACAGTGTTTGTATTTCAGCTGTTCTTAGTAAACTACACTGGTCTGGAAGGAAATCAAATATTGAAACATTAGTTCTCTGACATCTTCAACTATCTTGAAATGAAAACCATAAACTTAATGGCTAATTAGAGGTGGCACCCTCCGATCTCTTGTGATAACTTAGACCAAAGACTGTAAGAAATTACAGAGAAATCATGAGGCTATTTCCGAGTTGTGAAAATACGTCACAGTCAGCTGCGCTGGCGTAGAAGCATTTGCGCTTCTTTGTTGAAATAAAAGTTCTCCAAAGATTCCAGTTATGATTAAAACTGCCATCAGTGCTCCCCCAAGGAGTAAGCTTTCAACTGGCAGAAGTTTGGTTTATTCTGGAGAGAAAACAATAGGCAGTGTTTGTTTACAGAGGAGCCTCTTCCAATGAGATCAAACTGATGGTAAATTATCTTAGTGTAGATCAGGTTTCCCCAATTCAAAAGCATTTATAAAAGAACATCTCTGAAGCAAAATGACAGTACAGAAACCATGTGTACCAGTTTCTTGAACTTGGAGAAGGAGTACTGCACCTGAAACTGTGAGGAAGCAGTTAATAATCTAGGACAGAGTGTGAACTGGTGTAAAAATGATTTCTTTGTGACTTACCACATTCTCTTCACTTTTTACTTTTACTCCCAGTCGTCATTCAGGCAGGGGGAACGGAGTGGGATTGTTAAAGGAGCTAAGCAAGGGACGGTGGTCGTCTCCTAAATAAAAGATACCCAGAACGCTTCTGTGCCATACGCGTGTGCAGGATACGATTGCCTGGGATATGATACTGCCCCTTCAGCTCGGGGGTTGCCTTCGTGGGGAGGAGGCTGGTTTCAGCCCTGTGGGTGTCTCCCGTTGTTTCACAGAGGCTTCATCCTCCATGATCCAGCTGAGAGGATGAACCAGTCTCCAGTCTGAAGGGAAGGACTCTCCAGCATGTGGTGTTGCCTCTTCCATTATGGGTGGCAGCTAGGCTAGACAGCACTTCAGGACTGAATTCTTCCTTAAGTTGCCTAAGTTTTGTAACAGCGTAATCGTAGGGAATCTGCTGGAGCTGTATCTGATTTGGAGTACTGGCAAGAGGGAAGAGCTGGGCCCTCTGACTCCACGTGTGCGAGGAGCTGTGTGAACGGCTGAGTTCTACATGGCGACATCAAGGAGACGTCTCTGAGCTCACGGCAGGTTTGGCTTGGAAGCTGCAGCGTTCAGGAGGATTATTGTACTTCCTGGGCTTAGTAGCACAAAATTGGGTTTCAGTGGAGTTGGAGTTCCACATGAAACAAATAAAAATAACAATGATGTAACACCTTTATTGGATTTCATTCTCTTTTGCACTAACAAGTTCTTCTTTTAGGTACACCAGCAATTTTTATCTATTAATATTTTTATTTATTCCATGTGTTTGGGAATATTCTTACTAAATAGCCTTACCATACTGTGTGACCTTTCTGTTTTCAGTGATTCCAAGCTACATGATTTGGTTTAGAATTAAAGATGCTATTTGAAAGCTCGTCCAGGTTTCAGCTGGGATAGAGTTAATTGTCTTCCTAGTAGCTGGTACAGTGCTGTGTTTTTGAGCTAGGTATGAGAAGAATGTTGATAACACACTGATGTTTTCAGTTGTTGCTAAGTGATGGTTAGTCTAAAGTCAGGGATTTTTCAGCTTCCCGTGCCCAGCCAGCAAGAAGGCTGGAGGGGCACAACAAGTTGGGAGGGGACATGGCCAGGGCAGCTGACCCAAAGTGGCCAACGGGGTATTCCATACCATGTGACGTTTTAGGAACTGGGGGGGATCTCCACTCGGGGACTAATGGGCGCGTCAGTTGGCGGGTGGTGAGCAATGGCATTGTGCATCGCTTGTACATTCCAATCCTTTTCTTATTACTGTTGTCATTTCATTAGTGTTATCATTATCATTTTTAGTTCCTTCTTTTCTGTTTTACTAAACCGTTCTTATCTCAGCCCACGAGTTTTACTTCTTTTCCTGATTTTCTCCCCGATCCCACGGGGTGTGGGGGGGAAGTGAGCGAGCAGCTGCGTGGTGCTTAGTTGCTGGCTGGGGTTAAACCATGACAGAGCTGTTGTATTTTTCAAGTAAAATGTTAGCCAGCATTTACTCGGGTGATTGATTCAGATTCAGTCAGCCACTGGTGCTTTTCATTTCATTTTTCCTTTACAAAACTGGATTGGTAGTGTGATAAATGCCACTTTAGTGTTTTATCTGAGGGGGAAAGGAGCTGAAGCTCAAGTGATAGAACTACATCAGATGATTGAACTTGGGAGTGCCATGGAGGGCTGCAAGGGGGAGCAAGGGTCAAAATATTATGTACAGACTACTGCCCACTGTGCAGCCCCGTAGCTTATTTCTGGCTTTGGCAGCATCATGATAGGGGCGAAGGAGAGTTGGGACTAACTGGAATGCAGTTAGAGCCGGTTGGTCCCCCAGTAAACTATCAATCAAGCATATGTGCCTTAAAACTTCTAGCTTTAGTTTTTATCACAGCTTACTGACAGGAAGGCATGGTAGCTCCCAGTCATTAGGACTGATCAGGAGGCAGTGTATTCATTAGTCATGCAGGAACATCTGGTTGGGTTGTGCACATATGTACTAAATCCAAAAGAGTACACTGGCAAGGAAATCAATCCCCGTCATGACATGTGTGCATGGGGGCATTTAAGTTTTTTGGATTACAGTAGATTTCAGTTTTAATCTCCCCAACCAGTGATAAGAATCCAACTTCAAAGCAGTGTCACATTTTTTACTTTAACAACATACTGGTGATTTGCACCAGGCTATGTAAAACTTTTTTTTGTGTCTAATGAACCACTTTATCAATCACTTACTTGGAGTTGCTTCCCTGTTGTCTGTTAGCTTTCACTTAATGGGACCCCAAGAGACCACGTGAGTGGGGAATGGAGTCGAGCCTCTCTTATTTCTGGTCATTCTGCCATAGTTAGTACAATTCTGATAAAAGAAATGGCAAATTATCAGGCCTGTATATGCTTGTCTAAAAAAAGTCAAGTAATTCATGCACAAAACTGCTTGCTTATAAACAAAAGCTCACCAAGTAGAGGAAGGAACAGCTCTATCAGCTCTGTGAGGCCCTGCATAGGAGCTATCTTCTTTCAAGAGAGGGTTCTGACACCTATATATATACAAACCAATACATCATGTACTCCAGAGACACAAGACACAGCTTGTCCTGCAGCCAAAGCAGGAGTATTTGCTACTCAGAGGACTCGTAGTGGAACACTAACTTTTTTGTAGACAGGCTTTATCAAAGTCATTTGAGGTCAATGGTGGCCTGAACCTGCAGACAAAGACCCGGAGCTATAGACAGCCTGGAGCAGCTTGCACAAGTATAGCTAGACCAGAATTAATTTTCTACCACTGCAAATCAATGTACTTCCCGCAAAAGGGTTTGTTTTTGGTTTTTTTTTGCAAGAGTATCATTCACACAGAGGTACTAGCAGTTTGTCTGATAATTACTTCCTAATCACCTATGCTTTTAGTCACACAAGGGATACACTTGGCAACAAGAACATTGAAAGTAAGTTAATGGGGTTTAAACTTGGACGTTTTACACCGTGGGGGTTTTATTGACTCCCCCAGCTGTACTTATGTTTCAGAGCTGTTACCAGCAATGCTGGTCACATCCAGAATGAGAAAGGTTACTTGTACGTATTAGTGTGAAACACTAGGATGATAAAAGGCATAACTGGAAGATACTTTAGGAATTGAGCTCAGGCTTGAAATGTACCCTTTTACTCTGTGAGCTTGAAAGATTTCTGTTTCTTGGTCCCTAGTATTTGCCGATATGACAAGAGGAAATACCCATATATCCATATCTATTTAGGCTTATATTTCTGTATATATTATATAGGATATTATCTATTTATATATTTCTATATAACATCTTTATATATTGTACTTCTGTATTATACACAACTATCTAGAGTTTATATTATCTAGAAATAGAATTCTTTTCTTGTGAGAGCTTACTGTCATATGGAGCAAATTTCCACATAGAACAGAAATTCTGAGTTATGGATCAAGTTTTGGTGACTGGCAGATGCAAGGACAACTACTGTGGCTGTTTCAAAGAACGGCTAGTACACTGTTGGCTCTTCATGGCAAAATTGACAGATGTACCATAAGCAGGTAAATCAGAGGCAGTTTTGGCATGGCAATGAAAGGCACAGGGCTGTCAATGTGATACTGAAGAGAAGAATTCCAGTAGGACGAGGGTGTAACCAGGAGAGCAATATTACAATGAGTGCTCAGATTTAGAAGGATATGGGCAAAATGATGTACAGAACAGTATTTTTAAGTCATTTTTAAAATTGGCCTTTTATAGTAATTTCCTTGTTTCCGCTCTTTCTTTCCAAGCAGGCTGATTCAACCACGACTCTCTGCAAAGAGAAGATAGGCCACTCCTTCATATTAATTGCTTCTGCCTGCAATTACAGGTCAAACCTGGCATCCTGCACACTCCCTTTTTCCAAAGACAAAGCCTTCCCTCTCTCCAAGCCCTATATATAGTGATCAAGTTCTTGCGAATGATGCTGGGGAACTCCACTGAGCAATGCTAGTGAACCTCTCAGCATCTTGGTTGGAACGGGGAAAGGAATTCCCAAAGTGCTCAGTCATCTGGGGAAAGATCTTGATACGCATGGCGTTGTCCTCATCCAGTTCTCCAAAAAGAGTGAATTTCAAAAACAAGACTGAGGATTAAGGAAGAACTGTCACCATCCATAATAAACCAGATCAGGATTCAGAAATCCTACCCCTTTCACACCCTTGCGACATACCCAGAACTGAACATCCAGGTCAGCTGCAGAGACAAAAATAAAACCTTGCTTCACTGATTGGGCTCTCAGCCTATAATTCCCTCCAGTCACAGCTGTGCAGGGAAGTTACTAGGGCTGTAGTTATCTCTTCTCCTTCATAAACGCATGTGCTGGAAGTTTGGGAATGTCCCAGTTAAAGATATTGTGCAATACTAAAGAAAGAAGTCTGCAGAAGGAGTCGATAGGCAGGAGTTCATTTGTAGCTGTAAGATTTTCTTATGGCAGGCCAATTTCTTGCCTGGAAGCAGAGGGCTCAATCCTCTCAAGTTTATGGACCTTAGACATCGTAAGCACTACCAGCTGCGTAAGGCTGAGGAAGGCCTCTGCCCGTACGTTAGACTAAGAACTCAACGTCACTTTGTTCCGAAACCTAAATAATCTCCATGGCAGCAATCTACCTTACTCCACAAAGAGAAAATGGAGTCAACTACAGTGAATAGATGCTGGCGTTATTAGGCTGCACATTTTGAAGTAGATCTAAGGTCGGCCACGCATTTTTAAGGCTTTCTTATCCTCCCCCATCAGCTTCATTTATATGGATGAGTAAATGCAACGCAGCTGTCATTTATACTAATACACACAAAAGGAGATTCAAGTCCATTACTGGATAACCCCTTGTGATCAAATCAAGACCAACTCTGCAGGTGAATCTTGAGGTGACTTTGTTTCTCACATTAGCGATGGTCAGTATGGAATATGCTCTGCTCCTTATGGTGCTGTAATCTCCCTCTTTTCCCCAGCACTAGATGAGGCTAGGTTAGGTCCTGCTAAGAAAAAATAAATCAGTAACTAAATGACTTATTTATGCCCTTCAGAAGTATTTTATTAATATGATGACCTTGGACTGCGGAGGTTTTGAATCACAAGATAAACTAAGCAGTGATTTAGAAGGATCACATGTTGCTAAAGTTTTTGGGTTTTGTCTTTTTAAAGGAAGTCCATGCTGTTGTGTGGACAACTTGCGTAACAAGGTCTGAAGCAGTAAATGACATTTATTTGCAGAAGAAGCAGCAAACCCTAGTATTGTTTTTGTCAGACTTTGCTTGTTGAGTGCATTTGCAATCTTGTGACTTTTGGACCTAGCATCTGGTTTTTCAGTCCATTTCCAAAATGTCATAATGCCTTCTGCTCTGTTTTCTTCCTTTGTTTAATGTCAGCGTGGTGGCATTTGAGATACATCTTTAAAGAAACAAACTGGCTCATAAAACCCTGTCACGAGGCAGCTGCCATTGAAGTCTAAACCTCTACCACCTAAAACCTATCAAGTAGATACACAAGATTTGTGTCATAGTATCTCATAAGCACTGAGAATACGATACAATATTTTATCTTTTGATCTACAAAATAATTCCTCCTTGGGCTTTGAATACTAAATCTTCTTGCTGTTATCATAATGTTACAGAATTCCACAGCATGAAAGAATCTGTTCTTTTGGATGCAATATTATAGTGCTACCATTAGAAAACTCCTGTTTCAAGAGCCCATAATTCATTAGCTGAATGCTTGTAAACGTCACCTAGTTATAACTCCTCTAGGAACAAGTAATATCGCGTGCTTTCTGGTACCACGTTACATTGTCTGATCAGAGAGAGACAAATTCTTTGCTGCTTGTTTTCCTTTGGGACTACAAGTGCGTAATTTAAGCTGTAAACTACCATCAGTACAGATCTGTTTGTCTATGCACAGCACTGGACAGGCTGCTCTAGAAATAATATAAAGTATCAGCCCAAATACTGTAGGCAAAACCCAGATTGATTTTGATGGGACTTTTGCCTCTAATCATGGTTAAATAGTTTGCTGTCTAGCTGTAAGTGTAAGGCTAAAATAAAAACCTTTGCTGATTGCTCCTCGGTTTCATTTCTGCTGAGTCATTGCACAGGCTTGCAGTAAGAATTACTCTTCTTGTAAATGGGGATACTAAAGCCCCATGGTTGAACACTTTTCTCGGGGCTAAGCACCAGTGCACCAGTTAAATGACAGCAGTTGGCATTCAGAAACTCCCGTGTAAGGAACCTGCTCTCAATGTTTTAGGTTGGTCCAGCAGTAACATAACTTCATCTTTATCTGACATCACACATGCAGAACTTACGGGGTGGCAAACAGCTGCAGTGTTGTCACAAACCCAAATTTTGCAGTGCAGAAAAATGTAATTGTAAGAGACACCAACAAGTCTGAACATCTGGATCCTAAACATTGCTTCCGCTCCTTCTGCATTCATCAGTATAGACAGGGTTTCATCCTTGGCAACTTCTGGGCACCTGTATAAAATAAAAGATACAACGCAGTTAGATCCAAAGATCACAAAACTTTTAGACTGTGGAACTGATTGTATCAGACATTGAAGAGCTTTAACTAAACAGCAGGATCCAGTGGCTAGACTTGATATTCATGCGTCCCAGAAAAAAATCAAAATTATAACTAAAGGAATCAAAATCAGATTGAGAAAAGCAGAGGTGAGTGGGAATTTGCTAAATTTTAATAATAAAGTGGTTTCTTATTCAGAAGACTATTTAGAAAAAGATACTAACAACATTTTACTATGAAAAGTCCAAATTTCCACTTCATTTTTGAGTAATAATTTTAAATTTTCACATCCCTTTTTAAACATTTTTAATTTTTGCAGACTTGCCAGAGGATAGACAAAGCAAAGGACTGCAAGGAAAAACTTTTCTCTCATTCTTTTGTCTGCTCTTTCTTCTATGAGCATTAGAATAAAATGGAAAAACAAAACCGGAAAATTCCCAAGGCGGGGTCACAAAATCTTTCTTTAAGAACAGCGGCATCTAAATATAGGCCGGCTCAGCCTCAGATGGAGGGAGACGTACTTTTGTAAGTCTGACCTTTCAGGTGGAGAATGCAAAAGGAACCAAGTTCTAGTGCGAGCTCGTAAAAAGGATAGCCTAAGGTAAATAAGTAGTGGGGTGTCAGACTTTGAGATGGGGGGATAGCTAGATACAAGATGGTTAGGGGAGGTGGCCTCTGCGGTACAACATCCTTCTAACAGTGTTGGCCATCGGATGTCATACAATGACTTGTCTCGGGTGTGTTATTACAACATTTCTTGCCTTCCCTCCTCTTGCCTGTTGTTTGTCAGGTGCTCAGAGATCCTTCCCAGGCAACTGGCCCTCACTTCGGGGCCAGGCAGCCAAGGGAGGGCTGCAGCAGGGGCTGGAGCAGGTCCTCTCTCTGGTGTCATTCCTGAGGCTGCACTACTGAGATTGATGGGATTTAACTCTAGGAGTGAACAAAGACATGGTTTAATGCTTGTTAAAAAAAAAGCGTTCAAGTGAAACGCCGAGTTCGTTTCATCTGTAATCAACCTTTGTGTGTGACTTGTTGCAAATATTTGACTTTACAGTAAGGCACGTTTGACATCATTGCATACATTTATTGTATTTTAGAGGAGAATCTAGTATTGTAAGCTCCCAGTATCAATGAAAAAAAAAGGGGGGGTTATTGTTGGGGCAATTTGATGGTCGCAAAAGAAAAAAGTTATTTCATGGAAAAATATTAGCAAAGTATGTTTTATGTTTTGTTATTTGGCATACTGTCGGAAGGTGGACTACTGACAATACTGACTCCTAATGGGAGATGTAGATCCAGTACCCTATATTCTGGATTCTCTGGCCACATTGCAGATGTCATGATGCCTTCCATATTCCAAAAAATTGCAGCTTAACCAGAAAATCTTGTCTATAGAGGAGAATTGTATCACAAAGTAAGCAAACCGTTACTCCAGGGAACACGGTACCATCCTGAATCAAAATGTTTTGAATTTGAGGTTTCACGTTTTCCCATTTTTAATGAAATAGGGAAAAGGTAGTATACGTGGAGAGGGGCAGGGAAGAGTGACTCTGCCTATTGTAAATAAATTTGCCTTAAGGAACAAGTTTTTCACTAGCTGAAATGTTCCTCTTATTTCTTTTTAGTTTTTTGTTTCAAGCCTGTACACGTGTTAGCTTTTCTGCACACTGTAAAATTTAAAATTGTCCCTTAAAGTGAAAGCTGTGACTATCATTTTATTGAAAGATTTAACAATAAAATTGCAAGACAGGCCACCCTAGAATTACTGGCATGCGTGTTTCTGGATTCCTTCCAGAAAGTATTTGAGTGCTCCCAGCAAAAATTTCAGGAAGGGTTACATGCATCCAGCTGCAAGCCCTAAGGGAAAGGGCATACCTTGTAAAGAAACTTGTTGGGGGGGGGGGACAGCTTCTGCTACCTTGCCTATTTGGCTCGTCAGTCAGCAACCTGCTTCTGCACAGTGGTCCAAATGAAAACCCACTGCTATGTAAAATACTCGTTTCCCTTTGTAACCCAGAGCTCTCAGCTGAGAGAGCTGGTAAACCAGCAGAAATTAGGATTTGGAGGGTGAAGACGTGATGAGCAGCTGGGAGATAGCAATTTGGCAATATCTTAACCTGGATCAAGAGCAGCTGATACTTTGTCAGATGGCAGCCCTCATCCCCATCCCCGCAGTCTGCAGCACCAGCTATTGCTCATCCCTGGCCTGTCATGCCATTCATTACCAACAGATAAACACATTAGCTTGGCATTTCTGCTCAAATTATCATCAGGGAAAAGGTAATATATTTAAATTATTATCAATCTTCATTTTACTAATTCGTAGAGATGGACTGCAAGCTCCTTGCAGAAGTATGTGTTTTGTGCAGGTTTACAGAGGTATCGCAATGCAAATCTACATTTACTTAACATTTTTAAAAGTTTTCTTTCTCACCTGCCTTAGCTAGTGACTATTCTCATGCATTCCTGAATTCTGGAATAAAATTACATGGGAACTTTTAGTAATATGAAAATATATATGACTGCATGGTCAGACTGTACATATAGTTCAGCTAATGATCTTATAATAGAGTTGGTCAATATATAGAATTTCTCTTCTATGGAACATTTCTCCTTTGACTTTTCCTTTTGACATGAATTGAAAGGAAAAGTTAAATTTTCAAAGTTTCCCATGAGGTATATTGTTTGAAAGTTTCAAACAGCTCTTTTTGAAGTATTTAATCTCATCAAGTAAGGACTTTTGTTTGGAATATTATTCATAACCTATTAAGTCCAAATGAAGCACACTGAATTTCATCAAAGCAATAATTCTTTCCATTATTTTTTTCTAAAAGTCGATAGATTACTGTGGAAAAATACTCAATTTCACGGCATATTTTCTCTAACAAAAAATATGCTGTTCAGAAAAATTTCAGCCAACCCTAGTTTCAGAATAATGTTTAATGTATGGTATAGGAATACAAAAATTTTCTTCTATAAAAGAGTACTGGACAGCATGGGAAGGGTCTTTTGTTGGTGTAGACCAGCAGTTTTCAACTCGAATTATTAAATGTCCTGGAACCTGCAAGAGGACAGATATAATTTTGTGATGATTATAAATCTTTAGCTCCAAAGCTAAAGGCATATTGTTTGTGCCTTCACCTAACTGGTGCTTGTGACAAACTCAAAAGAAGAGAGGATAGTTATTGTTAGGTAAAAATTCTTGTAGTATTAACTGATTCAGACTTTCACTTGAGGTTATACATTTTTAAATATGACACTTCTTTATAATAAATCCCCTTCAAATTCAGTTTGGAAGGAGGCTGAATCTAACTCCGTTCAGGTAAGCAACTAGTTTTGACGAAAGAGAGAAGGGACTTTGTTGAAATCTTTTTCCAACATTTTTTCTGACAGTTTTAAAATGAAACGTGCCAACTCTCATATTTAGAATGAACTGTCTGGCTGCAGTTTCTGTGCCCCAGCAACTTTTTTTTCCCTTCTTAGATACGTTCTCCCAGAGGTGCTACCACCGTTGCTGATGGGCTCGGCCTTGGCCGGCAGCAGGTCCATCTTGGAGCCGGCTGGTGTTGGCTCTGTCAGACATGGGGGAAGCTTCTAGCAGTTTCTCACAGAAGCCACCCCTCTAGCCCCCCTGCTACCAAAACCTTGCCCTGTAAACCCAATACAATCACATAACATACTAAATTGATTTTAACAAAAATGTTGTCTTCCAGAGTTAAAAAGGATAGAGTAGTCCATATATCCTCAAACTTCAGATCTTTGTATAGCAGCATAGAGACAGAGACATTCCCATCTTCTGTATTCAGTGTAACTCTGCTGTGAATGATTCAGATCAGTCACATAGTTACAGAGAGGCAGTCCATGAACAGATCATAAGAAGCATATCTGAACTGAAAAAAATCACTCTTTGCACACTTTACAGCTATCCATATTTCAGTGCTTTAAATTTTAATTTTGAATTTCTCTCTCGTGTCTTTGAAGAACCAGTTATTTTAAGAAACAAAATTACTGCTTTTAAAGTCACATGAACCAGCATATTTTCCAAACTATGGTGGTGCCAGACACACCGTGCTTCTGTTGCCACTGTTTGCCAGCTGGTACATGAAACTGAGTTTGCTCCAGAGCCCAGTTCAGCAAAGCCAGAAATTAAAACTCAAAAATCCTACTCAACTCACTGGGACACGTGCACATGAACTGCAGCATGAGTTCAGTGCTCTGCTGAATTGGGATCTGTGGTGTGGAAGGCTACACTGAACTTTTCCCAGAAATGTGGCAGCTGGCCCAGGCCTGCCCACACTGTCAGATCAAACATGGTGTAGCCGGCGTGTCCTGCTGTCCCTGTGGAACGGCTCCGTGCAGGCGCTGTTTGGTGCTTGGGTTCGCTGCTTCCAAAGCCCCCGCTCCACGCACGCGTGTGTCCTCTCAACGTTGCGGGTGCAGGGCAGGTCTGACCCAGCCCGGTGCCCCCAAAGCGTTATGCGTGGGCTGTACAGCAGCTTCGTGCACGTTCAGCGGCCGTTCGTCCAGCGCGTGCCCCAGAAATTCCCCGCTCAAAACCACACGGCGCCCAGTTACCACGAAAAGGAGGAGTGGCTGGTCCTGTGAGTCTTTGAGTCAGTGCTCATGGCTGAAACGCCTAACCCAGGCCAGCTAGCATCTGTGGCTCAGCAGCGGGCAGCAGGTGTGTGCATTTCAACAGAAGCCACACTAAGGACGTGAGGGAGGCTTTTGGCTGCGGGGCTCGTCTGTCCTTCCCCAGGGGGGAAACGTCTGACCAGCTCTTTGTAGGTGTTTGTCACAATCCCTGCAGCAAACTAAGGCATCGGCTTAAAAGCTTTCTGGCTGCGAGGCTTTGATCTACAGGATCCCATTAACTGTACTGAAAATTTGTAGGGATCAGTGGCCTGGAGGGAGGCCACAACTGAAGCTAAAAGCCCCACTGCAGTAAGCATTGTACGTACGTAAATCAATCATGAAGTCTTAAAACTTGAAGCAGACCTAAGGAAATTCTGCTAGCCTCATTCTTTATTACAGGGGTCAAGTGAAAAGGCACTATTTTAGGGCAAGGAACATCCCTAGACTTAATTTTGCTGGTTCTTTTAGCAGATCTGAAAACCAAACAGTTTATTAGCTCCAGTTAGAAGGAAAAATAAAATTACCTGATGTCAACACCGACTTCATTCTCCCCGTCAGGCTGTTGTGCCACGTAACTAATAGGGTCTTGGCAAGCAAATGTGATATTGATAAAGGTTCTTGCAACTAGCTTGGAGAAGATACCCTTTACTGTGTTTCTGAAGACAATACGTGCATCGTCAGAGGTCTGAAAGGTAACAAATATTAGGAGACAAGGATACTTGTCAGCGGTTGCTGTTTGTACAAGCCTTCATAACAGGAACATTTCTATCGCTGTGCACCCCATGGCTCCATTAAAAGCAATCATCGTTAATAACAAGCACGTTTATTTTGTTAGCACTGAGAGGCGAAGAGAAACCTCTCCTCCCCCAGCAGGCACTGCAGATGGCCTGTTCTGCTCTGGAGGGTTGCCAGCCCTAACGCGTGGCCTAGCCGTGGCTCTGCAAACAGAGATGGGTTCTTTGGAATGGGGTAGTTTGACGGGGGCCTCCGGCACGTGCTCCAGGCTTGCTTTTGCTCTCACCCCAGCACATCTGAGGGGGCACTTCAGCACGTTGCAGCGAGGCACCCGAAGGCAGACAGGAGCCGTAGGGAGTTAGCGTAGAACACCGCACCATCTATCTGCCGGCACGGTCCCGGCAGCTTTTGAGCCTACAGCCCACCCTCAGCCACCTTTGCTAGAGGTGTAGTTCCCAGGGACGGCAAGGTTTCACACACGTCACGTGTAGAACAACACCCAGACGGAGACGGGAAGCCTTGTCGGTGCTGAGGGGGAGGAGGGCCACGTCTCTCCCTTCCCTCTCCCTCCCTGGAAGTGGGCTGCTGGCAGCCCTGTCGGCACATTGGCCCACCGAACAAGTGGTTCAGTGGCCCCAGGCTGCCTCCCACCTGTCCCCAGGCCGCGGCGGGGTGGGGGGTGAGTGCATGGAGGGGCTGGTGAAGGACCGAAAGGGACACGAGGGAGTATCATCACGGTGTGTCATGGGGAGGGAACACTCCAGGCTTGGCCTGATGGGTTCCTGGGTAAGCACCAGCTTTCAACAGAAGCTGGGCCCGGGTGGTCTCCAGGGTCCCTTCCAGCCTAGGAGCTCTGGGGTGGATTCTCCGAATGCTGGGCAGAAGGGAAACGCTCCAGAAAAAACTGAAAGAAAACTTTGTGGTGGAGGCATTGACGGAGGCTGGTGCTACGGCAGCGGAGTGAGTGGAGGCAGGAGGTGACAGGCAAATCCATAAGGGGCCAGGCTTTGTTAGGTCTCAAAGCAGGGCAGCTTAAGAGGAGAGAATGAACGTTCATTAGAGCAATTTCAAAGTAACTGTTGGTGCCAGACTTGATTAAACTCACACTGCATAAGGTAGTGGAGCCAAAAGTACACACGCTTTTTGGTGATAGGTGTTTTAAACCTAAAACTCAGGCAGTCTCACATGCCCCTCCTTCCACGTGCAGAATGCCCTGGCTTCGGGGAAAGTGTTTTTCTCCTCTTCTCCAAGGCGCACATCTGTTTATCCCGATTTTTTGCGTATTTCATTAATTCACATTGCAAATTATAATTATGGCTATTAATCCAAGAAATGTAAGTGGAGAAGGCTGCTGTGCCTTGTTTGATTTTTTTTCTCTTAAGTTACACCTATGGTAAATCTTCTGAATTTGGCCTTTTTATAGCTGTGAGATTCTTTCTTTAATGTATATTCTGAAACTGCACATATAGCAAGTTTTTGTTCTTGTCTATACAAAGATCTATTCCCATGGACTTTGAGCAACATCAGCTTTTTTTTTAATGTCTGTCAGTCTTTTAAAGAAAATTTACAATTCTGCAGAATAGGCATACTTGCTTTCATTGCCTAATGCTTCTAATATCTTACTAATGATATTAGTTATTCAAATGGTGCATTAAGTTTATGCAAAGTCTTCACGGTGATAAAATTTTCTGGAAACGTCAGCAGTCTTCACGGATGGTTGAGTGAATAATAAGAAACTAGTACAGGGCAGCAGCAGCAATAAAAGACAGAGAAAATACAGAACCATGCGCTTCATCGTCAAACACGTGTCCTGTTCTGTAGTTTAAGCCGCCCCAGCTGCAGCACCAGAAGAAATAAGTGTGGTATTTAGGGAAAAAAAGGTTCCTTTTCAACAGCAGGCCATTGCGCATATTACCACTGTACTTCCGCAGTCTGGCAAATTGGTTTTAATGCTGAACACAAACATTTCGTTTTTCAGTACCATGGCATTCGGGGTCGTTCAGGTGTAAAACAGAGCTCTGGAATGAAACGATCATTTCTAGCAGCTTGTTAGGTGTTAGCATCAGCTCATTTTATATCGAGGTGCTCTAGCTGTATTCCAGGCTCTGAAACAGAACATTTCATTTCTAAAGAATAAAAGAAACAAGGAGCTATTAATTTTAGCTGTGCACTACAGCAGAAAGAACATAGGTCCAAAATCTCAAACTGTGGCCTTGGGTCTTAGAATCGAACTCTCAACCACAGCGTGGAGAACTCTGGCTTGCAGACCCACCGGATGCACAGCTGATGGCTAGGAGCTGCACTGATGGAGAACGCCCAGTAGCAGGAGACTGGTATCCCCAGTTACCCAGCATTTCCTTGGTAGCTGAGTAGAGCTCCCATTTAGGCTCTGTACACAGCTCTGGAGCAACGCAGGCAGAAGCAGAGGTTTTTTTCTTGCGGAGTTTTGCTGTTGAATCGTGAGGGGCGAATCTCTCATGTCTCATCATCTGCCTGGATCATCTGAGCTGGAAGGCAGCCATTATAAAATCCTCTGAGCTTCATTTAGGGAGCTCCAGTATAAACCTTGCTCTTCTTTTACTGTTTGGTTTATGCTGCAAACCACAGTTTTCTTACATAACAGATGACATTTCCGATAACTTAAGTGTTGTCAGCATGTTTGGACAAATAAAGACTTTTTTTTGGCAATTGACTCAAACTTAAGAATGGAAATAATATTTCAGTATTTTCATCATTCTGTTTTCATTGGTTTTGACTGGAGCACATTACAAAATTCCACCTGAAGTTGTGTATTTCTGCCTTTCTTCTTACCACACAAGATTTCATTTTCCAACTATGTTTGGTTAGTGGGCCAAGAGAATAATAAATTGCCCAGCACTAGGTAAGAGGTCAAAAAGTATGATAGTAAACACCATGTAGAGACAGTAAGCACCATATAGGTGTTTACTACCCAGTTCCAGCAAAACGCAGGCAAAGACCAGTTGGATTTTACCATATTCATGCTCTTTTCCACATTAGCTCTTCTTGTACCCTGAAATGCAAGTCACTGTATGCTGCAAGTCTCTCACAACTCAGCAAAATACGTAGTAAAGTGGGAGAATAGAAGCCTTTCACCCCCTATCACATTTTCATTTGACTCAAGTAGACAGGACAAAAAAGGATTTTCACATGACAAACTGAGCTGTATTTAATTTTGTATCCCTTGTGATATAGGATGTAAAGATTCTATCTGTTTATGTGAAAGTAAGAGAAAAGAGACAGATGAAATGTTCAAGTGCAGGAATTGCAACGCAAATTTTACTCTTTTAGAAATATTAATAGAACTGCAATAGGACCAAGGTTTCATTGCAGGCTCTGTTGTATTTACAGACTTGTGATTTTTTTTTTTTTTTAAACACGCTATCCATCAAATTTATGTAGAGTCCTTGAGATGATCAGACAACATTAAGCTGAAGAGGTTTGCAGCTGAACTCAGGGAAGTGGAGGGATGGATGCTGTTTTGTCATTTTTGTTCTGATATGTTCTGGCCTGTCACCACGTTGATAGCCTGGAGTCGTCTCTGCGCTACCACCACCGATTTCTATTTTCTTTACTACTGCAAGGGGGGGGAAATTAGAAAGAATTAAAGAGAAAACGGTTTATCATTTCTGCTCTTCCCTTTGACACGAAGATGTCCAGTGAGACATCTGAATTCAGATTAAATTCTAGAGAGCCCACTGTACTGCAGGGGCAGCTCCCCCATGACATCCGTAGCCTAGCGTTATCTGTCTGTCCAAATTCAGTAAGTTTTACACTAGTACAGTGAGCCTGACTACAGGCATATGTAATTGTCACTGAGATCAAATGAAATGATACTGATTACAAGGAAAAAACTCACAGTTCAAGGCATAAAAATACCTTATTTGTTTAATGTGGATGAGTACTTACTAGAATTGGAGGATTCTTTTTAAGAAAAAAAAAAAAAAAAAGGTACTTGGAATCTCCACATCAGCCAGGTCCTTCCTTGGTACAGATAAGGGTTTCACCGATTTCTGTATAAACATTCAAATTAAGCATTTAAGCTTATACAGCCTAGCCCAGTTTGATTCTTCATCATATGAAATCCTAGTTCAGATTTAACAAAAACCCCTTCTACCTAAAGACCAACAAATGATTGCTGGATTGAAATTTATGTGGAAATACAACTATCCTGAGGCTCCGTCACAAAAAGTACAATGAAGTAGGTACAACTAAGGAAAAAAAAGTCTGAGTATCCGTTTTTTGTAATTTCCTAATACTTTGATCTTTATCTTCATCCTGAATAGGAAATAATATCTTCTCTCTAAAATGGAAGGTTTTTGAAAATGCTGATTCAAAAATGTAAAAAAATAAGTATTTTGACATTTGAGAATGAGGTTTTGTTTTGGTTTTTTTTTTCTAATTTCAAGTCAGTTTGACATAGAATTGTGCTCAAGTAAGTGGCTGGAGTGCCTCTGGAACATTTTCCTTCAGATCCTTCATGCTTCCAGTCTATTCTGTATATCCTGTGATATACCTCCTGCCACTCACTGCAGCTTTCCCATAAATCCCATGATGCACTGTGAAGAAAAGAACTTGGCCCGTGGGATATATGAGACGTTTAGATTAACACTCTCAAAGGAAAATGACTCAAGAAAAACTTTTTCAGAAACTGGATATTGTATTTAAAGTATATTTTGCCTAGAAATCCCAGGTGAGCTATAGAAGTAGCAGTAGAGTAGCAGCTCTGCTCTCAATTTACCAGGTATGCCCTATGAGCCCCTAATGACGCATGATGCTGTATATAGTACAGAACAAGTCCAGCTCACATACAGGTTTTATTTTTAGGAGAAGATTTCTTCTCTTTAGATCACGTTTGGATCAATCTCTTACCCCAGGCGTGAACTTCCATGAAGTGTTTTGTATTGTTCTGCATAGGTAAAAGGTATTTAAAATCTGCAGGTGCCTGGCCCTCAGCGCTAGTGTAACGTTAACGTGCACCCCTTGAGGAGAGCCGTCAGCAGTTCATAGCGATGTTTCCTTGGGTCTGTTTTGCCATTCAAGGGAACTAATGCGATGGGGATGGACGTCTCGGGGGACAAAGCTTAGTTTGGAAGCTTTCATCCCTGGGTGCTTGAGTGGGTGACTCAGACCATCTTCACGAAATCTTATCATGCTCTAACCTAATTTAGCGGGTCCCTAACTCAGAGATCACTGAAACGATATGCCAGAAAAACAGTAATGTCTGCCTCACACCTTATCACACCAGGCTGGTTAATGACCACCGAAATTAGGAACAAGCCCAGTGCCTTCTCCACTGATAGCAACAGAGATACAATAAACCTTTTCTACATGATAGCAAACGACTTCCATCATTAAAACAATTTATCTTTTTTCTTTAACATAGGTCAATTTTTAAGTTGTGAAATACAGTGCAAGCTTGAAAAATTTTCTTTGAGAAATAATTTAAGCAACTTCTTTTTCCTTACCCAAGCCATCCACTGGCAAGTTCCTTTATAAATGACACCACGTTAAATAGCAGCAATGCAAACCTCTCTGATGCCAATCCCTTCTTGAGGAGAACAACAGTCGGAGTGGAGACTGAGCAAGAAACCAATGCCCTATGCTCCAGTATTAGCAATGCCACAGGTCCCTCTCTTTGACCTGACCGAGGTGCCTCACAGCCACAGCCCAGAATTAAGTTAAGGTTCAGACCAGCAGCCAACCAAGGAACAGCTCAGCTATCACATCATGGAATTCAAATGAAGGAACAAGTGATGCAACCTGAGAAATGGTTAAAGAAAAAACAAACAAACAAACAAACAATCTGTTAAATGTAACCCAAGGTGTTTCTTTTCAGTTTCATTAGTGCTGCTAAATACAGATTCTGGGGAAATTGGCTTGTGGTGATCCAGGATGTTTATGTCTTGTGTGCAGGAGTTGGAGCATCTCTTCCCTCACATCTGTGCCTAGCACAGGGACACAGTGTCCCTGGAAAGGGGACAGGAATGGAGAAGAACCTCCTTTGTCTTTCCTGTCAGATGCAGGACCCTTGTGCTCAGATCTTAGCAAACGGTGCAAGGAACAAATCCTGACATGGAGTTTGTAGTAGGGAATGTGTAGCTCGTTGTTCAGGTTCTTCCCTGTAACGACCCTCTTGGTGCTGAAGGTAGCGTGCACCACTTTTACACAGCCGTTTTCGGTGCAAAGGCTGACCTGGGTACGTGCATAGATACCAAGAGACCCAGAAAGCTTGTAAGTACTGACAGCTTTGGATGGGATAGGGAAGAGTGCAACTGTTTATCACAGGCTGTGCTACTGAACAGGCATTCCTACCCCTCAGTATGAAACACTAATTTTTGACGAACGGCCCGGTAAGGCTGCTGGAACCAGAAGGCTCTACTCTGACACCAAATGATGGCTTGGCACCACTCCACATCAGTATGCAAAAGCCCTGAAATACCCTCTTCCCATGCACAGCTCACCCTGTTTTACAGGTGAACCGGCAGCAAGGCAGCTCACGGCCAAGTACCAGAGGGTCTGGTCTGAAAGACACCTCCTGAAGCACTGGAGCTGTGACATACAAACAATTCCAGAGAAGACCGGAGTACTCTCCTCCTGTTGGCAATGCAGGAGAAGCAGCCCCCAAGCTGAAAAATGATCTGATAGAGGAAGGTCCTGCTGCGTCTTTCCCCTCCTTCAATGTATATATGAAGTCTCTAGGAGAAGTAAGGAAATACCGAGTATTGCATTAGTAACAGACAGATGATACTCAGCTTCACGTTGCTATTATGGCAAATCCAGTTGGTGATGTGGAAGAGATGATCTCCAGCCACAGGAAATTTTTCCTTGAATGTCACTCGTCCGCTGGGGCTGAGCTCCTGATCGAGTGAAACCACGCCGGTAGGGTTGCTGAAAACAGCGTCAGCAAGTACGACTGTCCTTCCCGCTCCGGTAAACGAGGGACAGAGCTCCAGCAACATCTCAGGCCCAAGGCTGGTGCTAAGATCCCAAGGCGGCAATCACATCAGGGAGCATTTTAATTACACCAGCCAGGGTGAGGAAAAACTCGGTTTTTCTATATGACCTTTGCAATTGTTTATAAAACCTCGGTATTTTGCAAACTGAAGAGAAGATTATTTCTTGTGCTTGCAGGGTTTGCACAGAGAGAGCCCCAGCTCCCCGTTTACCACTGAGTCACCGGCTTAGCATCAACTTGACCAATCCACATAAGCTGCAGCCAGTTAATTCCACCTCAGCAGCAGCAGTTCCCTCTCGCTGCCAGCTAACCTCTGGCACAGAGCGCGGCAAATGCTTTTGCCACATCGCAGACAGTACGGTCCTCATGGTCTAGGACCAGTTCTTACTGTAACTGGAACAGCTTATGAAGGTTTTTATGTACTAATTGTCTTCCAAATTGTCACAGTGGCTGTTCATTTTAAATTTACATGCTGGAATGGATCATGAGCTGCAGGAGGTAGAAAAAGAGGCCAAATCAGTTTCTGCTCTGGATGGACAATTTGTATTTAAGAAGGCATCTAACCGAGGAACACAAATGCAACCATATAGCGTATCTAACGCGGAAAGTATCCAAAATTTAGGCTTGTGTAGAAGGGAAGGGTATCTAAAAGACAGCTCTCCCTTTCTAAATATTCATCATCTTCGTCCTCAATTTTCCTAGTAGCTCACTTACTGTTCACTCGGAAGAGAGGCCAAGCATTTAATTATCAAATGATGCGTGCCAGGGCTCAGGGTAGACTGAGGCTGGAACTCCCAAGGGGTAGGAGACAGCTGCTCAGCACCCATTACAGTTTCACTGACACTTAAGGGAATTAGTGCAATTAGCAGTTGCGAGACAGAGGAGATTCTCAAGCTGACAGTTTTATACAGGAATCCAGGGAAGCTAATTTTAATCTTCCTGAACGGAGGTTTTCCTGCAGAACAGAATACTGGGAGCAGATGCTGCCCTAGAGCGCTCAGATATTTTTCTTGGAAGAAACCCTATGCTCCCGTGAAATAATTAGCAGGGGGGCAATTTGTCTCTCATTTCTGTCAACATCCTAGCGTTTACAGCAACTTCCCAATGGTAAGTATTGCTGTACCAAATCCAGATGTCCCAACTCCTGAAAAACTTCATGAAGTCAACAGGAATTCTGTGGATAAGACAAGCTGCAGCTTGCTCTAGATGGATGTAACCAGAGCCAAAGTTTACTCTCGGTTGCACTGGCAGGAGCACAGAAAAACTCCATAAGCCTCCAGATTTACAGTGGACTGGCTGACAGCAAAATGCGTCTCCAGGTACTGAAACTTACCCAAAGGAACCGACTTGTTTAAACATCTCGTTGGAAATGGCCAGCAGCACACCTTAACTTTTGACCTTTCCCTCCAGCTGTGACTCCTGTTTAGCTTTTAGCGCTGTCAGCAGTCCAGATTTTCCCTTTTCTCTCACCATACAAACACCCAACTGGATAGCTAAAGAAAGGGAAACTAGATATAGCAGTAATTTCTTTTTTTCTTTTCTTTTTTTCGCGTGTGTTGGGAGGAAAACGTCGCCCCCCCAAAGCGTTATCCATGCACTCCCACTTCTGTCATTGCAGTTCTACTTCACACACCCCTGTTCTCCACCTCCCCGGATGAAGATTACAGCTCCCAGTCATCACCGGCGTGCTCCCACCTTTCCTCAAGCCACGGGGGTCCCTGCAGCGGGTTGTGGAATTGGCACGGGCGACATCCCTTGCATGAGAAGCCAGGAGGGATCCACTGCCCGGGTTCCTTCTCAGCCTTCAGCCGTATGCTTACGGGTAAGGGGTGCACCCGACGTCCGGCCAGCAAGGCTCCCAACGCCAGAGGGGTCTTCCGACTCCTTTGCAGCGAAACCTCAGTGGGAAATGGATGTTTTCAGGGTGATTCCATTGAAATCCTATCTTTCATTTCTCACCGTGTACACTATATCACAATATTTAAAACTAAAGAGATTTCTCTCCAGCAATGGGGGGGGGGGAAACCAGACACACACACATACACCCCCCCGGCATTAGCACAAGTGCTGGTACAGGTGATGTCCTAGGATAGTGTCATCATAACACATCTTACTGAAAGTCTGTATGTCACTCACACCGGTTATTTCCCTTTTGATTCAACGAGACCCCACTGGGGACTTTCTGTGAGATCAGCTTTTAATAACTGGATGCCAAAGAACTTCAGTGCCTTCCTCTAATGTACTTAACGCTTTGTTACTTGTTTATTCCAGAGTATAACAGATCTGTAAAACTTTCATCAACGTGTGCAGCATTTTTGATTGGTGTAGAGCCTGTTGATAGGAAAACTTCATCTCCTGCTTATTTATAGCATAAATATTTCAGCATATGAGGTCCAAAACGCTCTGGTCTGTTAACAGATGTGTTTTTTCAAGGACACAATTTCTTCCACGTTATTGCTAAAACTGGCATCTCTTGAGGAAGACTTGAGCGGCTGCTCGGTGCAGGACGGCTGTTGAAAGCTGTCAGCCAAGGTGCAGGGGAGATGGAAGACGATCCTTCTCTGCCTGCCCATGACCCTCAGGAACAGGCAGGACGGCAAGGAACAACCCAGCAAGTCACAAGAGCCTTTGTGGAGCGGCATCGATATACAACACCACAGTAGCAGCAGGAACAGGATCCCGTTGCGTGCCAGCGGGCACCGTGCGCGACAGCTTGTGCTGAATGGCTCCAACCCTTCCCGTGCCGACAGCTCTGTGCGATACAGGCAACCGAACACAAATTTGCCAGTGGTGGCTGCCCGCCGGCTCGGGTGGGCTCGCCTCCTCTCCTCGCAGGATGCTCTCGTCTCCTCTCTGCCAGCAACTGACTCTGGGCAAGTCCCATCACCGCCCTCGCGTCCTTTGCAGCTTCGGTGCGTTTTGGTTGCAGGTTCCCTCTCCCTGTGTAACCGGTCCACAGACCATTTAAGTCGACAGGAAAGCTCTCATTTGGGATTTGGACTTTGGATTCTATCAAAAGCATTTGTACAGTGCCCAGAAAAATAAGGACCTGCTAGAGTGCTGACTTAAAACTAAGTTAAGATACCTTATTTTCAATATAATGTCTCATGCTTTGTCAAGAAGTTTGGGTTTTTGAAACATATCGGCTATTTTCTTTGTTCTTTAAGTTTTATCTAGGTATAACTAACTGAACAAATTTTTTTTTATTTATTTTTGAAAATCTTAACAGGAAATAGAAGCAGTAACACATGAACTGCAATACAGCAGTGGGCCAAAGAGGTCTCCTAACTATACCACGCTCTTAAAAATCGTTCTGTGTATGCTGGGACTGACCAGGAGTGACTTACAGTTCTAGGAAGGAAACCATGATACCACTGATCCGACTGATGACTTTATCGATGAGATGTCACAGGCCCAGTCTCTATGGAGCAGGAGACAGCAGTGACGAAGTGATGTAGAGAAGTGGTAGCTGTTCCCAGAAGGCAGCGGTTTTGGAGCTGGGTTCAACCAACCACACCGAAAAGAGTAATTATGGACCCCTGGGCTTCTACACATATTCTAACTGGAGTCTTGAATAACCATTATTTACACATGCAGAGCATACCTATTAATTGATACTATTTAACAGGTAACATCTATCAGACAATTCAGTTACATACTGAGGAACAGGAACACAAATTATTAAGTACTGTCTCTCAGAAGAGGCACCAGCTATTTTTCCTTTCCACAAACCAGAACGACAGAAAAGGATATTTAACGACTATTACAACAATCAGTATTATTTCAGTAGCAGGATAATGCAAGACAAAAATTTGTGTTCACAGCTTTTGAAATAACTGCAAACCTTAAGAGACAATATGATGTCATTCTGACAACAAATTGTGAATGCAAAAGAAAGGCTACTGACGGGAACGTTAAGTTATTCAGAGACCAAGGGAACATTAAGTTGTACATTTATCCATCCCTGGTACTTTTCAAATAAGAATTCAGTTTTGCCACTTTCTAGATAATTTATTTCATTCAAATTACAAGGCCTACAGATTGCAAGGAAACAGACCACGTAATCAAAATTCTCTTTCTTGGCTTATCACCCAGGAATTTCAGTTTTGGAACGCGACTGAAAACTGCTGTTTTCTCTCCTGTGGGTTGCTTTCTAAAAGTCATTAACTTGCCACTGCAAAAGCTGATTAGTTTCACTATTCTATTACTAGAACAATTAAATTATTCTGTTCCCACATTGAAATCTATAATTAAATTACAGGACATCAAATTGCTTGCAAATACCTGTCAAAATATTTGTTAATATACATTTATATAAAAGAAAACATTTCCTATCAAAAATGGGTAATTGATAGACTTTATAGTAATTTCATTACTAAAACGATATTTGAAAAATTTAAAAACTTAACTGTAATTCAAGGAGCTATCCCAGGATTAATTTGCAAATGATTTTTAAATTCAGCATTACTACAGTAACAAAACAATAACATGAGTAAATGAGGAACTGGCACAGATGACACTAAGGCAACTGACCATTTTATTTTAAAATCTGTATCTATTTAGATTTAAAACACTAGAAAGGCTCTAGCTGTCCTTTTATAAGCAACACAGTTATAGCTAGTAGAAAACCAATTCAGAGGTTGCGAAAGAAATTTTGGTTTGGTACTGTCTAAAATTATTCTACATCCCACTGTACGTCAGTATGACACCAAGGAAGCACTGCCTTCTGTTATTACACCGCTACGATAGATTCTGATTTAAGATTTAAGTTTTAAAGCTGACAATTACACCAGCGTATGTGAAGAACGTGGCTTACGAGGTTTCTGCGTTGCTGTAGCTGCTCTATGGAAATACCTTTTTTCAATAATCAACGATGGTGTTTTCGCCAAGGAAAATACACAACTCGCCCTCTCCCACGTCCGCACCGTCTGCTGAAGTTAAAGAAATGGGCGCAGAAGCAGCCGGTAAACCAGCAAACAACACGTTGCAAAGCAGAGTCACTTTCAACCCCCCTCTGCGGCTCAGCGTCGGGCTATGTCTGAAGACCTCTCTCTCTGTATCTGCCCTTCCAGCTGCTTTCTCTGGTGGGAGTAGAAGGTGGGGTTTTCTTCAGTTCGAGGGAAGGTGAAAGCATCCCATGAGACTAAGTCCAGGGTCATGATTTTGGGCTTTAGAACCTCTCCACAGAAACAAGCGCCTCAAAAAAATGACCAAATGGCGCCCTGTGCCCAACAACAGGATTCCTAAAGCGCAGAGTCAGCGGAGACCAGGACCTCTCAGAAAGCCTTTTCTACCTCTTTTAGAACCGATTCCCGCAGGACAGGACCAGACCCACCCGTGCCATACCCTCCCTCAATTTTTCTCTTGCGCAGCAGCAGCAGTAGCACAGTGTGCCCTTTACTAGGCAGAAGTAGAACCCCCCTCGCTTCGCTTTGTCAACCCCTTTGGTGATTTATGTCCTTCAATTCTACTTCGGAGGCTTTTAACAAGAGCTGTAAACGATTCAGTGGCACCCACCTTTGTTACGAAAGAGTAACAAAGAAGAAATACATGCTCCACAGGGCAAACAGAAAAGCCCTTTCAATAGCGGTAGCTTGCTGGTGAAGGAAGCGTGTGTTAAAAATTGTAGAACCTTTATAGAAAATGTATGCTTACGAGATGTCCAATGATTACAGCATGCAAAAGGGGAGATTGCCCAGAAATATCTTCTGACGTAGCAGGCTCAAACCTTTGGCAAGGCTTCTCAGCAGGCTGTTTCCCTGCGCAACAGGACTGGTCTAGGCTTACCGCCTTTCATCCCCTCTGCTGACACGGAAGTCCGCAAAGTGCTAAATTTCTCAAGTGGCAATTAAACGTCTGCTGTCTTGCCCCTTCAGAGACACTTGCGCATTTACAGCAGAAGCGATTAATTACCCTTCCTTTATTAAGCATAACTTGCCAGTTTGTTTCAGGCAGATCTATAAATTTGTGTCTTACAAGTTTGGACTGTTATCCTTCACAAATCCTCCATATAAATCTGGCTAGGGAGTCCTATGACTTTTCGTAGGTGCACGTTAAAACATGTATCACAGGGGTAAAACTTTTCAGCATTCCCATTTGCTCAACCACTGCAAAGCCCACTGTATATTCATGTCCCAAGATTCCAGTAGGAAAATGACTATAATCTCAAATCACGAACACACAAAAATGCACCACTGCATCAGATGAACATTAAGCCCCAATAGGTTACACTTACGATCTTTCCCCCTTTGTTTATTCATTGCTTGGGTCAGCGACTCATTCTTCCCACAGGAAAATCAGCAGAAAGGCACCTCCTCCCCATCTCCTCCGACTCCATCCAGTGCAGGTTCTAGCTCCGCTGCAGCACGTTCAACAGCAGCAGCAGGTATGAATGGGTCACTGGGACTCGGAGATATTCCCTCCTCCTCTTTTCTGGCTGGTGGCGAACGCTCTGGGCTTTCTACCTCTGTGAGAGGAGCTGTATGACAGAAGCTCTTTTCATCAGTTCTACTTCCAAGGCCTTGCAACGGTGGCAGCAGTTAGCACAGTGTAATCATTTCCACAAATTACTAAGACTTTGTAGAAGAGAAACAACACATGCGTGTCCTTTACTGGCTGCTGGTCCCCTTCCTGCGTGGACCGGACACACAGCATGCTCTCTGTGGTATTTGAAGGTTAGCGCTATGAAGGTGTCATGCATTTAAGAGTAGTACACTATGGAAGATCTTATGTCACATTTAGGTATAACTGCTGGAGAATAAAGAGTGTATATATTTTTAAAAGTGCCCTATATCAAAGAAAACATTGCAGGGAGGAGCTGTTAGCTTTACACCTGCACTACTTTGCTTTACTTTCCAGTATGCTGGAAGAAGCTTGAACAGAATCATGGAATCATTTGGGTTGGAAAAGACCTTTAAGATCATCGCGGCCAACCACCAACCATGCCCACTAAACCCTGTCCTGAAGTGCCTTGTTTGTCTACATGCTTTTTGAATACCTCCAGGGATGACTCAACCAGTTCCCTGGGCAGCCTGTTCCAATGTCTGACAACCCTTTCAGTGCAGAAATTTTTCCTAATATCCAACCTAAATCTCCCCTGCCGCAACTTGAGGCCATTTCCTCTCGTCCTCTCACCAGCCAGCTGACAGAAGAGACCAGCACCCAGCAGAAACCACTTCTGCAGCTTACAGCTGCCGAATACATTCTTGTAATACAAATGTGCATTAATATACATGGGAGAAGGAAGAATTAGTATCATTATTTGTCATTTTATGAGGAAATGTCCTTTTGTGAGCCAGAAACAGCTCAGATCAGGAGATCAGAAGCTTTTTGCAACCAAGATTTCCCATTCGCAGGACGTGGGTTGCCACAGGGGAAATAGAAGAGGCATTCCCAGGAATTACTGTTCCACAGCCCAATACAGTAATGTTTGGAAATGACACAAAAATAATTGCCCCCTCCCCCCCCCCCCCCCCCACACCGA
>VYZV01010252.1:12949-39321 GCA_013401275.1 Pandion haliaetus
TGGGAGGGACCCCACGGTGGAGCAGGGGACGAGTGAGAAATCTTCCCCCTGAGGAAAGGAGCGGCAGAGACAATGTGTGGCGAGCTGACTCAACCCCCATCCCCTGTTCCCCTGTGCCGCTGGGGGGAGGAGGTAGAAAGCACTGGGAATGGAGCTGAGCTGGGAAGGTGGGAGGGGTGGGGGGAGGTGTTCTGATGTTTGGTTTTCCTTCCCAATACTCTTGTTTTTGATTTGATTTGTAGTCAATTAAATTGGTTTTGTTTCTTCCCCAAGTTGAGCCTGTCTTTTGCCCGTGACCATAAGTGGGGAGTGATCCCTCCCAGTCCTTGTCTTGACCCACGAGCCTGCCTTTGGATTTTCTCCTCATCCCAACGTGGCCGGGTGGGGGGTGAGTGAGCGGCTTCGTGGTGCTTTGTTACCGGCTGGCCTGAAACCGAAACCACGACACTGTGTATGTAAGCAGAGAAACCACCAGAGTATGTTTACACATCTGTCCAGCAGGCTGTAACAATTTATTGAAGAATAAACACTAGAAAAAAAAATCCAGAGCTCATGTGATTCGTTTAATACAATATATAAAACAATACCTGTTCTGTAGTCAAGCATATGGTAAAGTACCTGTGACTTCTAATGATGGTTATCATTTGCATTTTATTTAATGGATAGAGAGAAATTACACTTACAAAGCTCAGCCAAATGCCTTGGTGTTAGTTCTTAGTATTTTATTTTTGTTTCTTCACTGTGATTCATACACACTTCAATATGGTGGCTTCAAAAGATCATGAAAAAATGTTTGATGGTCTTAACAAAATATATAAAACTAGGAGGAGTTGCTGATACACCAGGTGGTTGTGCTGCTGTTCAGAGGGACCTGGGCAGGTGTTGGAGAATGGCTCAGAGAGCAAGGACATGAATCCACAGAGCAGTTGTACAAGCAGAGCTTGTTCTGAACTTAGCATAAGTAGCAAGACTAGGCCGCGAGTCCGAGCTGAAACTGCAAGTCAGCCTGACAACAGTAAAACAGCAAGGACACTGTGACCTTGAAGAGTATCGTAAACCAACCAGAAGTTAACCCGTGTGTATCTAGTTGCTTAAACCAATCAGAAGTTAACCCGTGTGCATCTAGTTGCTTAAACCAATCAGAAGTTAACCCGTGTGCATCTAGTTGCTTAAACCAATCAGAAGTTAACCCGTGTGCATCTAGTTGCTTAAACCAATCAGAAGTTAACCCGTGTGCATCTAGTTGCTTAAACCAATCAGAAGTTAACCCGTGTGCATCTAGTTGCTTAAACCAATCAGAAGTTAACCCGTGTGCATCTAGTTGCTTAAACCAATCAGAAGTTAACCCGTGTGCATCTAGTTGCTTAAACCAATCAGAAGTTAACCCGTGTGCATCTAGTTGCTTAAACCAATCAGAAGTTAACCCGTGTGCATCTAGTTGCTTAAACCAATCAGAAGTTAACCCGTGTGCATCTAGTTGCTTAAACCAATCAGAAGTTAACCCGTGTGCATCTAGTTGCTTAAACCAATCAGAAGTTAACCCGTGTGCATCTAGTTGCTTAAACCAATCAGAAGTTAACCCGTGTGCATCTAGTTGCTTAAACCAATCAGAAGTTAACCCGTGTGCATCTAGTTGCTTAAACCAATCAGAAGTTAACCCATGTGCATCTAGTTGCTTAAACCAATCAGAAGTTAACCCGTGTTAACCTAAACTGTATAAATAAGCACTATTCGGGCTAATAAAGTGAACTACGCTTTATCACTCACATTGAGTCGACCCAGCGTGTTCCTCCGCCACCAGCAGGCAGGCTGACATGAACCTCATGAAGTTCCACAAAGAGAAGTGCGAAGTTCTACACCTGAGGAGTAACAACCCTGGGCACCAGTACATGCTGGGGACCTGGGGTGCTGGCTGAACATGAGCCAGCAAGGTGCTGTTGCAGTAAAGAAGGACAAGGGTGTCTGGAGCTGCATTAGGCAGAGGGTCACCAATGAGTCAAGGGAGGTGATCGTTCCCCTCGGTGCTAGCAAGACCACACCTGGAGTGCTGGGTCCATTTGTGGGTTCCCCAGTACAGAAGAGATATGGACATACTGGAGTGAAAGGCCGCAAAAATGATAAAGGGATTGGGGCATCTGTGATATGGAGAGAGTCTTAGTGAGCTGAGGTCGTTTAGCCTAGAGGAGAGAAGGCTTGGGGGAATCTCGTCAATGTGTATAAATGCCTGACAGAAGGCAGTAAAGAAGATGGAGCCAGGCTTTTCTCAGCAGTGCCCAGTGACATGACAAGAGGCAATGGGCACAGACTGTAAAACAGGAAATTCCATTTAAACATAAGAAAAAGCTCTCTCTGTGGGTCTGGTCAAACACTGGAAGAGGTGGTCCAGACATTGTGGGCTTTCTGTCTGTGTAGATACTCAAAACGTGACTGGACAAGGCCTGGAGCAACTGCTCTAGCTGACCCTGCTTTGAGAAGGAGTTTGGTCTAGGTGATCTTCAGAGGTCCTTTTGAACTGCACTGATTCAGTGATTTATCAGCCAAAGTTATTCTGACTTGCTTTTCTACTGAACTGAGCTTTTACAACTTCAAACGTGGACTTTTTTAAACTTTCTGGAAACATTCTAGGAGGATAGTGCAGCACTGGAACGGGTTGCTCAGAGGGATTGTAGTCTTCGTCCTTTCAGGCCTCTAGGTGATGATGAATCAAAGCCAAGGTTGCCCTGGTTTAGTGCTGGCAATAATCCTCATTTGGGTTGGAGGTTGGCCTAGATGACCTCTGGAGGTCCCTCCAACCAAATGTCTGTGCGATTCTGAGTCTCCCTGTGAATTTTAGATCCATATGTTCATCAGACTTGATTTAGAAAGTGACTTAAGGATTCTTGCTAATCACCGTGAATGGGGTCAGTATGATAAATTGATCCAAGCAACTGAACCTCCTGTAGCTGCAGTTCTTTGAGGAGCTGTCATTATGCACGGGGTGACTTACCTTCTCTCCCTGCTGTTCGGAATATCTGCAGCTGAGGGTTCCTGCCACTGCACAGCCACAAAGAACAACTTCATCTGTTGGTTGATAGTGCAGGTGTCGTAACTTAGAGGCAGTGCAGCAAAATAAAACATTTCTGGTTAAAAAGAAGCCCAAGTTTACCAGGGTGCTTGCAAACTAAATGAAAGGTCTGTGGTCAACACATCTAAGTAACTATGTTTGCTTCTAGATCAGTAACTGTTTTCTGTTCATGAAACAGGTGTAAGTTTATGCAACTTAAGTACCTAAGTTCCACTGCTCTCTCTTTTCCTCAGCAGTAACATGGAGGGATTGTCATTGAGGTAAGGATAGTTTGCCTCTATGCTGATCCATTTTGATGACTCCACAATAAATTAACTGTATTGACTAATCAAATCCCCTCATGCTAGCTGCTAACTAGCTTTCACTTTAGCTAGTGTCACATTGGCTATACTCTTAGATACTGGTAAATTTTCATGGCTTTTCATACATATGCTAGTTACAGCACGTGGGCTTGTTTTGATTGTTTTTAATGCTGATTATCAAATGGAAGACTGTCCTTAATGTTCTGTTCTGTATTTTCTTCTCCCTTAGAAAATGGGCGGGAGGTGGGGGAAGGAAGAAGGAATGAGCTAACACTGAAAATCATGTTGCAGCACATCATATTCTGGAATGGTAGGCGGTTTCAGGTTGTGTGCGTCTTATGAGAGATGTTTTTGGAAGTTGACATGAACCCATGTAGCTGATGAAGTCATGCTTACTTCACTGAGCAATCTAGTTGTGTAGTTGTGCACACACTTGCACATAGATCTAAATTTACTTGTTCTTCTGTAATAAGTGTATCATATCAGTATATATGGTTTTGAAGTAAAACAAGTAAAAAACGTTTTTCACATTTACAGCTAATTATAGCTAAGTGTACTTTAGTTTCAGACAATTATTCTCAGTGGTGTGATTGGAAACTTGAAAAGTGGGGTTTGTATGTGTTAGCAGGTGTTCCTCTAAATATAGTCAATAGTTCTGTCTGCCCATTTTCTGTATTTTATGCAATGGCAGTAACAGTTGTTAAAATACATTTGAAGTATCAGAAGTTTTGTAGAATTTTGTTAGGTTATGTAAACTCAAGACTTACTTTCCTCCCCACTCCTGCCACCTCTTTGCAAATAATTTAGACGTTATTCATCTTTTTACTTCTGTAAACAAAAAAGGTCTCATGAAGCATATTCAGTACAATAAAGATGAACATTTAAATATGAAAAGTACTTCAGTAAATGCAACTTTAGGCAGTTTACATTGTGCACAATGTTAATCTTAAGGTTGTAAGACTAGTTTAAACAGATATAGGACATGGGAAAAAAATTGAGTGGTTTAGAAAGTTAAGATCTATGTGTATATACAAAGAAAATGTTGCCAGTAGAAAGCAATAGATGTCTTTAAAAAAATGATCCTGTTTTCCTATCCACTTTTTGTATTAGTCCTAATGTTGGCTGCAGAAGCTCTGACAACAGATCAGAGACCTAAGCCTCTTTTCTGTTCCTTTGGCACTCTGGGTGAGGTAATGCATTCTCTTCACCCGGCAACATGTAGCTTTTTGGTAACCGGAAGAAGAACAGTCAGAGATCCAAGCTGCCAAAACAGAATTGAAATGCAGAGGAGAGACAGTTGCTCAACTAAAAATAAAGAAAAATAAAGGAGAGAACACATGAGGAAATAAGATGAAGAAATAAATGAGTATAAGGTTATGGACAAAGGAAAATTAAATAATTTGATCTCAGATCAGATTTACCATTCTCAAGACAGATGAACACAAGCTGTTCGATTTAAAAAAAAAAAACCAAACCAACAACCAACAAATAACACCCCTCTTTCCTCCTCATTGTCTGTCCCCATGAAAGGTGTCTCTGGTACTTCTCATTCTAACCATGGGTTATATAACTCTTCAAAAATGAAAGGAAAAAATGAAAACCAACATCCTGAACTATTGTTTAAAAAGACTGTAAATACATTCTCTCCCTTTTGATAATGTCAAATAAAATACTTAGATACTGGTTTGACATCATCTGGGGCCATAAATAAAGGAAACTTGCCAACTGTGCTGGAAAACATAGTTTATGCTCTAGTAAAAGTGGTTTCACTTTCATCTTCATTAAATATAGTAAGGGAGGAGTCAGGAAACAAAATTAACTTTTAAATCAGTGTTGTCTGAGTTATTTTGAAGATCAGCAAATTAGTTGCATAGTTGAAGACCTGAAGTGGACAAAATCGCATGTACAAGGAAACTATTGTTTTGAGTTGCACAAAGCACTTCAGTTGCTTTTATATGCAATAGAATTGGAAGGAAGAGTAGGACTTACATACTTGAGCACAACAAAATGTGAATAGTTGTATGTAATTTACATGCAGACGTTTTAAAATCAGTTTTTCAAACAAGACACAAGTATGGTAACTAAGAATTTTTATAGTGCCCCTTTCCTGACAAGGTTTAAGGTTTTTAAGGGGAGGTGATGTGCTATGAAAAAGCTGAACTCCTGCGTAGTCCAAAGGCGATAGTTGTGTTTCTGATTTTTATACTCGCAAAATAGCAGAAACAATTAATGAAAGACCATGCTGTTCAGCCTGAATTAGTTATTTAATTCTAGGTGAATGGCTGGGGTTTTAGTTGATTGAAAATCCTTAGAGAAGCATAATGATTTGAAATACATGGATTTTTGTCTTTATTTACAGAGAGCTGTTTTATTTGTGGGTTGGTTTTGGTTTTCTTTTAGTTCTGATTTTCAATTTACTGTGCTCAAAGACTGGAAAAAGAAGGGAGAGATGAGCAGCTGGGTGCTATGCATAGTAGGAAGAAGATGGCATTGTTCCCTGTAAGAAATACCCATGATTTGCTTTGGACCACTTGTGGAAAAGACGGCATGCTTCTGTTTGATCTTGCTTCTGGTGCTTTAATAAAATTATGTATTATGTACAGAAACGTACAGACTCACTGGGGCATAATGGAGTGAAGATGTGAGGATGGTCCACTAAGCACCTCCCCACCCCCCCAACCATACAGTATTTTAGTAAAAAAAAAACCAACGAAACAACCCCAGATTTCAGACTGAACATGTGATGTAATTATATGTTCTGGCTATTCTCTGATTTTGACGAGGTCCTATCACTGCATTTCAAGCAATATTAAAATGGTCACAGTATTGATAGACTTCACAATTACAGGATTCTATCTTTGACTTTTAATTTTCTAAGGTAATTCTATTAGAACTGAACAGCCTTTCCCTTAGTTTCTACAGAAAAGGTTGAATGGACTAGGATTTTTCAGCTTGGAAAAAGACAATCAAAAGCTTGAATAATGTGGCTGAGAAGCTGCTTTCTGAAGTAGGCTAGTGTACAGTGTAATGAAATTATGATGCAGATGTTCTAAAACAAGGGAGTAGGTTTTCATGAAATGCTTAAGTTTTGACATTAATTGCTTCTGGATGTGTATGCTGACAGTATGACTTGTCCTAAGCCTTAGGAAAATTATTAGATAGATAGCCAGTTAGGAATCACTAATGTGGATACAATTTATGATTTAGGGAGTACCTAAATTGCTGGTGGTGAAAAGTTGCTAAGATATGTAACAGAAGTGTGTTTTTACTTGCACTGTTCTTAGATGGTTTCCTTAGACACTCATATGTACCCACTCTCAGAAACAGGAACCTGAGCTGGGTATTTTGAGAGTATATGAATGTTTTTCTGTAAAAGGCCTCAAAATAATGGGAAAAAAGGTTCTGCACAATAGATAGGGATATTAAAAAGCTTGTGTAAGCTTTTTTTTTTTTTTTTTGAAAAAATGAAACAAAATAACCAACAACCAAACCAAAAACCAAACAAAAAACCCACCAACAAACAAAACAAAAAAAAGACTCCAACCAACCTGCCTCTGGAGGCTTGTCATCATTGTGATAAAATACAGCAAAAATGCAAGCTACTCATCCTGCAGATAGCAGGTAAAAATCAGATACAGAGGGAGAACTAGCCCTACATAGGAACTCTGGACCCCTGAATATAATCCCCCCCCCCCCCTTTTTTTTAATCAAAACAAACCCCATTGTCATTAATGCATTGTATGTACAAAATAAGGACTGTGTCCGTCTTGACTGCAGTATGTATTCGTTTTTGATTGCTTCTGTCTTTAATGAATTTATATCTGTTTGACTTTTGGTCTCATTCCCACAAATTATTTTGAGTAGAACTACAAAAGCATTCTTTTTAGATCAGCTTGTAGGATTGGGATTTCTGCAGGCTTTTGGGATAGGGAATCTGTGATCCCTTATTTCTAATTGAGAGGCTTCCTTTCAGACATTGTAGTAGAGCATGAGGTTTTATTTTAATATGACAGTTGGGATCTCATGCATTCTTTTGTTTTTATATTTAAATAATACCTGAGTTAGCTATCTCAAGTCTTCAGGTCTCCTTTGCTAAAAGGAGAGCAGGAAGAAAAAAGTAGGTAATCATCTACAAAGGTGCCAAATGCAAACTTCAGCATTTTTTCCCTGGAATATGTATCTCATATTTTTATGTGTCATGGTAAATGTATCTTATTTTATAGAGTGGGTTTTAAAAAATTGTACATTATAAATTTTTGTTTCATGATGATTTTCATAATGACTTTATCTGAATAGAATTGAGCTGATAACCTTGTCCTAGACCAGTTTGGGGTCTGTATTGCAACACTGAATTAACAGCATTACATAATACTTCAAAAAGTACATACAGCCTTCACATCTTTTATTCTTTGCATGATATGTCCTATGGCAAGCTTATTATTCTAATTGAATTTTTTTTTTAAGTAGTAATTTTAAAAGCAGTTTTATCTCTGCTAATTTAGCTATGACATTTTAAACTTTCTTTAAAAAACTGTATATTTCCTTGGCTTATTAAAAAATAGGATGTAATCAATTTATATGCTTTTAATCTGGCTGCTTGGCATGATCACAGTCATCTTGTAACACTAAGGACTCTACGTATTTGTGACTACAGTTCCGAAGTGTATGAGTTTGGGTTTTTTTTATTTTGTTTAGCAGACTTGGCATCTAGGCTATGAAACGATCTGTGAGCCTACCTTCCAGCTTATGCCAGTAAATACTAGTGTCTTAGAAAATTTAGGCAAGCATGCATACCAGTAACAAAAGAGAGTAATTGGGGTGTGACGTTGATGCTGGTGTCTTCTACTGATGGGAGTAACTTTCAAAGAGAAGGAAATGTTACTTTTCCCAAGCCTTTTCATTTCAGGAAGGTTTAGAAACAGTAGTGTTTCCTTTTCCTCACAAATTCTTGATCTTTGTTTGCTTTTAGGATTATGTAAATACAACTCAGTTCTTTAGGGGTGGCTTGTAGTGGTGTTTTATCTTGGTAACATCACCCAAGGAAAGGATGAAATGGCCTTTTATAACTAGTTATATTACGATCTACATGGAAGAAGAAAAATTAAATGTGGATCTGTTTGTGTTAGTTCATCTGTCTGTAATCAACTAAATAAAGTATGTCATGGTTTAACCCCAGCCAGCAACTAAGCACCACGCAGCCGCTCACTCACTTCCCCCCCACCCAGATGGATGGGGGAGAGAGTTGGGAAAAAGAAGTAAAAACTCACGGGTTGAGATAAGAACGGTTTAATAGAACAGAAAAGAAGAGACTAATAAAGATAATGACAACACTAATAAAATGACAACAGTAATAAAGAAGGATTGGACTATACAAGTGATGCACAATGCAATTGCTCACCACCTGCCGATCGATGTCCAGTTAGTCCCCGAGCAGCTATCCCCCCCACCCTGCCCCCACTCCCCCCAGTTTATATACTAGACATGATGTCACATGGTATGGAATACCCCTTTGGCCAGTTGGGGTCAGCTGTCCTGGCTGTGTCCCCTCCCGACTTCTTGTGCCTCTCCAGCCTTCTTGCTGGCTGAGCATCAGAAGCTGAAAAATCCTTGACTTAGGCTAAAAACTACTCAGCAACAACTGAAAACATCAGTGTGTTATCAACATTCTTCTCATACTGAATCCAAAACATAGCACTGTACCAGCTACTAGGAAGACAATTAACTCTATCCCAGCTGAAACCAGGACAGGTAGGGTGACTGTGATCTTTCTGTATCAGTTTTCAGAACCCACATTTTAAGATGCTCTTTCCCAAGCTGGTTTCTGGGGTTTGTTTTGTTGGGTTTTTTTGTTTGTTTTGATTACATCGCTGGCAATGGAAACCACGGTCTAAAACTTCATCTCTGTGTTGGACTGTGTACAGCTCTCAAGAACCAAAGGTGGTGTAAGAGGTACATGTACCATTAATTGGGAGTCCCTGTTCTTGAAGAGACTCCTTCTACTGGAGGGAGGTTGAAGAGCACCCTGCAAAACTGAGAGTGAGATACATTGTTTGTGTTGAAAAAAACTGTTATCATCACTAGTTCACTATGTGTTCTATTTTTGGTGTTAGTTGATAATCAGAGGCATATGCCTGAGTCCAGAATCTCTGTAAAACTCTTTTCAAATACATATGTTGCCCAGGGTTGTTGGAATGGTTTAATTTAGGGTTCTGAATTTGTCTGAAGTAAAGATAAATTCACTTTTTATGTTAGCCATGAGATCATCCTGTGTTCTCAGTTGTTCACAGATCTGACCAAATGCTACTTTCATAGTCTTAAATTAACTATAGGTTCTTTTGCAAACTGCATCCCTTGGATCTCTCTTCTAGGGAAGAAGAGCTTCATAATTTTCCCTTTCTTTCCTCCTCAGAGTCAGCTGACGTTTCTTTGCCAGAACTGTTGGGAAAGTTGCTCCACAGAAGGCTCCTAGGATGTTTGTGGAAGGAGTAGCACTGCTTCCTAAACAAATATTAATTTTATCCATGGAAACAGCTTATCAGATGTGAATATTTATTCTTTTTTCATTTATCTAGTAGATACAAATAATATTTAAGGCACATTGGTTGAAATGTTCATTCCATAGTGCTGCTTTCAGTGCTACTGCTTATTGAAGAGAAACCGCATTTTTAAAGTGCTTGAAAAGAAGTTTCAGATTTTTTCAGGCAAGAGGATTAAGCCAGATTTATTTTTACAGGGTGTGCCTGAGCAAGTCACAAATCAAAAATATTTTCTCTATGCCTTGATCTACATTTGGTGGTTTGTTTGTTTGTTTCAAATCTCCTACTACCACCAAGAAATGGTGTTAATAGATGGAGTGATAAAAAAGAATGATAGAAGCCATTTTTACTTCCTAACAGTAAATAGAGTTTGGCACTCTCCTTTAGAAAATCTTCTAACCACTAACAGAACTGCACTTTGAGAAGTAAAGTGAAGAGTAATTTGTGGTTTGTTTCTTTTGGGGTGTGTGGTTTTGTTCTTTTTACAATTCAAATGTAGACATAAAGCTCTAGAATTTTGGATACTTACAGGTGGCAAAAAATTGACTAACAAGACTCACAAAACTATCTTGTCTATTAAGGGCTTCAATTCACGAGCATGTTACCGTGTTGTGACAAGAAATCCGTCCTTCAGCTGGTTTTGCTTGTGTTGTGTGTGTACACTTGCATCTGTATGCTTATATATATTCTGTGTTGCAGAACTGGAGAATGCCCTGCAGTTGTAATGGAACAGCTTTTATTATCCTGCAGTAATTATTTTCATAAGCTTTAAAAATTCCTTTACAATGTAAAGTTGCTTTTGCCTGTTCATATTAAGCTCCATATATTTCTCTTCTTGAGGAGGAAGAGGGATGGAAGAAATCTTTTTATATGCAACTGTACATACAATATATGTACAACCTTGACTCAAGATAGAAGTAGCCACAGAAACCGTCAGAAGCCTTGAAAGCGTATGATTTTGTTGAGATATGCCTTACAGTGGGATTATCTACTATGGCAAGGGGGATTAGAGAATAAGTATATTAAAAATAAATGGCACTTTAAAATTTTAGAGACTGTGTTTGAGCACAGGTATATAAAAATGTGTATGTTCATCATATGTTAAAAGTATTAAAGAAAGCATGGTGCTGAAGAAATTGACATTTCCTATCATCACTGCATTACACATCTATTTAATTGTCATGGCAAATGACAGCTAGTTTTTGAGGTGATAAATGTATTTGTCTTCTATACTTGAAATGTTTCCTGAAGTAGAAAATGCCATCTTTCCAGACAAAGCATTAATTTTGAGGTTGTTAACGTAGAGTAACAGGAATGTTAGGGGAAAAAAAATCACTACTGTTAGGAAAAATACATGTAAAATATCCAACTTAATTAAATTCATGGAACCGAAGGGTGAATTTCCAGAAACACACAGACGCGTGAAGTGCTGCTTAAGAGCTGAAGAGCTGTGCAGAGCCAAGCCAAAATGGAGGAAACAAATCTCATACTCTGTCTATGACACTGGCAAAGTATAAGAACAGGGAAGGCACGTATACAGCTATTCTCCCCTAACATACCTTCCCAGCTTTGAGTTTGCGTGGGATTCAGATTTCCAAGGTAAAGACAATGATCTGAATAACTGAAAAATCTAATTAACTATCACCAGTGTGTAACGTTTCTAGTAAAAACTTTCATAAGCTTTGAAGACTGCGCTGAGGCCCGGCCTGGAGATACAGCCGTCAGCACGCTTAGGTGTCTTGACTTTCCAGCAAAGGCTGTTTAGAAACTATGGGTGGACATTTGTACTACTGCATTCTTCCAAGAATGCAAACCAGGAGGAATAAACTGAGCACATTTGATGCACATAGACAGTAGGGAGTTAAGTCTAAACCACAGCATATTTTCTCGGCCAGATTTCAGAAACATACAGGGTAGTAATGCCTGTATCTTGGTGCTTAAGGCATTCTCCTAGAAAGTGAGAAGGATGGGTCTGAATAGTTGGGGAGTTTCTGCTTAGTGAATCAGTGTTTCCCCTTAGTGCCTTAGTGCCTAGGCTGTTATGTAAGAAATAGGCAATAACATCAATTAGTCCAGTTGTCTGAATACAGGTAATATGGCTGAGAAAACTAAATGTGGGAAATGTTTAACATAATTTGTGGTGCTTATTTCAAGTGTAGCTTAGGTATCTAAATCCATAAAAGAGGTAAAATTTCAGAAACATTTCTCTTGCACATTTCATTTTGGTGGTTGTACGTATTTCCTCTACTCAAGATACTGAGTATTGTGAACACTACTTTTCTGTACCTAAGGCTGTACATACAGCGTATAGACAATTGTTGTGGTTTAACCCCAGCTAGCAACTAAGTACCACATAGTGGGATGGGGGAGTGAACTGGGGAAAAAAAAGTAAAACTCGTGGGCTGAGATAAAGACAATTTAATAGGGCAGAAAAGGGAGGTAAAATAATACTGCTAATAAGAAGAGAATATACAAAACAAGTGGTGCACAACACAATTGCTCACCACCTGCTGACCGATGCCCATCCAGTCCCCAAGCCACAGTGCCCCCTGGCCAACTCCCCCCAGTTTATATACTTGGCATGATGTAATATGGTATGGAATATGCCTTTGGCTCATTTGGGTCAGCTGCCGTTGTTGTGTCCCCTCCCAGTTTCTTGTGGACTCCCAGCGTCTGCTGGCAGGGCAGTATGAGAAGCTGAAAAGTCCTTGACTTAGTATAAACACTACTTGGCAACAACTAAAACATCAGTGTGTTTTCAACATTCTTGTTATCCTAAATCCAAAACACAGCACTAAACCAGTTACTAAGAAGAAAATTAACTTTATTCCAGCCTAAACCAGGACAACAAGGAAGGTACTAAATGGAACCTGTGAATTCCATCCCTAGAGCCAGCCACCTAATTCCTTAAGCTCTGGCCTTTAGTGCTGAACCTTATTTTGGATCTGACTCTTGGATACACTTTAACAAGAGCAGTTAAAACTGGTACAGTTAATTGAGTGAGATCACTTCAGGCACATTTGTTATAAAGATTCCATTTTTCAGTTACATAAAAAATTCATTTTAAACATTCTGAAAGCAGCCTTATCTTTGATTCCTTTTGTCTCTTTAGTGGAAAAGAAACACAAGCAATGAAAAAAAATTAAAAGGTTTTCAGTGCACAGTATATTAAAAAATGGACAGTGCGTATGTAAAGAAAACTTTCCAGGTGCAATTTGCATGCATAGTCATACAGAACTGTGCTGCTTGTCACGGTCATGTTAATGGTATTCACTATTTAATATCTGTAAAAATACTTCATTATAGTCCATCAAAACCCTCCTTATAATTTGTTGCCTACCTAAACAGGCATAAGCAATACTAATGCCAGTATTTGTGTCTATGTTCTTCTGTCTCTTATTTTCTTGCCTCCTGTTGCAAGATTTTTGGAGATACCACTCTTAATCAGTACACAGAAAGTGGGAAGATGTTGATGAAATTTGTAGATGAGACAGTGAAAAGCATCATTAAATAGTGAAAGATCATGATATTACAGAGGAAAGATTTGAACAATTCTGAAGACTGAATTGATTAGGGTGAAATGTAATAGAAAGTGCAAATGTCAAAAAAAGCATTTTTACATTTATCAGTAGAAGAGTGCATGAGAAAACCTGAGAAGCGCTAGCCGACCCAGATGATAATTGCCAAGCAAAAATTAATCTGAATTCTGTAAAAGGCACATCTGATATTAGGCTGTATTAGATGAACTATTTCTGAAATAGCTAGGAATAAAATAGTGCCATTTTACAAAGCACTGGAAAGATCTAATGTAAAATTTTGTATTCAGGAATGATGTGTTACGATTGTAATACATGCAGCTAAAGACTAGGAGAGTCATTTATTTGATGTACAAAGTTAAAGTTTAAAGGAGTTGTGACACCCCTCCCCATGTAAGTACATCAGAGGGTAAACACTGAAGAAGAATTACTTAAGATAAACAATGGTTCTGGCAAAAGAACAAATATATGCAAGGTTGGGCATGCATACATTTAGGTTGGAAATTGGAAGGAGTGTTTAACCGTACAGAGTTGTGTCGTTCTGAAATAGCTTTCAATTAAAGTTTTATCTTTTATAGCCCTGCAGTAGATATAAAAATGGAACTTGGTTAAAGAAGAACCGTATGACAGGATTGGCCGTGTTGGACTTTATTGCCTAAGTCTCGCTGTATGCTGCTGCTTGAGCAACACAGAGCAGCACAACAGAGCCTTGGTCTACAGCTGTGGCTCTGAAGCACTGTATTAACAGAAGGAATGATGATCACCCATATTCTATAAATTCTTCCATCTGAGAGGTTTACTCTAACGTAAGCTGACCTTCTCTGTGTAACATGAAGGAAGTTCAAGTTCTGATTAAAAGGTTCCCTTCTGCAGAATGATATGTCAAGGTTTTCAGTGCCAATATAATGGTTTAGGCTTCAGGTTTGTTTTGTTTTGTTTTGTTTTTTTAAAAAAACCCAACCTTTTCTCCTTTGTTGGCCATTGGATATTAACTTGGAAAATACAAACATTCAAGGCGCCTGTCTCAAGTGGACTGGGCTTTCATAGCAGTTAACAGGAATTTTACATAATCTTGTACTTAATGGTGCAATCCAATGAAAAAATAAAGATGAGAAAAATACAGCCAAGACATGACAAATGAATGTTTTACAGTAATATACAGAAAATATTTTAAAATTACAATTCTATTGATATGAGAATAAATGTACATGTTTTTTGAAAAGGAAATTAAAAAAGGAAAATACCTAAAATCCAGAGGAACGATTATTTCAAATAAATTATTATAAATAAACTATTTAGTGTACTAGTAATCTTACCTAGCTTTCATAGGTTCTACTTCAACTAAGTTGCGAGAATGGTTTGGTCTTCTAAAGATAGGAACTTCCATATGAACGTGAGTTCAAGGACAGTGGAATGCAATTTGAGTGCTTATCTTTTAAATATTTAAGTTTATGTAAGGTTATTAGATACAATTGACCCCCTTATCTCAGCCTTTGTAATGTGAATTGTTTGTTAGTAGTTTGCAGAAAGTGTTGCACCCAAGTACCTAGCCAAATAATGAATGCGTACCAAACTATCTTGCTCAGTATTCTTACTTCAACCGTAGCCTCCAGCAGATGCCTAGAGAAGAGTGCGAATAGTATTAGCCCATATGATACTTCTAATATTCTTTCAGCTTCTGAGCATTTTCAGCATGAAGGTTTTGTAAATTTGGGGGGTTAGTCTGTTTAACTACCTGCAGTGAATCTCTCTCACAAGTGCTTGTCTTGTTTTTCCTTGACCTCATCATGTGAGCTTCTTGCATTCAGTGTCCCTGGTACAGAGTCCGGGGGGCTGCTGCTCATTGTTTGGAATCTTACCACCTGTTTGCTTTGAACCTGCCTCCTCCTACCTCTATGTGGTATCCATTTGTTTGTTTTATTGGAAGAAACCATGAATACTTAATCTCTATCTAAGATGTTGCCACTAAAGATTTTGTAGATCTCTGTCATAGTAGCTCCCAAACTCACAGTTTTTGCAAACAGAAGAGTCCCAATCTATTTGAGCATTCCTTGTATGGGGGTAATTCATACCGTAGGTCGTTCTTGCCCTCTCAGAACCCTTTCCACTTCTACTGTGTCCTCTATTGAGAGGAAAAGGCAAAAGCTTCATGCAATATTTAAAGTATGGAACAAACATAAGTTTATAGAATTACCTAGAATGACCTTTTTCTGGTTTATACTCTTTTCTTTTCCTAATATTTCCTAATTTTCATAATGCTTCTTGAATTTCCTAATTTGCTCTTTTAGTATGGCCAAGCATCGAGCTGATGCTTTCATGGAATTATCTAGCATAACCCCACTCTTCTGCTCCTTAGTGTTACTGGTCTACTCAGAGCCTCTTGTTTTATATATGAAGCTAGGATTAGCTTTCCATACATGTATCATTTTACATGAATCTAAATTGAATTTCACCAGCCATTTTATTACCTGATCACTCAGGCTGATAAGGTGTTTTTGTTGTTTTTTAAGGCACTTATCCTTACTGCGTTGAATAAGTATGTACCATCAGCAGGCTTTCTCACCTCACTGATGTACTGCCATCCTTTTCTCCTTCTCCCTTGCTATGTTACTTTTGCATGTGTTAAAAATGACAGTTCCCCGTACAGCCCACTGTGCAAGTGCCTTCCCTCCATTGTGAGAGCTGAGTCTGAACTCCTGTCTTCTGGTTCTTCTATTTTAATCAGTTATTTTTCCATACCACAAGTTTTGCTTTTGTCTCGGCAGCTTAGTTTCCTGAAAAGCCTTTAGTGAGGAATTTTGTTTAAAGCCTGTTTAAAGTGAGTAGGCTGTGTGAACTGGATCACTCTTGTGCATGAGGTTGTAACCCCTGCAGCAGGTTTGTAAGGTGAGACTCGCTTTTACAGAAGCTATATTGGCTCTTCACTGATGGATTGTATTTAGTGAGATGTCCACTAATTCTGTCCTTTATTATACTTTATATTATTAAATCTCAGGCTTGCCTGAATGTGTTCCCCACAACTTTTTTGTTTCTCAAGTGTGGCATTGCATTTGTCAGCTCTGGTGTTTAGGTACGAAAAAAGTTGTGGTCATTTGGCTACTTCATCCTGTATTTCATTAGAACCCATGGGTGAATACCACAGAGCTTAGGCGATACGTTAATTTGTGTGTTTGTACCATAGCTTCTTCCATAGTTACTTTCATTTTAAACCGAACCTCTGCTTAGTGACTTAATGACTTAGTTGTTTAGTCAGCTGATTACACCTTACCCTGTACCAGGTTTTGCTCTAGTAAGTTGTGTACTCTGGCACCGTGCTTCTGATATGGTATGCTTCAGTAGTCTCTACTACTGCCTGTAAGGATTCAGTTGTTTTAGGGGCCCCTTCTGGCTTTTTTAAGTCATCCTCATATTTACATATTTCCACCTTCTGAAGATTAGCACAACTGTGTGTTTGTTGCTCATGCAGTGATACTGATTTTAAGTACATTACAGTCACTGCTTCAGTAGCACTTTCACTGGTAGGTCTTGGACTGGCTCAACACATTGCTCAGTGCAAGCATGTCATGGCTTGTATTTCCTGTTTTGTGATGCTAACCATGAAACCACCTCTGATCTAAAAAAATCAGTGGGATCTGAAAAATGTCATATTTATGATGTTTGTTCCATCTACATAGTGTCTAATACAACTGAATGCTCAGCCTTTGCTACATCTCTGATGTCTGTTAGCAGGTGATGCTCCTGTTGCAATTGGTGTCACTATCATGGTTGGGCAGGTAGCAATATGCAGCAAAACTTTTTACTTCTGTCTGAAATTTCGATCCATGCAGCTTGCCTGCTAGTCACTGAAATAGTAGTTTGATATTTAGATTTGATCTTAAACTCTCTTTTGATACATAGTTCTGTTGTACACCTAGCACAGTTTACCTTTATCTGTATATTTTGTGTCCTCAGGCTTCCTTTCACAAAGTTTGTAATACACCTGGTATATTAGTGTCTTTATTTAGGACAAGAAAGTGATCTAAAATGGTCCTTTGAATTTTCAATTCCTGTTCTAATGCTGAAAGTATAAATAATGTATTCTGCTTCATTAATGCATTCCATAAATATTGAGACATAGGCATTAATAATTTGATAAAATTAAGCATTTAAAACATAGTTTAAAATATAATTGTATATAAAATGAAAATTAGAAAAGAAAAAATGCCATGGAAGAGTACAAAATGAAATGTCTTAAGTGCTATGCACTAAAAGTGTAAGCTGTATAGTACATGCTGTTAATGTAGAAATGCTGGGTGATATATGCAAATGTGTACTTTTTCCAGCTCTTCTCTTGAAAGCCCACAATAATAAAATGGAACAAATAGCTGAACAGATCAGCCAGAATAGTAACATTAGAATTACATACCTGACCAAACATTTTTATGTTAAATGTGTCTCTCTCTCATTTTAAGGGGAAAATAATATATTTTGTTCAAAAAAAGGAAATGGCATTTTGTCTTAGAAAAAAAAACCCACCCCACCCAAGTCAGATAATCAGCATTTCCTCCTGATCTCTAGTATTAGGTGAGTCTGGTACCAGTAGGTCAGGATTGCACAGTTACTTTGTATGTGACCGCTAAAGCTAAATAAGATCTTCAGGGCAGGAGTAATGTCTTTATTCAGCATCTAGCACTAAATAGAGTCTCAACATGATACTGCAGTAAAAATAATAATATGCACAAAAAGAAAACCTTTGCAAGTTTCATGATCACTTCTTTACCCTTTGTTCTGTATATTCTACTATGAGAACTTGCACAAATAATTTGGCCTTTTTTTGGTTTAACTTTTATCTAAATTTAACACCCTAAACAATTTAGAATTATGCTAGCAGGATTTGTAGAGAGTGTACTCTACCTGTATAGATTTAGTACATGGTGTTTTGAAGCAGTTACCCCATGCATGAACTAGGGATGCCTGGTGAAAGTTCTTTAATCTGTGCCTCGGAAGACTTTTCAGCTGATCCATGGAATTTACTGAATACTTAAGATTAACCATCCTCATTTCAGTGAACCAGCTCCAGGAAGCTTGCAGTTTAAATAGTGTGAATAACATAAGTAAGTACTATATATGTTCTTCCCACCGCCCCCCAAATTCTCTGAAATTCAGCAACACTAAAGAGCTGTACAGTGAAGTCTTTCCATTTTCTTTATATTTTTGTATTGTCAGAAGGAATTAAAAATAGAATTGTGAATGCAGAAAATAAGCTGCTAAAATATGCAACAAACTGTTTCAAGATTTTCTAATTGTCTTATTTTATATAAATGTTCCATTAATGCATGAGGAAATCTCCTGTAGCGCATGTGAACAAGCAGTTACTTCATGCTTAATTTATATAGCATCTTGAAAGAGTCTATTTTAATACTAAAAAAGTGAAATGCTTTCTTTAACACAGAAATGTGGCAAATGTAGTATGTGCCCAGCCAAAGATGATAATTTAAAATGTATTAAATACTGAATATAGTGTTCACTTTGCATACTTTCTGGTAACAGCTTTAGCTTGAATTTCTCAGAACATTTATACAGCTTTAACACCTGCTTTTAGTTTTACTGTGAAATTTGCCCATCCTTTGCTCTTTTCAACCGGAAAGTGTAAGTGAAAAATCCAGTGGCATTACCAGTTGAAATTAAGAATTACATTTTTGTGTGTGTACAATATTTGTAACTATGGAAATTTTCCTCCCAGGTAATGCATGTGTTTATGTTTGAAATAATACAGTAGATGAAATTTTTTTTGTTGTTGTTGATGTACTGGTTTTTCTGCTTTGAATTATTTTAATTAATCCATGAAAAATACTTTTAATATGTTTACCACTATTGCTTATTTCTTTGAATTGGCCCCATTACAATTACAAGAACTATCAGGGCCTTCTCTGGGAGAGAGAATCTAGAGGTGGATTAGCAGTGTAATACAATTCTTACGTTCTGCCCTCCCTCATGAAGTTGTTTATTTGGAAATTATTAGGACTATTTGTCCTCTGAGTGCATTTCAAGGTTTATTAGAGACTCGTTTGAACCCCACAGTTTTAAGATGCTGTTGCAGTAATGACAGGAGAGCGGCTGAGTGATAAGGTTGTTCATTACAATGTCAGGAGAAGATCTGGGGACCTTGCTGCTGGACAGCAGTGCCAGGCAGTGTTAGTGTTTTCAGTCAGAAACAGGCACGTTCCAACTTCCCAGGATACTTGCGCAGTGCATAATTGTGCTTGACAATAGTCTCTCTCCCTGTTTCAGTTTACAGAGTTGAATAAAATGCATCTTGGTATGGATTATGATGATTATATGCAGTTCTTTACAGTCTGTTTTAAAAGCATTCACCTTTAAAGTGATAAATCAGAGAGCATCTGATTGTACTTTGAATGCTGGTAATTGAGGGTAGTGCACAGCTAGAAACTGATACTAACGCTGGAACCTTGAATGTAGAAAGCAGTCTCAGAAACAGAGCTTGTGTTAAAAGTTCAGAAATCCTCACCATAAAGAGACAGGCTCAGTTTATTCGTCCAGATGCCATTATTTTCAGCTAGGTTTTCTTCTCCAGGCTAAGGTTGGTATTTCCATATAAGAGGTGTTTTAAGAGGTATGGTAGTTGGTGAAGGCAAACATGTTCTTCATAAGTAGTCATCCTCACTGCCCTAAGGTTGTTGCACCAATGTAGAAGAGACTCAGCATAACTGAGTTTCTGAAGGATGTCCTTAGTCTGTGACTAAAAACATAATCCTGTTGTTTTCACTGGGCTTTTTCGGATATGGACCATTGCGGATAAAGTTGTTGGAGCAATGGAGTTTTATCATCTATTCACTTGATTAATTGTCTGTTTTTGCACAGGTCACTGAAAAGAATTTCATAGTAGTTATGGCCAGCCACTCCCAGTCTAGCCTGGATTTCAGCTGAGAGGTATAAGATGCAGGGACCACTTTTCCATTCCATGAGCCATCCAGTGATCTGAGAAATGAGTTTGGTTTGGGTTAACAGCAGAACTATTAAAATCCTGTGGTATTTAGCTTGGACTTAAGTGTATCTGAGATTTGATTTTTTTTTTTTAAGCTGTTGAAAACATAATATTTGATATAAACTATCTTCCTTATGTATGAAAGGGATAAAGAACTCTAGATTTGCTATAATTTTGGCAGTTATGTGGAGTCAGTACAAGTCCTAGAATGACTGGCATTTATGCTGCTGACATAGAAGACTGAGATTCTTCACAAAGGAATTCTGTTAGAGTTTGTTATGGAGGTTTAAGATGCTGCTCCCTGCTGTCTGTCCCACCTATCTGATGCCCCTTTGCAAGGGTGGGAGATTTGTCTGCTTGTCACCTGTTCTCAGTTCAGTACATCAACAGATACCATTGATAGCTTAAGCTAAATTTGCCAGAGCTTGTGTGGTTGAAACTTTGAGATAGGCAGAAAACCAAGGTATGGTTTTCTGGGGGTTGGATTGTTTCCCTAACAAGCTATTTTTGCTCTGAGAACTCTCCCGCTACACCTCCTTCTTTTCTCCCGTGTTTGTCCAGTATTTTTATTTGGGAGAAAGATTTATTCCCAGGTATAATGAAAGATACTTGTTCTCAAGTATGCAGGTGATCTGTGGTTTTTGTGAAACATCACAGCAACTTTCTTCAGGAGTTTGCCAGGCTTTCTGAGACATCTATGGATGTTTTTAAGGACAGGTTAACCTATCATTTGCTAGCAATAACTTGTGTATAATTGATCCTTCCTTAGAATTTAAAAATGGACTGTAGATGACCTGAAACTTTCCCTGCTCTTGTACTCAGCTTTATGATTCTTAGAGTCTTTTAAAACTCCCACAGGAGCTTTCTTGGGATTTGCTGATTGTGGATTCCTGCAGTATTCAGTCTCCTGAGCACCTAGATGGGTTCAACACAGAGACAGGTCTTCCTGAGTGACCTCTGCAGGGTGGCAGGCTGAAGAGAGGAGCGCTTTGGCAGAAGGTGCCTTTGCTGCCTCCCTCCCCCTTGGAAAGCCTGGAGGGCTTAGGAAAGCGAATGGAGACATGAAGGATACTCTGCTGAACATGGCTAGTTAAAGAGTCCAACTGTTGAGTTGGGGTCTCTCCAAAGTGACTCAAAGCAGCAAGAAATTCTGCCAGCTGCCCCTAGGGGAGTCTCCTTTGGGAAGGCCTGGCAGAGCTCCTCATTGCTTTCTGCAGTGGAGTGTCTTTGTCTTGCAGGAGATGTCAGGGCTTCCTGAAGCGGAGATGGAGTCTCTGGGTAAGAGTGCTTTCTTGCCAAGGAACTCACCCGTGGAGCCATTTCAGCAGGCTTCATGCTCTTTGTACCCGCTTTGCGTGCAGGGGTGCCTAGTATCATATTTTCAGTACTACTTCAGCAATCCTGACCAGAAGCTGAAAGGGGATTTTTAAAATTGGTGTTCTCATCTACAGTTATCTTTAGAAGGAACAGGTGACCTTTAAGCAAGTTGGAAGTGGGAGGTAGGAAACTGGGGCATCTTAAAGACATAAAATGTATCAGTCTCATGAAAACTTCTGAGAACTGTGGAAACTTACTTTCTCCACGTTCTGCTCATTCAATATTGGCTATTAGAAATCACTAAAAACATATGGCAGCGATTGAAAACTTAGATCTAAATGAAACATTCTCAGCAAAGTACCTTCAAAGTGAAATTATGTACTTTTGTAGTGAGAAAAGTGTGTTCCTAAAGCTTTTTTGTTTCAATTTAATTATTACTGTGCTGTTATGTTGACTGGGTCTACAAAGAACAAGAACCTCTTCTTCTTATCTTTGGTCTTAAAGTTAACAGTTTTGCTCTAAGTGTTTGTGTAACATTTGGTTATTTTCTCTAATGATGCTTAGGTGCTTAGACAAGATGCTTGTCTTTCTTCAAGAAGTAGTAATATTTTTGGATTACAGCAATAGTAGGGAATAATTTATTTATGGGGAATAATTATGGCTCGGGAAACTTACAGCCTTCATTATGAATGACTGTATGACTGTAAGTGCCGGACAATCACTTTCAGCCTTTTTATTTATGTATAAGGTTGTCTAAATACTTACACAATGATAATTTAATGGTATTACTGTAAAGTCTGGTACAAGGTTGCTTTTTGTTATTTTTTCATCCTTTCTTCTTATATTAGCAAGATATTCTCCTTGTAGTGGTGCCTGATATAAACTGGGTATTGGAAGAAGATGCTTTGGACTTGTGATGTAGTTTAATAGCAAGAGAAGGGTTTTCTTGTTCCTATTGTTTTCCTTTTAGTTAGTTTCTTTCTGGTTAATTCTCTGGAGGAAAGTGGGTTCAGTGTATGATTAGGATATAAATTTTGAAACAGTTGCTTTTATACTCAGATTATTGTGCCCCTCCCTCCCCGTGACTCATATACATTGGAATGGATCATCTCAACACTCATAGAATAACTCCAAGCATATAGGAATTGCCCTGTGAGTTAAATATTAATTATCTAAGCTGGTACTAGTCTTCAGTTATAGCCAGGAGCTTAAATTGGAAAAGAAAATGTAGATGTGACATAACCACAAGCAGTTTATTTATAGCTGTTTGCATATGGATTTTTTTCCTGGAAAATTAGCATGTGCGTATATTCCATAATTTGAGGTGTTCTGTTGTTTGTTCCACTTTTTGCATGCATATAGTTCAAAGCAGAAGTTCTGGTGTTGGTGCAAAAAATTTAGGAGCATTTCTACAACCTGTGTGCTGCAGTGAGTCAGAGTAGGTAATTTTGTTTGTCTTTCTAGTCATCGGTTCAGGTGTGAATTCTGGTAGTATTTTTCCCAACATGAGAGTCTAGCCCTTTGGGAACACTACTAAATTGAGGTTATGGATTATAAAAACATAAAGTTGGCATGGTTTTTGAGAAATCTGCAAAAAGCCTATTATGCCAAACCAAGTTAAGTTCTGTTTTTCAAATCTGTGATTTTCGATCTCATCTTTGTGACCTTTCATTTTATCTATATGTAAAAATAAGTGTTTATTCAGTGAATAAACAGCAGTATCAGTTTTGTCACCAATGCGGTATTCTCTCCTGCTTACTGTTGCAAAGTATCTCCAGACTATTAGTAGGCACTTGTTATCTACTCTATTATGTGCATAGGCATGTCTATTTTCTTCCGTAGTATTGATCTGGAAGTAATACAAACAGCATTTGGTGGCTGCTTTAGCTTTTACTTGTTGCTGTCAGCAGCATTAGTTTCTTTCGGATTGCACTAAAAGTAGTATTTTTTTGAGCAAGCTTTTTACTTTCCTTCTTGGTTATTTTCTAGCCTTTTGATAAATGTTTGATTTAAGATCTTGCAGAAAAGCCAAGCATTTTTCATTGCATCTGAAAAAGGTTAAGGCAAGGTTTTTATTTACAGTTGGTATTTCTTACCTTTATTAGGAAAAAGGAAAATTTAGCTTATTTTTAGATTATTTCAAATTAGTTGCTAAGAATTTTAGGGGTATAAAATTATTCAGTGCTATCTCATTGAAATCAAGAATTTACAACAGGAGAATATTATTTTAATTTCAGAATTTAATTTTGTTAATTTTTACTGACAAAAGACAGACAACTATCTGAATTTGCTATATGAAACATAGAATCATAGAATCATTTAGGTTGGAAAAGACCTTTAAGATCATCAAGTCCAACTGTAAACCTAACACTGCCAAGTCCACCACTAAACCATGTCCCTAAGCACCACATCTACATGTTTTTAAATACCTCCAGGGATGGTGACTCAACCACTTCCCTGGGCAGCCTGTTCTAATGCTTGACAACCCTTCCAGTGAAGAAATTTTTCCTAATATCCAATCTAAACCTCCCCTGGCACAACTTCAGCCCATTTCCTCTTGTCCTATCTCTTGTTAGTTGGGAGAAGAGACCAACACCCACCTTGCTACAACCTCCTTTCAGGTAGTTGTAGAGAGCGATAAGGTCTCCCCTCAGCCTCCTTTGCTCCAGACTAAACAACCTCAGTTCCCTCAGCTGCTCCTCCTAAGACTGGTGCTTTAGCTTTGTTGCTCTTTTTTGGACATGCTCCAGCATCTCAATGAATGTTTCCAATTTGTGTGAATGTTTGTGAAACTTTCATGGAGATGCTAGTCACAGTGATGTCTTTATACTCTCATCTACCAGTGACTCTGAGACAGTATAGGTAGGAGCTCTGTTTTAAAGAGGAAGAAAACTTCTTGGTTTGTTTTTATTAGTCTTCTGGCATTGATCACTGGAATTCTCCCACCTCTGATACGATACATGAAGTAATATTTGCATAGGCTTTTACCTTTCTCTTTCAAAAATAAGCTGTGGATATGCTGAAGTTCTCAAAACTGAAGATGTGTTTATCTTCAGTAGCATTCTTGAGGGTAGTGTCAGCCCTTGCACACACCATGCAGAGACTGCTCTGCTCCTCTTCACTCCTCTCAACTGTTCTGGCCAGGTCAGAGCTTCAGATGCTTATCTACAATGCCAGAATAATTTATAGGCAGTAAACTCTAGCATTTGGCAGTTCCCGCTAAGTTTTTTAGCTTTTGTTTAGTGCATTCTGTTTTGTGGTATAATTGTTATTGTTTGTTGGTTGGTTCCCGCCCCCTCCTAGTCTATTTGGTTCTGGACCCTCTACTCATGATACGATTTTCTTCAGGGTTCACTCTTTTCCATTAAGAAATTTGACTCTTACTGTTGTGAAGTAATCTTCAGCTAAGTCTGTAAGCTTTAAAGTTTGGATATTGAGTGACTGCTACATTTCATTATTTGAATACACGTTTCCATGTCTGTACCACATCTTTGGCAAATGCATTTGCAGATGCTTTGAGCCAGATGCAACAGAAGGATTCAAGGAGAAGCTGTAGATGTAATCTGAGAAAATCCGTTGGTTTGGGCTTAGATCCTAGACCTAACTGTTCAAAGTTTTCTCATTTCAGCCAAACTTTTCATCAAGGACAAGTAAGACTGCTGCTGATTGTGAGACCACTGTGCATTTCAGGGACAAGTTCTCAACCAAGCTGTTTCTGTTCGTACTTCAGCTATTTTCTGCTAAGTACAGTCAATGGCTTTGCTTTCCTCATTCCATTAAAAACTGCTCTAAGACTTATTAGCTTGCAAAGAGTCAGAGAGGCATGGCAGGGAATTTCCTCACTTCCAAAAATTTTGGCTGACACTCATATACAAGCCAAAGAAGGGAAAACTTTGGGTTACTCTTGCTCAATGGATATAGGTGGTGCTTTTGGTTGCCCTGTTACTTGCTCTAAAGTTCTTAGTATTACATCTCAGTGCTTTACAGACCATGGTGCCATAATATACTTGCCATACCTAGAGCCACTTTCTTGGTTGCTCATACTTTTTCCAGTCAGTAGTTACCCAGAGTTGAGAGAGTTGCTTTTCTGCTGCGTCTTCAAAACCTCCAGTGACATAATGTGAAGAATGCTGCAGGTTGGTTGTCTCAAGACATCTGTAAATCAGAGACATAGAGTATGTTTCATTCCCTGGTGGTACTAAGGCAAGGACGCTAGAAGAACTTGTGTAGCTACCCAAATCCCTAGTCTGCTCCTGAAATTATGTTTGTTTGCAACCCTCTTGAAAGCTTTGGCCTGAGCAGTTGTCACAGTGTGAAGGAAATCTTACGGTATAAGACTACAGCACAACAGGAATAATTCCATCCAGCAAGTGAGCTCAAATGGCAACTGTTCTTCTGTTCTCACATGGGTGATGGATTCTGTCTTATATCAGGGATATAAGAAGTGTAAGCAAAGACTAATCCTTCCTAAAATTCCTTGGCTTCACATATTACTCAATCAGTTCTCAGCAATACTTGAATTGGGAGGTCAGGGGATTCCTTCCCAATTGCTGGTTTTTGTCTGCTTGTTGTCTTTCACCTTCTTTTGTGTCACCAAAAGCACCATGAACACAGCACAAAATTTCTCTGCTG
>VYZV01010252.1:42096-65114 GCA_013401275.1 Pandion haliaetus
TGAAGTGACTGTTGCTGTCTTCCCAGCCATGCCTGTTTCCTCCCTTTTGCTATGCTTGAAATCAACATTTTGATGACAACACCATTATATGATAATTAGAATTTTATACAGTTTTATTCCAGTACTGTGTCCTAAATTCTCTGAATATCTGCACTTAACGTATCTTAAATGCAGAAGGAATTATTTTGAGTTCCTTGGTTCTTAATGTTATCTACCTCTGGGGCAAACAGGTATCTTTATTATGTGGTAATTATAAATACTAATTCAAAGTCTAACATTTCCATGCTGTCTTTTCAGAGCTCCCTGTAGAGACAGCTAAAGATAATCTCATTTCTCCATCCCTATTCAATCACTATCTACCCTTTGCTAAATACTTGTTAAGAAAGAAGGAGCCAAGTTTATTAGCTCCTCTACTAGCTCTGCCCTTCCTCTTGGCTAGCTGGTCTAATCTTTTTGCTGTATTGTAGACAATAAACAGATTCACCTTCTTTTCTTTTCCTTTTGATGTCTGTAGTCCCTTGACTCCCTCAAAGGAGTCAGCAGTGATCTGTGTTTACTCACGAGTTTCCCTTATATCAGAAGATACTAAGCTTGTGACACGTAATGGGCCTCAGGGCCATGGATGTTTTTCCTGCAGACTAGGAACACCTTATTTTCCCTGATAAATATGTACATGCAGGTTTTTTGGACATAGTGATTTAAAAATTATGATGCCATAAGCCTTGTAGGTGTACATTTATGATCCCTTTATTAAGAAATCTGATGTGAGAGGAATGCACAACTGAAAACAGTCTTCTGACCCTGTGAAGGTAAGTTCCCTCACAAAGCTTCCAAATGTGACTAGTTTGTCTCTGCTTGAAACTGAGGTGGCACCTCCAGTCTAGTGACTGCAGTTTTAATTCCCATGGATTTTGTATTTCCAAGCCCAAATCAGAAAGTACAAGAATGTGTGAATTTCAAAATGTTCTTATTTCATGTTTGTATCTCCAGTTATTTATACTAGTAGCTTAAAATAATTGTTGTTTGAAGTATAGCACAAACCCAGGTTATTTTAAACGTAAAGTTTCCCAACGTGGGGTCAAGAAAAGGAGGTGAATGCAGTCATTCTTTGTTTGTCTATGATTTCTGTTTCATCTCAATAATTTCTAAACTGCTGTCTTGATTTGAGACAACTTTCATAGAGGAACAGATATTTGAAACACTGTTAAACTCCTGCATATATTATGAAAATGTATGTCTTTGCAAATGTTATGGGCAATGGAAAGGTGACAGTGTTACGTAACATGTAAATAGATACAGGAAACCAGAGAGGAAAGGCATCTTACAGATAACCCAATTATGGGAACAGCTTTAGTTAAAACTCACAGTCAACCATGACACAAAAGCCTTGAGAGGACTAGCTTCAATTACTTCCAGTGCTCACAAAAAAAATTAGTTTTGTCTGCAATATTTATTCCTTTCCTGGCAAGAATATTTCTCAAACTCAAGACGTGGACAGTGACAGTAAATGCTGGCTAGAATTAATTTTAATATTTAAATTTAAATTTAGGGAAAAATACATACATAAATGTGAAGTGTTTAAATGCTACTTATAGAATTACAAGGAAATCTAATTTTGTCTGGAAAATAAGTTCTTCCTTATCTTTTAAGGTGTTTAAATTATGGCTTGCAGAAATTATGAAATATTAGAATTTATTAAAATATAACAAGTTTTAAAACTTTCATGTGGGTAATCCCAACTTGCTACATAAATTTGCTATATGAATACTGATTCTTTTATGGGCCAAAGGATGAAGCTTTATTTATCTTTCATTGGAATGTTATAACAGAATGGCAAATACTGTCACATTTCTTCTTAATAAATATTGTCATGAGTAGTTTTTTCAATTTTCTGTATAAGTTTGTTTATTCTTTGGAAGTCATATAAATTAGGCTAATAGAAAAAACTTCCTATTGCAAGTTCTAAATGTGGTCCTGCAAAGAAACGCATTTAACTTCAGAATAGCTACTTAAAGGACCCAAGAGTTTGAATCTGGACCTCAGACCTCAACCTTCAAAGGACATCCAAACTAGAAACTTAATCAGGAAAAAAAACAACCCTAACTTGCAAAATTTAATTTATGCAGGTGTGAATTTAGAGTAGGTGATGGCAACAAATAATGGTATAAATGAAAGAATTCATAGAAACATAGAATGATTTGGGTTGGAAGGGACTTTAAAAATCACATAGTTCCAACTGCCCTGCCATAGGCAGGGGCACCTTCCACTAGACCAGGTTGCTCAAAGCCCCATCCAACCTGGCCTTGAACACTTCCAGGGATGGGGCATCCACAACCTCTCTGGGAAACCTGTTCCAGTGTCTCACTCATAGTAAAGAATTTTTTTCGTATGTCCATCTAAACATACCCTCTGTCAGTTTAAAGCCATTATCCCTTGTCCTATCACTACAGGCCCTGCTGAAAAGTTTGTCCCCATCTTTCTTATAGGCCTCCTTTAAATACTGAAAGGCTGCAGTAAGTTCTCCCTGGAGCATTCTCTTCTCCAGGCTGAACAACCCCAACTCTCTCAGCCTTTCCTCATAGGAGAGGTGTTCTATCCCTCTGATCATCTTTGTGGCCCTCCTCTGGACCTGCTCCAACAGGTCCATGTCCTTCTTATGTTGGGGTCCCCAGAGCTGAACGCAGTACTCCAGGTGGGGTCTCACCAGAGCGGAGCAGAGGGGCAGAATCACCTCCCTCAACCTGCTGGTCACGCTTCTTATGCAGCCCAGGATGCAACTGGCTTTCTGGCCTGTGAGGGCACTTTGTTGGCGAAACACCATCCTGATGTTTAGACTTATTTAGGTATGCTCATGTAACACAAATGCATCCAGAGTGCTGTTTTCAATTTTGGATACCACATTGCTAGAATAATGCTGATAAATAGACGGTACTTGAGTAAGAGTAATAAACATGACTGGAATTAGTGACACTTCAAATTTTGTTCCTGCTAAGTAAGAACAGAAATACATAACTTGGTAGAATTGCTAGCAAAGAAAGGGTATTACATCTCTAAATTCCTGAAGGTCACAAACAACAAGAAATAAGAACTAATATGTGTAATCTGAAAGTAAAGGGGAACAAAGCTGAGAGGGAAAGAGGGAGAATTGATACATTTTCCTGTGTGTGAGGTGTAGTTGGTTGTAGAAGAGTTTACCCAAGAAATTATTGGAAACCCCCTACCTAAAATGATGAAAATTGAACGGGAAAAGTACTGGAAAAATTATTGTCCCGAACAGCACTGCATTGGGTAGGAAGCGAGCACATCTGAGTCCTCCAGTCTTCACTTCGCAAATCTTTTATTCACTTCAGTGTGGAGTTTTGACGACATACTGAGTGAAGGATGAAATGATCAGTTTTTAACCTTCAACAATATAAATCATCAGTATTTCTGGACTGTTGAATATTTAATAACATTTCTGTTCAAAAGTAAACAACTTCTCTGTGAATGTTAATGCCTTTTTCCCACTGCATTGTCTGTTCAAACATGTTAAGTAGCATAAATGGCAGTAGACAGGGCAAAATGTTGTTTATGCACATTCACATTTCTTGCAACACTATTGTGAGGAATGTTATTGTTCACAAGAGGGAAAAATTAATCTACAAAGAAGCTCAGCTAGTAATAATAAGGTGATTATTACACATCTGTACATCCCACTTGACAGTTGGTATATCTTAATTCTTCCTTTAAAACTGTGAAAAAGAAAATCAAAAAAAGTAATCTGTCGTTCGTGGGTTTGGTATCCTAGCATAAAATGCATTTACGCATTTGGTATCATAGCATAAAGTGCAGTGAAAATTTCATTTTGAAATACATGGCTTATCTCTGTCTCTTGCAATGCTAACATCACTTCAAATCTCAAGTAATGTTTTGGGACACGAAAAGCTTCTGATAGTCATTGTTGACACCAGTTACTTAGTTTAGCAAGTGAGTACTACTTAGTATAGTGTGTATCACTGGTGGGTTAAGATACGGGAACTGCATCAGTAGCTCCTGCATTGTATGAGGTTTCTTAGTCACAGCCTTCTGTACATTGGTCTCATTACTACTGTAGATTCCCGACATTATTTATTATTTCATTAGCATCCAATTTCCTTCTCGGATTCAGCAGTAAGGTCAACACAGTGAAAGGCCCAGGCTGTCGTATTCTCCTACCTTCCTTTCTTCAGCCAGGCACAGCCACTCATTTCTTTCATTTTTGGCACATCATAATTTAATATTTACCAGTTGTGGCTTGGTACCAAAGGAATAGTTATTTCTTAATCCCTCTGCCTTCAGGGGGTTCTCTACTTGTGTCTGGGGAGAAAGGGCAGGCCTTGGTCACCGAGGGTGAGCGCTTCTGTGCTTCCTTTGTAAGGGCAGCTCTGTTGTTAAGGCAGGGCACTGTGTGTTGAATTCTAATGGCTTTGTGCGAGGGCCAGCCTGTTTCGAAGCGGGCCAGCGTGGGAGATGTTGGCTGCGATTAACAGTGCCACAGCCCGGGGGCTCCCTTGGTGTGGGGAGTTCTGGAAGTTGGCAATGCACTGCTGATGGGGAATGTAGCAGTTCAGTGCCATAGCCAGGGTGGAGCACCTTACCTTCCCAGTACCTACCAGGTTACCTTTCCTAGCAGCTGGGAAGTTCAGGTACCTTTTCTTTAAATATTTGTAATTTACTGCCACGGAATACTGCCCATTCAAAAGCAGGTTGTTGTATCCATGCAATAGAAGTATCCTGGCATTCATTTTACGTGCATTTAGTATATTTTATAAAATTAAGTTATAAAATTGATGTGTGCATTTAATAGGTCTGAACTGGTAAAGGAATGTGTAAAAGGTAACTGTTAATGTATAGAGTATACATTTTCAAGAAAAATTGTAGAAGATTTTCAAAGGTAGTATGTTATGATACATACTCTAAAACCAGAGAAGCTGTACCCTTAGTTCTGGTACTAAGGTTTTGATTTTAAATTAACACTGGATTAGTTATCTGTCTCTGTCAAGACTATAATAAAGAGCTTTTGTTGCAATCCATCATGGGGCTTTTGTGTTACACCGTACATAGAAACTGTTAACAGGAAGACTAGATTAATGCTGAGAAAAAAAATGTCACCAGATAAAACATAGGTCTCAAAAAGCAATTTCAAATCGCTTAGTATGTTATGCATTAATACATTTTTAGCCTTTGGGGAACAGAGGAAGACCTGTAATCAAAAATTAATTTGAGCATTCTTGTCTGTACCTAAATTAGAACCCAGGATACTTCCAAAATTGTTTTTAGTCAAATGGCCTGACAGGAGCTCACTAGGAGAAAACTAATGAGTACAGGGTAATCTGAATAATATTTAGTACTACTGATAAGAAATTTTGCAGCTCTTTTTTCAAATCTTACATGTAATAATTTAAAAGATTTCTCTTTAGAGGTAGCAGTATGTGTGTGTGCATGTATATAATGCAAATACATTGTGCATATGTTTTATATTTTTTAAATTAACTTCTTCAGAAAGGTTAATAGAAATGTAAGTGCAAGGAGTCACTTTTTTTTTTCCCTTGGTTAGTATCCTAACAGTAAGTGCAGTGTGGTTTCACATGACTTCTCCATTAATATATGAATACATATGATGAATTTCATAATTTTTTTTTTTTTTGTAGTAAGGGAACATTAGAGCTTGTGCCTATTTGAGGACAATTTCTTTTCTGTGAACTATTCACAAGATTGGTTTTGTAAGTCTTCACTGTAGTTTTAACTGTAGTTTCAATATTGGAGGGAAAAGAATTGGTGATTAGTATTTTGTATCTTTAAGATTTGGATTTGGATTTGAAGAATGCGATTATATTCAGTTTCTGATTGCTAACTGTTTTGTAAACTTAAAATATCACAGGTCATGAAGGGATTGGATCATCAAATATGTAACAAAAGTTTTGGTTTAAAGATACTGAGAAGTAGAATTGTAAGGGTCAAAAAACAAATATCAATTAATTCTAATCTAACATCTGGAAATCTTTAGTGTTTTGGTTTGGGTTTTTTTTAATATACTTAGGGATTTTTTGAATCGGAAATTTTATTCTTTGTGTGCTGTGTGGTTTTTGTTACATATATTTTGGAAGTAATTTGATATACCAAAAAAAGTTCACTATCTTTTTTAATTTCCATTTTTGCTTAAAATACTTACCGTGAAGGAAATTTGTAAGTCTAAATGCTTCTTGCTGTAGATGTGCTAAATAGTGTCACCTCTAACTTTGTTCATTGAACTTGTCTGTCAGCCAGAAATGCAACTAGCTTAGTGTCTTATTGCCCCCAGCAGTACTACTGTTGAGGGTAGGTAGAACCTGATTAATTGATTGATTTTTCCAAGAGCAATTTGATTTAAATAGTTTCTTATGTTGGCTGGATTTTTTTTTTCTTTTGCTGTAGATTTGTTAAATTTGATATAAACAACTTACATTTAAAAGATACTTAGCATAGTAAGATATAAGCTGCTGGTAGTAGGGAAAAATGAGGGAAGCAACATTGTTAAAAGAATCGATGCTTAACAAATTGACAAATCAGTAGGTACTTGTTTGTATTCCAGAAAATCAGAGGTGAAAACAAAGGGAAAAACTTCAGTTACGTGAAATCAAGCTGAGCTTAGCCTTGTTGAAAGAAACTATCTAAAAAAGTCACAGTTTGTAAGCTGCTGTACTCTGAATTGTGTTTGAATTCCACTTCACTAACAGGAATTCTGCTTAACAAAAGGGATGAGATTTGCAAAATCTGCATGCTGTTATTTAACCCTATTGTATTTTACACCTGTATTGGGAAAAATAAACCAATATTGAGCTGAATATTCTCTCCTTGTATTTAGGATACCTTAGGTTTTTGCTCTGTACACACAGTTGGAGTGAAATCTTTCATTAGGTCTTGAGGGGAGGAGAGGACTGTATAAATGATGGTGACAACCTTTGTCATCTGTGTAGAGGGACAGGGGGGGCCGTTGACAATGCAAACGAAACCCAGATGGGAGGAATTTCAGACAAGTGTGTAAGGACCCTGAGGAAGCCCAAAGCTATAACTTTAAAAGATCTTCCCCAACAGAATTGGAAGTGGTATGGAAGCCCCGAGGAATGGACTCACTCAGTAGAAAGTGCTTGCTGCATGCTGTGGTGCTGTATTTTGTTAGACGTAGCTTGTTGACTTGACACAAATTGCAGTGTTTCACTCAGTGAAAATATGCTGTTGCCTTCTCTAAAACTTGAGGTAGCCCCTGTAGTTATGAATTGGTATGTCAGCTTTCTCCCCTGAAATACTGCTGCTGTTTCTACTGAAGTTGTACTTGCTGCATTGATACTATGGGTACATACTTTGCAGCATTATCCATACGGAGAATTCTGCTGGTGCTGCCACCACTGGAGTCATCTCAGTCACAGGAACTATTTAAGATTTTTTGGAAAAGCTAATTTTATCAGCATACAAATAATTAATCACTCAATTTCTTCCCACCCTGCCGTGGTTTCGGTTTCAGCCCAGCCGGTAACAAAGCACCACGAAGCCGCTCACTCACCCCCCACCCCTGCCCCTGGCCACGTTGGGATGAGGAGAAAATCCAAAGGCAGGCTCGTGGGTGGAGACAAGGACTGGGAGGGATCACTCCCCACTTATGGTCATGGGCAAAAGACAGGCTCAACTTGGGGAAGAAACAAAACCAATTTAATTGACTACAAATCAAATCAAAACCAAGGGTATTAGGAAGGGAAACCAAACATCAGAACACCTCCCCCCACACATCCCTCCCGCCTTCCCAGCTCAGCTCCATTCCCGGTGCTTTCTACCTCCTCCCCCCAGCGGCACAGGGGAACAGGGGATGGGGGTTGAGTCAGCTCGCCACACATTGTCTCTGCCGCTCCTTTCCTCAGGGGGAAGATTCCTCACTCGTCCCCTGCTCCACCGTGGGGTCCCTCCCACGGGAGACAGTCCTTCACCAACTTCTCCAACGTGGTTCCTTTGTGCAGGCTGCAGTTCCTCACAAACTTCCCTGGCGCGGGTCCTTTCCGCGGGCTTCAGTTCTTCCCGAACTTCCCTGGCACGGGTCCTTTCCGCGGGCTGCTCTCCAGTCTCACACTGCTCCAGCACAGGCTTTCCCATGGAGTCATGGCCATCTTTGGGAGCCTCTGCTCCACCGTTCACCCCCATGGGCTGCAGGGGGACAGCCTGCCGTCTCACCACGGGCTGCAGAGCCATCAGCCTTCTCAGGTGCCCCTCCTCCCCCTCCTTCTTCACTGACCTCGGTATCTGCAGAGATGTTCCTCTCACGTTCCAACCCCCCCACACTGCCGGTTCCCCTTCTTAAATCTGTTCTCCCAGAGGTGCTCGCACCGTCACTCCGGAGCTGTCTGGGCCAGAGGCAGGTCTGACTTGGAGCCAGGGGAGCTTCCAGCAGCTTCTTACAGGAGCCACCTCTGCAGCCCCCTCCCCCACTACCAAAGAAAACCGTGCCACACAAACCTGTAACACACCCATCCATAACTTGCAAAAATTGCCTTCATTTTTACTATACTATTTCATGAGAGTTGCAACCAGTCTAGGGCTGAAAATACAAAATTTTTTTCCATTATAAAAAATTATTGCCCTTTTTTCATTTGTTTAGCTGAATAAAGGTGAAACTCAGAAATTTTGGCAAGGAAGTAGATGTAGTTGCGATTTGTGTCTATAATCAAACCCATAATTTTCAAATGTTTTTTCCACGTTCTTTAAAGATGAGCGTGCCTCTGAGTGCAGGTGTGCATGCATTCATGGGGGAGAGATTGCAGTCTTACAATACACATCTGGGAGAAAATTGGCTGGATGGTAGTAGCTGCAAAGTAATTTTGTTAACATTGTCTGTAATTATGCCTTAGAGATTGAGTAGAACTCAAGTCCCACCAATTTTTGTGACTACATTGTCTGTTTTCTGCTTATCTGACATTACAGATATACCAAGATGGTTACAGATTGTTCTGTAGGAAGAAAATAATAGTTGTCAGAGACAATTAAAACAATACAGAAGTCAGTCAATATTAAATACAGAATAAAAATTACAAATGCATTTTAAATACATTTTATAATTATGTGAGTTAGATTGGTTTTTTTACTATCTGTTCATTATTTTCTTGCAAATCAAATACTTTCCTATACAATGTTACTGAGATAGACATTTCAGTGAGCCATTGACATACTAATCCATCCCTTCATCATCTTATCTTCAGTTCAGCAACAGACTATTTAGAGAATGTTTGAGAGACTGCTATTGGTATTACTACAGGAATGGTATTTTTTATATTTGTGGCTACAAATAAAATATCTTATTAGTGGCTGCGGTTTAATAAAAAAATAAACTTATCAACTTCCTTTATATACACTATAATAGGCATTGCTCCTTACATTGACCAAATGTGTAAAAACTTTTGAATAGACAATCTAGTATAGGAGATCTTAAGATGTAAACAATTCACTTTACACTCATTCTTAAACAGCAGTGATGTCAGCATCACTTTCTAGTAAAATATTTTGCATTTATTTTCTTTGACACTACTTTTTAGTTACAATAAGGTCATCTTTTCCTTGTCACTTGCAGTTAGAAAAATTTTTGGGAGCAAGTTGCAGAGGACTGAGATTTGAGGGAAGTGTTCCAAGGAGATCTTTCATTCTGTGACATGGTTCATAACAGAAAGGATTGCAAAACTGTAATTTTAACACATTTCTGTTGAATTGTCAATTTAAGATGTCAGTTGTCATCTTGTCAGTTCCAAGATATACCCTCTAAGGGATGTTAATTGCCTTTAGAGTTTTAAAATCGTTATGTTGACTCAGCAGTAGGCGGTAATAGCCTAGTTTCTTGAAGGACACCGTACTGTTGGTGTCTGTTTTTTCTCAAGCTTTTACCTGGACCTTGATCTTGCAGTGAGAGCTGCAGAGCAACAAGCTGCATGAAGTCTTTGCACATTTGCCTTTGTAGTAGAGGTGTGTATTATTATAAGATCTTAATCTTCGGATTTTCCACAACTAGTATAACATGATGTCTCGTAGTATAATTAAAAGAAAATTTGACAAGAGAATGGGCTTGCTTTGTTAACTGATACAATCCCAGTTTTACCAGATTCGTTAACACATTTGCAGATTTTTATTAGCTACTTTTGTTCTGTCCCAAAGTCTGTGTAGTAGAGATGCAGTTAGTACATGATTATGCAAGCAAATGTAAAAACTATTGTATATTCTATTTCTGTTTCTAAGGGTGGGTGGGGGAAGTGTTAAATTGATTGTTGCTTTTCAAACTGTGGTCTGTTCTGCCAGCAGCTAGAACGTGATCAATTAAATGAGGCATATGAAAGGCATTGCTGTTGCACATTATTAAAGGAAAATTACAAGAAGTATGGTAATATTAAGGCATAAAGATACTCTATAGAAATGGTTGGAATTAAGTTTAACTCCATGAAAGCAAGGGCATTCAGTGCTGCATTATTGGTATATTATAACAAAATTATAGATGAATGTCTTTTGTCAATGCTAAGAAAATAACGTCAAGTTTAGTAAGGACGAAATGTAACCTAATCAGAAGTAAACTTTCATTTAAGAAGATGTGCGATTATGAAATTTCATTAGTCTTCTGGAAGTAAAACTGAAGTATAGTCTAATTACCAGTTAAACTGTTTTTCCCACCTTAATGTTGTGCTTTCATTCCTACTTGTCTTACTGTACTTGCTAGAAAATCTGAATCATTACTGTGACAACTGACATTTCAGATTTTTCACAAGCTTCTAGTAATGTAAAATTTCTCCACACATCTTGCAATTCTGGAATATTTCTACAGGAGCACATCGAAGGGAAAATGATAGCTGCTTCCTACACAAGTGCTCCCCAGGGCCTTCTCTTGGCACCAGCAGCCAGGTGAAACCATCGTGGTCGGAGCCGTGGGAGCAGCACTGCTCCTGTGGTGTGGGCACAGGGGCAGGTGCCCTGAGAGCAGGTTCCTCAGCTGCAGGCAGCAGTGTTTGAGACAGAGATAGAAGAGTGGCACCCCTAAGGCCCCTAATAGCTGAAGAGGGCTGTGCAGCACACTAAATAACGTGCCTTTTGAAAGAAGTGTGGTCAAATCTCATTAAGGCTGTTCTTCTAAAAAGATATTAATGAAATTTCATTAGTGCCATTGTTCTGCAATTTTTTAAGTAATGGGAATTAATTGAAAAAGTAACTGGAGCATGTTACCTAATTCCTAAAAAATCATGTATCAAAGCATGATGGATTAATAAAAACATTAGACAGTCATTATGTACACACATTCGTATTCTGTACTTGTACTCCCAGCGTAAGTGTGGGTGATGAGGTTGTGCCAGTCATTGTGCAACTGAAGTAGCAGAGGAGTTTGTAAAGAAGATTAGAGTTGGCTTCTCAAGTGGATTCCGAGTGCTTCAAAGGATGCATAGGAAGTGAGAGAGAAGAGTTTTCAGTAGTGGCTCTGCAAAAGAGATTGCATCTCTTTGTAAAGAGGAGTTTCAGTTTAAGAACACTATAGAGTAAAGCACTTCCATTTAACTCGAGTGTAAACTAGTGCTGCTGCTTAAGAATTGCCTCAGAGATTTGTATGGGGCAGTAGGGAAGAGGAGATACTTGTGTTTGTGGATTGCCTTCCCTTCCCTGAGTTTTGAACTGGGGAGCAGTGGGGCTCAGGGGAGGGAGTGCTCCGAGACGCGTGCAACAGGAGAACTGTAAGCCTCTAAGGGAGGTGTCATGTAACCTTTCAGCCTAGGGATCCTCTTAGGCACTGACAAGCTGCTTCTCCCTTCTGCCTGGCAGGGTTACGAACAGTTTCCAGGGCTTGCTTGGGAGCAACATGGTAACAGGATTTTATGATCTAGGGATGAATTTTTCCTTTGCTGCCCAAGTGGTTTGGGTAATGTATGGTTTGGGAGCAGGGTATGTGGGTCTGTGTATTTTTTTGCTTTTAACCTAAAGGCTATACTAGATTGTAACAATGCCTTTTTTGTTTTTTCCTCCTTCACAGCTCTAAAGCTGCACAGTAAATATAGTGATTTCAGAATTGTTCAGGTTTCTTGTTAAGAACTGCATTAGGAAACACATCTTTTATAGGAGCGAAGAAATTGTTTGGGTACAGTAAAGTTCTGTTTGCAGTTGCACACCTGTTGCTCCCATGCTGGGATTGCTAAGTATAATTGAGGAATAATCATAAAGACCTTCTAGTGGTTGCAACAAACTGCAAAGAATGTGTGGTCCGTAGTGGACAAATTACCGGCAGGTACTTTTGTTGTATGCAGCATCCTATGGCGATGAGTTCCATAATTTATTAAACATTGCGTGAAGTGCCTTTTCCTTTGTTTTAAGCATGTTTGAGTGATATTTTCCTTTGTTGCCTAGTTGTTTCTGTGGGAAATGGGGAAATACTCTCTGTTCAGGCTTTGCATAGTTTTCAAATATGATGCATAATTTGGAAGGTGTCAGATCTTCTGTTGTTTGTTTCCCTTCTGAGTTTATTCTTGTTTTAAAACAATACCTTTTACCACACTTACTGTTCCTTCTGCTACCTTTTCATTATACTATATCTTTGGATAAGGACAGCCACAACTGCATTATTCAGATATTAGAAAATGATATTTGTGGAGTTTTGGAGAGAAAAAAATATCAAAGAGTAGATTTTCTGTAAATTCTAGAGAGGTCAAAGCAAGAAAATTTCCATTGTCTTAAGTGGACTTTTATTCAGGTTCCAAGTTCTACATTTTGAGGTCCAGGGAGTTCTGGCTTAATCTCTGCTTGCGCAGCATCTTTTTATGCCTGTTGGGAGAAAATGTTTGGGCCAATACTGCGTCTTTTCAGCTATTTTGTTAAGTGTTCTAGAGACAAATCAGACTGGTAAAGGGCAGTCCACACTCAAATGCTGTTACTTAAAATCTAGCTAATGGCTGGAATTACTTTTAAGATTTTTTTTTTTTATTGCTATTACACAGTTTTCTAAGAATCTGTCACTTGAACATCTGAAGCTTTATGACCTGTACATGCTATAAATTGGGTAAGTTTTTTCATGAATGGTATAAAATCGAAGAGGGAGAGCAGTATCATTACTTACTAACGTCTTGATTATGTAAGATAAAAGTGCACTAGCCATCAACTGCTTTTGTGCTTGTTATGTACAGATTTTTTTTTTACCTTTATAACCCAGGTCTATATTAGATAGATAGAAATAAAGACGACTGTTTCAAATTCTTTTATATTTAGATTTTTACTTTTTCTGTAAAAACATTTCTTTACATATTTGTTTGGACCTCTTGCCTACTGTGCTGTTTATACAACAGTATCATTAAAGCAGTAATCAAGAAAGGGCTTAACTCTGGAATTAATATTTAATTGCTTTTGTAGAGCATTGCTCACGTATCATTTGTTGTGTTTCTTTGACATTGACAGAATGATTCCTTTATTTTCTGTTGTGGTTCCTTTATTTTCTGTTGTGGAACTGCGATAACGAGATAACGAAGCTGTAGTTAAGGGTTTCTTCAGGGTCTTGTCACTGGGGGGGGGTGCTCCTAAGACAGCAGAAGCTCTGCTGGTGGGGCCTGTTTGATCTCCCTTGCTTCATGCTACACCTGTGTCTTGTACCAGCAGGTATAAAGTCTCACTTTAGTTATAAACACTTTGTCATTGCTTCTATCTGAGACAGTGTTCAGATTTGCACTTCTTATTTAATTTAGCTTGTGTGTAGCAGCTAGCTTTTTAGTACTTGGGTACTGAGGAACTAGAAAGATTTGGGATATTCCTAGACAATAAAAATAAAAATCTGTTCTTATAATTTACTCCTGCCCCATGCATACTTCCATAATTTTTACTGTTAATATTGAGAAACTAAATTACAAAATTTAAGAACTGTATAATCTTTCCCTTAAGCCAGTGACTAGAATAATTATTTTCATTGGTTTTTATCCCTCAAAAACATAAAATATTCTTTATTGTTCTCTCAAGAAAATAAGGGCAGTAGACATGGTGTTAAAATGCAATGAATGAAGTCTAATCAGGTCCTGGAAACAGAGGTGTTCCTCAGGTAGATTTAAGGATCCTGCCTGGGTCCCTCAGCTATGAGCCCTGGCTTCAGTGAAAGAATATACTCCCAGGAAAAGTGGCAAGGAGAAATCTAAGCAGTCTGCAAGAGGAAAACACTCCATTACAGTCATCTTTGACTCTTGTAGTTCCTTATGCCATTCTAGGTCAGCAAAATTTCAGCTCTACCACCATGGCTTTACATTATTCTTATCCAAAAAATCTCTCAGCTTCGACCAAGTAATGGTAACAGTGGCTAAATATATACTGTAGGGAAGATGCATTCTGTGGCACAACACAAAGCCCTAGCTGCATCCTGGGAACATTTTGGGATAAAGCTTCTACGCAGAGGACAGATGAAGCTGTGTCAAGCTGTCTGATTGAGGGACTAGGACTGCAGGTTGGTTTGTGGAAAACTTGTCTGCCTTGCTGTCTGGGGAAAGTGTAATCTCTTCTGCAATGGGAAGGGAGACTAAGTTATACCAATACCAAGTGTATCCCTTCTCTGCGTATCAAATGGGAGTTTTGCATTGGTCATTCAGAGTTTTACGTGACAGATGATGGAGGAATTACAGAATTTTAAGGAATCCATTTTTCATGAAGAAAAGTTTTAGTAGACAGATCTTAATAAGCAGCACTAAGAAGATGAGAGGCATAACTTGCCCCCTGGGAAACTCCTTCCAATCAGTGCCATGTGTGCAGAAAATTACAAGCCTGGGATTCACAGCCTGAGATGATTCTAATGCTGTCTGCAGAACTAGTAAAGACTCTTGATTAATTTCACATATGTGGATTTGGAAAGGTTTGGAGAGGTAGGATTTCTGAGTCGTGGAGGACTTTGCACTACAAGTTTACTGAGGAGACTTTTGTATTTGGAAGATGCGTTCTTAGCTGAATTTATTGCCAGTAGCAGTGTAGGTGGAATGGAAACATCTCTTTTCTTACTTTGATTCAGTATGACTTAGAAGTGATGTTTAGGCTAGAAGGGTGACTCCTGCTAGTAACATGGCATTACATAATGAATGGATCATATCTGCCTTTCAGGTGGAATAGGCAACTAGTTTGACTTTGACCTCATAATAAAGGGAATTTGTTGTTGGACTTTGCCTGGCCTGAATAAGGAAGTAGTCCATCAAGAAGGAAAACATTCTTTAAAGTTTTTGTACTGCAAAGATTTTCCTGTCTTTTTTTTCAGGGGGAAAAAAGAAAAAAGCATGAACTGTAAAAAATTATTTGTCACTTCACTGGCATCTGAGTCAGGTAAAGGTTTAAAGAGAGAGAATGAAATAGTCTTTCATTGGGCAAAGAAGAAAAGATTTATGTACTCACAGAGCAATGAATTCCATCAGTACTATGGAGGTATTTTTATCTTGTTAGGATTAGTCAATTTAACTTTAGACATAATCTGAATTTAAAATAGAGTTAAACTTATAACAGCATTTTGTCTCCTTTCCAGGTTTGCTGGTCCTCTGATACATTTCAGAATGCCGCTGGTAAAAAGGAACATAGACCCCAGGCACCTGTGCCACACAGCTCTGCCCCGAGGTATCAAGAATGAATTGGAATGTGTCACCAATATCTCCTTGGCAAATATAATCAGACAACTGAGTAGTCTCAGTAAGTACATTGTCCTAATAGCTGTATTTAGAACCAACATAATTTTACAGGCACAGTTTTTGTGGCTGAAGTAGGAACACTTTCAAATTCTCAGCAGAAAATTGTGGCTGCACCTTTAATGTACTACTTTTGTGGCTAGTGACTAGCACGGACTTCTTTGACAGAAAGCTAGGAATTTTTCCAGCAGCATGTCTTAAAACTCTTCAGCCATATATTTCTGTTACCAGTGGAAAGTGACAGAAAAAGATATCTGGTAGTTAATGAAGTCGGTAATTGCTAACTTAGACCAGTTCTTGAGTAGGGAATATGACATAATGAGGAACATGTCACTGGTTACTTAATTCTCGTAACTTAAACCCTGGGTCATGTTGTGGTCATTCAGAAAAAAAAAGTAGATGCCTTTTAAAATAATAAACCCAGACATGTAATTATTACATAGTATTTCAAACAGGCAAAGATTTTTCTTCCTTCTCCCTTCTGTCAACAATTTTTCCCTTGGTGCATTTGAGAGGAGTGAATACTTCCCAAGCTATAGAACTCTGAAGGAGTTTTTCTGGAAAGGCTGGTTTCTGGGTTGTTTTTTCTTTACATTACAGCAACTTTAACAAGTTGTCAGATGCACCAGCATGATAGCATTTTGAATTTCCAACACTACAGGCACTTTTTAACCACTAGGACAGAAGTAAGACTACCAACACATTAAATATTAAAATGTGCGTGTATATACGTCTACAATGTGAAAAACTTTTCAGTTCTGTCAGTATCTTATGGTCATAGGTGATGTAGCCTAATTTGTTAATATATATGTATACTGTATGTTAATATATAATGTATACTGTATGGTGATTCTGTCTGGCAGCCTTTCAAAGGTGTTAGGGTGGTATTAGGTTGAAGACTGTAATTAAGGACACTGAATTATGCAATCAAGACAGGAATGCTTACAGCACATAAATGTGAACATTATTAGTATAGCTGCTGCAACAGCGAGGAAAATAACTATTTCAATTCTTTTCAGTGAACCAAGAGCTTATCAGATTAGGATGCAGTATATGATCACCATCTGTGGTCTTGCTTCATTCCGCCTCAGCCCTTTTCAGACTAGCTGCCTTGTGTACCAGCCTCCCCTTCCAAGTCACTCTTATTATAGTGTATTCATTTATTTTAGTTTGCTTGTTTTAAAAATTCTTATTTGATTATATACTCCATCTAGGGGAATTTCCTTTTGTAGGTGGCATACCAAATTTACATTTGCTACTTTCATTTGGAAGTTTCATTTGACCTTAAAAAAAAAAAAATCACTTTGGTTTTTCAATTTTAAAGAAAAAGCCAACTTCTAACTAGATATCATGATCGCAGTACATACCTACTGAGATTCAGCTGCCTTTGCTATATTTTCTTGGTATACAGAGCTTATGCCTGACATTGTGTGTACAACTGCTCAGGAGGAGGTCAGGATGAAGCAATACCAGAACAGAAAGAACTCAATTACGGGAGGAATGAAGTCTTGAAGAATATCCATACATTTGTTATATGGCTTGCCTAATGTATAACACAGTTAGAGAGATACTTTCAAGGGAATGTAACCGTAATTATGTAAACTCCTTTTCTGTAAAAGGAATGTGGTTCTACATGAAGCATGCATACATAGGGATAAGCCCTAAATTAGCTGTTTTCACTTGAGAGGAGTTTTTGTCATGAACTTGTGACTCACTAGTGGTCAAAAAGGCATGCAATGTTGGAAATGACAAGAAAGGTAAAAGAGGAGGGAAAATGCACTAGTTTACTCTGCAACAGGAAGCCCAGAATAGGTAATTCAGAATTTTTTAAAGTTTTTTAAGTTAAACACCAGTGAGCAGGACCTGTTACTTCAATCTTTTGTTCTTCCCTCCAAATAGCATCATGGTGTTTGTAGGTTTTCTATGGGCAGTGTTTATACCAACTGAAGTAAGTTTTTGATTTATACTATGTGTGTTTTCAACAAAACATTTTTTCTACAATTAAATAGAACATGTTTTGCAAAGTAATTCTTATTTCTCAGCAAAGTTAAGGATTCCTCTATAAAAATGGAGATTATGTTACAAAGGTATGAGTACCTGTGGAAGTATCTTGTTCCAGAATTCTTTTAGCTTTTCTGCCTGTTTGTGCTAGTAGCAATACAAATTCAAAAAGATTTGGGAGTTCTGGCATAGGAATTTTGTCTCTCATGAGCTTAAACCCAAATAACCAGTCTTCACTTGGTGTGTCACTGTTACTGGTGTACAGCGAGGCCTGCTGACATGCAGATAAATTTTAGTAGTTGCCTGTGAGTCACAGCCAGCAGGCATGGTTTCGCAGCAGTCCCCTGGCAACCACCGTTCTGCAGTCCTTCCCTTTTTGTTCTCTATGGATAATGTGTATGTTTGAGAATCAGCCTTTAAGTTGTAGACAAAACGAGGCTTCACTCTGAGAGCAGAAACTGAGTGTTCTGGTTGGGTTTCATTTCCTTTAAACTAAAGCTGATTTTGCTTTTGGTTGTGAAGTTATGCAAATTTAAATGAGTGGTCTTTGACCTGATTAGCACTTAGTCTTTTCTGCCTCTAAGATTTTTCAGTTACCGGCCCTCAAATAGAGGATTAATCTCCTGCCGTTATGACTCTCAAGACCAAACATTCTTAACCTTTCTTCTGATATGATAGGGACAAAGAGCGCTGTGATGGCATTAGAGCCTCCAGTACTTTAAATGATACCGAAAACGATTATTTGGAAAAGCTAAGTGTAGAGTTTTGTCATGTATGTCATTAGATCTCCCTTCTTGGAGGTGCTAATAACTTGACTGGATTAGTCAAGCAACTGGATCTAACTGGATCTGCTTTGAGCAGGGTGTTGGACTAGATGACTTCTGGAGGTCTTTTCAACCTGAACAGGACTGTGTTCCTATGATCTTGGATACTATGAGTAAGTAGGTCATGCCTGCAGAAACAATACCTATTAAATGACAGGAATTCTGTTTTCCTGTATTATAATATAAAATGAAAAGCGCTTTACATCAGTATGTCAGCAATAGCTGCTATGTGTCTCCATACAAATTCTCAATCCTTTCATAGTTTATTTGATGTGTTTCTTTTAATTGTTCAGTTTGAGAAATTTTTTGACCTTTAAAAGAAGTAGAGATGAAAGGATGAAATATTTATTTCTGCTTTGAGTGATAGTCCTTGCCTTTCTCCCTGGAGCATGAAAACACATCATTCTGTCTTGATACAACATACAAAATTGCCAGTAAGTAATTTTTTTTTCCCCTGTCTGTTCCCAGTCTTCTCTAACTTCATAAAAGGATCTGTCTTCTGACAGCTTTTCTTAGCACTGTGGCAACAGAAACTCTCTGGACAACAGCAACAGCTGTTCTAGTTTCCTAGCCATTCTTCCCTGTATTTCTTGCTTTCTGACTGTATCTTCTTTGGAGAAGTGCTTACCTATTTTTTTCAGCAATATTGCAGATACCTTAGTACTCCAGTACTGCCCAAGTTGGTATATGTTGGTGTATGTAGCCCATAGCATTCCAGCATACATGAAACACAACTGAGAGCACTGTGTAGCTGTGCCATTGTTAGAGGATGGATAAATACTTCTCTTGTGTGCATGTAACGTCCTCATTTTGTTCACAGCTATTGACCAATCTTGTTTTTCCTTTTATTCAGCTGTTCCCTGTACACAGAATTTCAGTACCACATAAGAAACCTAACTGACGGGGTTTGTTCTTGGCCCCGGTCTCTGATACCTCCATCTTGGGAGAAGAACATTTCTCCTTTTCAGTATGTTCCTTTAATAAATATTTATATTGCAGGCATTCAGACCAGACCTTTTATTCAATCATTATATTGCAGGCATTCAGACCAGACCTTTTATTCAATCATAGCAAGATGTCATTTCCTTTTTTTTCTTCTACCTCTGTATAAAGAAAGAGAATGCTGCATAACTCTGCTTGCTAAGCTGGAGTGCCTTTTATGTTAGTGAAAACAATTTTCAGTTAACATGGAACCTTCAGTAGCCTTTCCCCTCTTTCTGTCTTTTCTTTGTACTATTTCCCATTTTTACCATGTTCTCCTAGTTAGTTATTTCTTTTCCTCACCCCTTATTTATTAGTTTTCAGGAGTGAAACCCTGACTTCTGAGCATATTATTTTCCCCCCTTTTTTCCCCTCTTAGATGCTTTTAACTTTTCTTCCTTATTTTTTGCTTACTATGCCATCCCTTAGAGGGTTTTAAACACTGCTCATCTTGTGAGAGACATTTTCTCACCTCAGGAAAACCTTCAGTTTGCCATGGCTTAAGGTGTTAACATTCAATAAGTAGGAAATGTTTCTCCAGAAATACTTACCAACAAGGTGTCTGGACTGCAAGTAAACTTTAGAACCAGGCCTCTTCAGCTTAAAGACCAGCCTCTCTTTCTTCATCCTGTCTGGGCAACATCTTCAGCACATGGTGAGGCCCCTGCACGTTGCATGGTCAGGGTCAGAGGTAGGTCTCTGCAGATCTGCAGGTAGGCCTTCAGTCAGTAATCAAGAACCAGCAGAATCCCTGTGGCAGGTCCTGCCCTGGGAATCCTCCTTCTCACTGTGCTTACAAGCCTATTCAATATTCTCTGTGAATTTTCTTCATTAGTCACCGTTCTTCCTTCGTTACTACTATGAGTGCCGGGGAACACTAAAGAAAGTGCTTTATGAGGTAAGGGAACTAAAGGACTTGAAAACGAAAGGCTTACTCTGCTTTTCAGAGACCCCTGTCCTCTCAAAGACTTCTGTCTGATTGCTTGATGTTGTCTCCCTGGCAGTGGCAGCATTGGCAATGTGATGCTGTTTTGTCTCCATCTCAATTGATAATGAGGGAATAAACGAATGGTCAGTAATTTCTTGTTGAAAACAACTATGTGTTAGCAGAAAAAAGTCCTACCTGTCATTAATTCCTTGCCTATATAGAGCAGTGAATTCAGGTGATATTAAAAAAGGAAAGGAAGAGCAAGACTTCCCTGTGAAATGATCTTTAGGACTGGTGCTTTCAACATCATGTTCAGCTCTCAGCAATCTCTTTCACAGATTTCTGAATCTCTAATGCATGATCTCAGCCAGTTTACTTGGTGTCCTCAGTGGGAGATAAGAAATAATATCACAGAGCTCCATGACTGGAAATTTTTGAAGGCTGACTTTTTCTTCTTGGATGTCAACAAGAAGCATCAGACCTCCTCCAGAGATGGCCTTTAACAGAGTTTATTTGATACTTTTGATACCCTGATCAGGTTGTCTGATAAATGCCTGGTTCAATATTGCTGGCTAAAGGAACCAAGTTGTCTCTTCCTTATTCTGATACTCCTTTTACAATCCTTAAATCCAGTCCTCGTGATCTGCCTTTACACCTTCATAATGGTAGGTTCCTAATAAGCATCACTGAACAATATTTAGTACATTGTTTTTCAGAGCTTGCTCAGCCATAGCCACTAAAGTCTCAAGGATCTACCAAGGTTCTTATCTCCAAGCCTGGGAGACAGTTCAGTCTCCTAGCTTTTAGTCCATCTCCTAGCCACTGATCTGTAAGATTGAAATGATCGTGATGAGAAACAAGCCTAGGGTTTCAGGTGAAACTCAGATATACCTTGATTTTTTGCTAAAACATTCAATTATATAAAATTAATGTAGTGAAGTTCTGAAGCTGAATCAACAGGCAATGGATATGTTAAATTATGTGTCAGAATTAATGGAGGAGGAAAAATGTATTAATAGACTTAGAATAACTTTCTTGGTTTGCTTTATAAAGGGACTCCGGTTATATATTGTTAGCGGCTTATGTGGTAACTAATTATTCTGAAAGAGTATTTTCTAATATATGCACTATATTGTGTAGGAAGGAACTATTCAGTAGTGAATAATGTAATATTGAATAGTGTAAGTATGTTGGGAAGGGATTGTGCAGTAGGACATGAGACAGGTTTTACAGTTGCTTTTGTTCTATGCTTTTATTTTTTAGGGCAAAAATATTGTTTAGTGTGTGAATGGGATTGAAATAATAGAAATCAAGGAATGATAGTGTATAGGTGGGTAACAGACTGAATTAGCTTAGTCTTTCTGATATTTTATCAGTTTCTAGATCTTTTAAAAAAAATCAAATTGTCAAACCTATATTTTTAAACTGTAATAATATTTTGAGGTTTGTATATTTCAGTATATAAATGTATTTACTATTTAAATAATGTTTAATAATATTAAATTTCATTATATAACACCTCATTATACATTGCATTTAATAATGTCATTGCATATTTAATATATTAGATATTTTTATAATTTAATTCCAATGTTAAATATGTTAGATTAGATTTTGTTTGTGTACCTGTTAACCTCCCCCCCTGCCCCACTGACCTCCAGGAACTTGACAGATTAGTTGAGGCTAAATTAGTTAAGATTAATACTTTTGGCAACATTGAACAACTGCCTCATTTTGATTGCCCCACTTGATGCATCTTGCATTGGCTTGAGATTTACCAGTCATCCTCTTGGATTTCCAAAAATGATGCTGGTCTATGGCATTGAGCACTTTAGGTGCTCAATTTATTTACCCCGATGGCTACATAAAATTTAGACCATGGTTCCTAGAGTCTTATGATACCGAAACCGATCTGCAGGATGCTGTTTCAGGTTTAGATGCAGCTGAGCAGTTTGGAACTCTTTTACTTTAAAGATGCAAAAGGATAGTAAAGAAGCAGCTTCTTCCACAAGTCCTGCTTCAGGACCCATGTCCCACACCTTGTCTGAGAGCCTGTAACTAAATCTGATGGTAACTTATCTAGTGTTGTAAAATGATTAATTTAAAGGCCTGTCGTGGTTTCGGTTTCAGCCCAGCCGGTAACAAAGCACCACGAAGCCGCTCACTCACCCCCCCACCCCTGCCCCTGGCCACGTTGGGATGAGGAGAAATTACAAAGGCAGGCTCGTGGGTCAAGACAAGGACTGGGAGGGATCACTCCCCACTTATGGTCACGGGCAAAAGATAGGCTCAACTTGGGGAAGAAACAAAATCCATTTCATTTACTACAAATCAAATCAAAACCAAGGGTATTAGGAAGGGAAACCAAACATCAGAACACCTCCCCCCACACATCCCTCCCGCCTTCCCGGCTCAGCTCCATTCCTGGTGCTTTCTACCTCCTCCCCCCAGCGGCACAGGGGAACAGGGGATGGGGGTTGAGTCAGCTCGCCACACATTGTCTCTGCCGCTCCTTTCCTCAGGGGGAAGATTCCTCAGTCGTCCCCTGCTCCACCGTGGGGTCCCTCCCACGGGAGACAGTCCTTCACCAACTTCTCCAAC
>VYZV01010252.1:70065-80154 GCA_013401275.1 Pandion haliaetus
TTTGTATTTCAGGTAAATATGCTGAAGATATATTTGGTGAACTTTTCAATGAAGCACACAGTTTCTCATTTAGAGTCAACTCCTTACAAGAACGTGTGGATCGCTTATCTGTCAGTGTTACACAACTTGATCCAAAGGAAGAGGAATGTAAGTTAACTCCTGCAATGAAGATTTCTTATTTTGTCACTCAGACACCACTGATATGTGAAATGGAAATAATAATAGTTTAAATTATATTTATAAGAACACAGAGCAAAGCATCATGAGAAAGAGGTCCATTTCTATTTCTGCTACACGTTTCTTTCATAATCTTGTGCAGCTTTCTGAGCTCAACATTTTCATGGTTACTGAACAGTACTGTTACCAATGAATTTACATAAAAACTGCTACAGGAGTATATGTCACTCAGTAGTGTTATGTATTAGTGTTAATAATACTAATAATACGAAGTATTATGTTAATGCTTGAAGAGAAGTCTTTACTCTTTTTTTTTAACCTTCCTACTAATTCCCATGAGATCGTAGCCATTTGTCCAAGTAAGGTTTTTGCATTTAACTTGTTACCATCTGTCGTGGTTTAACCCCAGCCAGCAACTAAGCACCACGCAGCCGCTCACTCACTTCTCCTCCACACCCAGTGGGATGGGGGAGAAAATCGGGAAAAGAACTAAAACTCGTGGGTTGAGATAAGAACGGTTTAATAGAATAGAAAAGAAGAAACTAATAATGATAATGATAACACTAATGAAATGACAACAGTAATAAGAAAAGGATTGGAATATATAAGTGATGCACAACGCAATTGCTCACCACCCGCTGAGCGACGCACCCGGAAGTCCCCGAGAGGCGATGCCCCCGCCCCAGTTCCTAAAACATCATATGGTATGGAATACTCCGTTGGCCACTTTGGGTCAGCTGCCCTGTGTTCCCTCCCAGCTTCTTGTGCCCCTGCAGCTTTCTTGCTGGCTGGGCATCAAAGGCTGAAAAACCATGACTTTAGACTAAACATTACTTAGCAACAACTGAAAACATCAGTGCGTTATCAACATTCTTCTCATACCTAGCTCAAAAACATAGCACTGTACCAGCTACTAGGAAGACAATTAACTCTATCCCAGCTGAAACCAGGACACCATCTTACTTTCTTTATGAAGTTACAGTTGTATAGCTTCACTTATTGATGCTATATATCCCCTTGGATTCTTCCTAAATAGCTTTAAGTGCTATAAAAAATGGTTAGTACTGAGAAAAAAAGTATTTCCAAAAGTCAATAGGGTATGGCTCATGCCTGTAAGATAGAATTTGTATGGAATTTAAATGATGCATGGGCTTTGTGATGACTACAGAAACATAGACCACCTAATATGTAAAGTAATGAAGCTTTTTTGCCTTCCTGAATATATGTTGGTTACAGGTGGAACTATGAAAGGTCTTGTAACCCCAAACAGTTTTAGGGTGTTCTAGACCATATGCCTAAAACCTAGAAAGCAGAGCAACATCCCATCATGAAAAATAACTTCAGATTGTTTGTGGGATCCAGTTTTAAAGTATAGAAAGCTGTTTCAGTTCTGAATGTCTAGGTATAAGAGCTGTGTGTCATTTACAAAAAATGAAGTGTCAAACCAGGAGCATGGTCTTCAGGCTGTCTTTAGTTACTGATGTTGAAATTTCACTAATAGCAAACTTAAGGTAAGGGAGTTGTGATACTGTATTTTGCATTGCATTAATTTTAGAGCAGGTTTCGAAAGACAGCTGTTCACAGCTAGTAGCAGTTTTTCCACAAAATCGTGACTTGCCTAGGGGAATTCTTACATTAATGGGATTTTCCAAGTCTCTTGACAACTGAGCATAGATCATACACATAGACCTCTTTTTCCAATAAAATACAATGTTTACTATGATTGGATAATGACAAAAATCCTTTCTGTGTACAGTAACAAATTGTCAGCAATTGTAATCTTTTTAAGAGCTGTAATACTCCGGAGTGTTAATGTCATTTCTACGTTTACCCTTGACAGCCTAGTTTTTGGGTTAAATCTGAGTGGGATGTGTATTGATATGGCATATCTAATATGGCAACCATTCATGTTTCAAGAAAATGGAGAGACCATTTTAAGTCACTGAGTTAAAGCGTCTAAGGATGTTACAGAATAGCAAGACAGAAGATTGTACTTTCCTGTGTAAATGGCCTTGACAAGTTTGGCTGTAGGTTTCAGTACTAAATGTTCATAACTATTTGATGTTAAGAGAATTGCTAGAAATATTTTTAAATAGTATGCAGTCCCAAATGCACCAGATAAGTAACTTTTCACAGTACTATGTATACTGTAGCATTTGCTAAACTGTATAGCTAAAGAAAGGGACAGACACTGCAATTAAAGAAAACAGGGCTGAAAAGAGGTCTCTTGATCAAGTCCAGAGTGGCTAAGTGTGACCCAGATCTGATACCCTGGATTTGTCTCTCACGCCATAGAATAGCAGTGACTGCTAGTACTTCAGAGGAATACATGCAGTCCTCAGCATCAGGAACTACTAAATTACTATATTTATTAACCTAAGAATATCCATCCAGTCCTTGAGCCATATCCAGTGTTCTTTATTCACAAACATCTGCCTAGAATGAGTCACTAGATGAGGACAAAGGAGATGAGAAGAAATGTGATACTGTATTTCCTTAAAAATTAGGGATCAGGAAACTTTCTCCTTCAGTATCCTGTTTTGGGCTTGAAATTTAGAAATTCCTCACAAATAGTTTCACTTTACTCCTGATCTGGGCTAAAATAGCTGGAGGATGTTAATGTGTGAAGGTGTGGGAAAACATTTGGATTTACCTTTCTTAACCCTCTATGCAAGAATTAAGCAAATTTCAGTACTTCTACTTAGCTAACAGCATGTGTAAAATGGGCTATACTTGTAAAATGAGTCTCATTTGCCAGTTCTTTGCCAGCAGGCAGTAATAGAAGATTTAATGTGTTCCTTTGGGCCTATGCCATTACACAAGAGGAAGAAATTAAGGTTCATTTAAAGCTAAGTGGCATGAACAAAAATGGCCCAAGTCAGATTCATTGAACGAGGTGCAGACACTTGACAAGATGTTTCTTGTAGAGTCAAAGTAATAAAAAGCTCTGAATTTTTTGACTACTCTGTGTGTTTTCTCATTTTGAATTATTACTATATCTCTGGAAGAATAAATCCAAAGGAAAGCAAGGTTAGGATTATATCCTGAAGGAAGTAACTCCTGGTGCACAATCTTTCTGTCATAGAAGAAATGCTATGAACTTGGTTTGGTATGAATTACTACACTGTTTTCAAATTCTTGATTTCTCAAAATTATTAATTTCATATTGTAAATTTTTTTTAACTTTCTTTTTACATACATGTGTTTTTTTCCCTTCAGAAGAAATATTAAATTTGCATACAGATGAAAAGAAATCCTCTGCTCTCCTTCAGTAAACTGAACTTCATTTCATTTATATGGGAAACTAACCTATATGTATTCAAGAGTTATCATATCTGGGGTCTTTTTAGGACTGGGAAAACACCTTCTTGCTATGGAGGTGAAATAAAGTTGATGGTTTCAGTAGCACTGCAATGTAAGATATCCTCATAGGTCAGAAAATAAACCATAAGAGTATAGTTTCTTTGCAACCATTTTTAATTTCAGTATTTACTTTATAAATAACACAACTAGCTCTCTCCATATATATGCAGATTTTGTAGGTATAATAATATTTTTTAATCCACCACATTTTTGTGAATTTATTTGTGCCATTAAGCTTGAAGTACTACTACAAGTAAATAATTTCATATCTGTAGAAATCTGACAATTTTTAAAAGAATATTCCTTTTAGCTTTTATGTTGTTCTTTTTTGAAATGCAGATACACAGTACAGCTCTGGTGTACAATGTAATGAAGTATTAGAAAATAGTTGTATATCGCTCAGAGATAAATGGCATCATGACTGAAGGAGAATTCATAAACTAAGAGTTTATCTGCATATTTTGGTATTAATTTAGTGGTTCTTTAATATGAACTGCCTAATTCTACTTAAATCTCAAACTGGAGAGGATTTTAATCTCAAAGGCAGTGTATCAAATTTTGATTTCTACAGCCTATCTGTTACAACTGTGACAAGCAGCTTAAAAAACTTGATGGCCAAAGTGCTATGGGTGAGCAGCCTGGCATACTTCAGAAAAGGAATCAATGTTCTGAATTGTATTTCAGTAGGATTCTGGCTTTGAATATATATGCTTGTTTTTTTCTAAACATTCTAGAAACACTGCCCTGTCATAAAAGGGATAATAGTTTAGAAGTTTTGCTGGGTTAATGCTAAAGAGAGTTTTGACGTTTTGCTATAGGCAAAAGAGGTGGCATGGTGGGGACAAACCTAAAAAGCTTGACAGCTAATTGTGGTCTCTATAATTCTGAAAATGGGAGACTCAGTCAACTTTGAAAGCAGGATACTCGGCCCATTGTGAGACCTAGAAGGAAAGGGTAGTAAATCCCATTTTATACAAACATTCACTTAACTGTCTCTCGCCTCTGAAGAGGAATTTGTGTATACCCCTCTGAAGAGGAATTTGGTGACTTGAGTATAAACCAAAGTTAAGAACAGGAACCACATGAAAATTGTGTCATGACCTCCATGTGTAATATGTTAATGTGGAGAATAACACTATTGTTAATTCATTCATAAGAATTTTTACTCCCAAAGTCAAATAAAGAAAAAGACTGTTAAATTGAATAGCAGGTCACTTTTCCTGGCACATCTCCACTTAATGAAATTTGGATTTGAGTGTGCCTCCCTCTCAAAGATCTGTGCAGATGGGCTGAGCTCCAACTGCTCTCCATGCTTTTTCTCCAATTTTCTTAGCCCTTGATTCAATTTCTGGATTATTTAGTAAGTAAATCATTTTTAAACTAGTGTGTCCAAGGCTTAATAGTTTAGTTGTAAAGCCATGATATTGCATAATTTGTATTTTGTATATAAAAAGAGCGATCTGGACAAAATGCCATTTGCTAAAGAATGTGACATTTTTATTGAGACTCACCAGCAGATTCACTGCTTGGTGCAGCTGGGTGATTCACATCTTCCCTAACAGGCTGCTCAGGGCTCCCTGGTTCTACACACTGCATTTAAAACAGCTTCTGAGTCCTCTTAAAATGATTGCTCTAACATTCACATCTTCTCTTTGTTTATGTAGTAGTGAAGCTACATACATTCTCCATACAAAGAGTGCTTGAGCTGTTATGGATTTTTTTAAAATCAGTTATTTCAGAAAATTTTAATTTCTTGTGTTGGGGACAAGCCCAAAGGAGAGTAGTTTCTGTTCTGCAGAAGTAGTTTCTCTGCTTAGCAACTATTAAACCTGCAGTGACATCAGAAGTATTCTGATGGCAGAGGAGCCTCATACGTGTGCAATACTAGGCATTGTTGAAATGGATAATCATTAAAAAAATAAAATAAATGAAACAGAAATCAGCCGTCAGGGTGGCAGCGTCTTTAGGAGCTGAATCACACAAATCTTTGTCTGAAGAGAATTTTTAATGCCCCCAATTAATTACCTTTAAGTGGAATCTCATTACTAACTTATTAATTCAATATTGTCATTCTTTCTTCCCTGCACTTTTCAAATAGCTTAGTAAGATTTTGAACAGAGAAGGGGAATTGTGGGCAAGTCCATTGATTTGTATATAATTTCCCATAGTCATTCAGTTCTTCAAGGAGTCATAACTGTGGCATTCAAGAATTCGTGGTCTTAAAAGCTGTCAGGATGAAATTCAGCAGAAAGTGTTGAAAGAGCAAGCTTTTAAAAGGAACATATATAGTTTATTTACTTACCACCTTTAGGAGAACAGTATTTTTTGGCCTAGAACCTCATCATAAATTATACATTGTAGTGAGTTTAAAAGAATTAAAAAAATATAGTAACAGGTTTTTTTCTTCTGGTGAGGTAAAATAAAATGTTAATATTTAATATCTTTGAAATGTAAAAGTAGCTACTTTCTGTCAGTACGCTCATGTGCTCCTCACCTGACTTTTACTACAAAGTGGGGATTGCAGTTTAATAAGATGCTTAACAAGAGGTAAAATGTTATTATGGATATATATTACTGATGTGTTCTTTTATTTAATTTGTAGTTCAGCCCAAAAGAAACCCAGTTATTGTATCTTATTAGAGTGCAATTTAAATACTTTTTTTTTGCCATTCGTTGTTGATTACAACTAAAAATGGACTGTCGTCTCTTTTTCAAAAGCAAATGTACAGAAGGTTGGTAGCTTAGCTTTCTGACAGAGATAATTTTTAATTATGTGGAAAATATTGTCGTGTACAGAAGGTTAGACTGACTGATATAATAGGTCTTTTTGTACAACACAAACAACAGACACAGTAAACTGGCATTTGTTCAAATTGTTGGATGAATGTTTAACTTAAATTGTGAACATCTCAACATTTAAGGAAATTATTTAAGACCCCATTTTTTGTACATTGCAGTAAACACAAGTGTTGTAGCAGATGGACTTTCAGGAAAATGTATCCATATGAAATTTGTGATCTTGGGCTATATGCAGGTTCTGGTGCTAGTTAGGAATTGGGCAACTGGAAGCTTAAATTTAGCAGTCTCAAGTCAAATATCTGCAGCATTTCCAACTCCTCCTTCAGTGTCTCGTCTCTCCTCACACCTGAATTCAGACATCCAATTTGTTTTACCTGTCCTCTTGCCGTGCCAGTTTGTGAATCAGCCAAAGCTAAGTGGCTGGATGACCAGCCAGGTTTTCACGTATTCTCCCCCCTGATGTGGCAAGCCATGCAGGGCTTCTGTTTCTTAGCCAGCTGGCAAGCTAAACAAATGGCTTTGTAAGCCCAACTGTGCACAGCCCAGGATTACACTGTGCTTGCCACATGGGATTTACCTGATCCCTGTCTGTAGGTGAGTTATATCGGTGTCATGATTCTCAGTATTTTGTGTGCCACTTCCTTTCATTTCCTTAGGAATGTTGTTGTAATGTAGTCAGTTGTTTTGAATAATGGCACACTTTTCCTTGAATGCTGGTCATTGATATCAGTGCAGGAAATGCTCTTAGCTGTTTGAAATTTCACAGTGTATGTTTTCTATGAAGACCTTTGCTATGTAGCTTAGTTTTAGAATGAAAGTAATCTATGCTTATTGTTGGAGATTGATTATCCTCAGGTGTGTTATCCCCTTTTACATGTTTATAGAAAGTGGAGATTTAAACAAGAAAATGGAGATTATGAATTAGACCAGCTGTATTTGCTCACTGAAGAGATGAAGGAATGATAATAAAGAGTTTATAGAACAGTGTACCTCTCAATAATATGGTGTCACATACTCTGTGAGCATTTTAATATTAAAACAAAGAACTGTATTTATTGCAATAAATTTATTTACTTCATTGCCTTCAGAATGGACACAGATTCAAAGAGAAGTATACTAACTTTTTTTTTTTGTTGGCATAGTCTCCAGTAAGTGACAGACAGTTTAAAGACTTGCAGGATTGCCAAGAAACTCTGAACAAGTACATTTGGTGAGATATGTAAAACCAACAACCCAAAGGAAGAGCAGCTGAAGTACAAAAGAATCTAAGATTAGGGTTTTAGGTGGGGTGAACCCCAGTTCTTCCAATTGTGAACTTTTGCCAGCAAATAACAACCTGTACTTCATGACAGGTACAAAATATGTGTGGTTTTTTTATGAGTGCAAAAATACCTGCAGAAATTGAGACTCTTAGCTGATATTCATACATTATAATACTGCTTTCAGACACTTTAAAAGGCTTCTGAGCACCTAATTAAAGGTATTAAAAAGAATAAAAGATACTGTAATGAAATAGAACCTAAGGCTAAAAAGGAGGAAACTTCTCTAGGAGCGCACAACCTTGCCAACTTTTACAAACTTCAAAGCCAAACTGAAAATCAAGTAAATCCCATCTTCAGCCTCACAAAGGATGTTGCCAATATACTTAGGTAAGAAGACAGAAAATTCCAGGAATTGCAAGCCCTCTGGAAAAAATCCTGCCTTCTGCTCCTTTGTGATCATACAATAGAAATCCAGCTCGGGGGCAGAGAGGGGGCACGTGTGTGTACATACATATGTGTTACACACATACGTGTGTGTACACTTGTATGTGTTAAGAGCAGCCAGAGTAAAATGCAGCTTTCAGCTTAAACAGATGCACTCTTTTAAAATATTGTTGCCAAAGGCCCTAGTGATATGGGAGTGGGGGTGTCCTCTCATCCTGAGTAAAGGGGCACTACTATCAACCTGTTTGTATAAAATAAACATAAGTATTTATAGATAAAATGTATGTGCTGAAAATACTCTTTTTGCTAGTATGTCTTAAAACTGTTTTCAATATTGTTTGTGATTTAAAAAAACAAAAAGCTCAAACCAATGAAAAGGGCTGCTTCTTTATCTAGTGGAAGTCTAACACTGGCTGCAAAGTTAGTCTTGAGACACACCTGGACTTCACAGATGTAGTAACTGAAGATCAGGGAAGGAAAGAAACATGAGACTGAACAGGTACACTGTTTCCAGAATTAAAAGTGCAAGTTTCATCAGTTGTGGTCACTTTTCCATTAATCTTTTTCTAAATTTTAATGATTGTGAAATAGAAAAAGATATATGGGCTTTACAGCAGTAAGTCAATATATTTCAAATCACTGTTTAATCTATTGTGTTAACCTAGTGTTGGTTTCCTTTGAATCTTACATAAAGATAATTGATTATTCCTAACTACTGTGCTTAAAAACTCAAGGTGTCTCACCTAAATTAAACAGAGAAGTCTCATCTTGATTAAACAGTCTGATTAAAAAACAACATTTGACTAGTTTCATGTATTGGAACATAGTATCACCTCCCATTAAAACTCGCTGATACCAGTAGAATAAGTGATGTGTTGGTTTGGCATCTCAGTGGGCCTTCAGTGGAACTGCTACCTAAATGCAAGGCATGCAAAGTTTGGCTTGCTGATAGTATAAAGGTAAAATCTATACCTCAAGATAGAGAGTATTTTTTTAGTACCCAAAGGATTGCAAAATGGAGTTGGTAAATGTTATTAGGTACTTCTGAACTACAGAATGATATTTTATAGCTACAGTAAGCAATCTGCTGGACTACTTTGGAGAGACAGAGTTCTGATATCTATCCAGGTGAGCAAAAATTTCTTGTAAAGCTAAATAGAGAATAATGTGCTAGAATATTACAAGCATGTTTTTCACATAATCTGACAATATCTTTCCATGGCAGTAGTGCTAGATGAATTTATAGTTGCTGCAAAACACGTAAGATACTAGGAGTAATGCTTAATATTTATATTCTAACCAGCATTAAGTAATTCCAGATTAATCCAAATAAACTATCTTTGGTGTTTTCTTTAAACGGCAATATCTCCTTTCAGTGTCACTGCAGGACATTACAATGAGGAAAGCTTTCCGGAGTTCCACAATTCAAGATCAACAGCTGTTTGACCGCAAAACTCTGCCTATTCCTTTGCAAGAAACTTATGACATTTGTGAACAGCCTCCTCCACTTAACATTCTCACGCCTTACAGGTTAGTAAAATACAATTATTCAAAACCAATTTCTAGCTTATTTTATGCAATAGAGATTCTATATGCAGGCAGCTTGCTCATGTTGAATAGCACTTGGTTATCTAAAAGGAGCCACACTAGAAAACTGTGAAGCTGCTGGAGGAATACGGGCAGCAGAAGATATTATAAGTGTTAAAACTTTACTCCACTTTACTCAAATTTTACCCCAGTGTAACAATGGTAAGAAAAAGCCATTTTTATTATCTGTATTTATTAAACGGTATAATGCTCTTGGATGTGAAGTGAAGAAAATAAGCAGTTAGGTATGTAGAAAGAAAGGTCTTTAATGGAAATTAATGTTGTTTGCTGTCCCAAAGTCAGTTTGAATCAGTAGTTGAACGCAAGCAGCCACACAAATTTGCTCATTATTTTAAGAGCAAGAGCTGAGTCATTGGAATGGGAGTTCTCCGATTTATGATACTCTTTTATCTACAACTTGTGTTAAAGTTACTCTTCTAAAATCAAGACCTTGAAT
>VYZV01010252.1:88253-103783 GCA_013401275.1 Pandion haliaetus
CCGACATTTTGGCGGGTCCGACATTTTGGGGCGGCGAATTCTTCCAGCAGCTTCTTAAAGGGGCCACCTCTGCAGCCCCCCTCCCCTGCCACCAAGGAAAACCACGCCACACAAACCCATAACAATGACTTACAATGGTACTAAAAATGTAGGTGTGTTTTTAATCAGAAATCAGAAGCAGGATATTATGGTGGAAGGACTGATGTTCTAGTCTGCCATTGCAATTCTGACATTCCTCTCTTTAAAAATTTGACAGAGAACTTCTGTCTCAGGAGGACAATGTCCTCAGCCTTCATTTTTGCTTGCAAAGCATTTTGCGAATCATGAGCTAAATACTTTGTATAATGATAAAGGAGGAGAGTAACATGTTTGTGATTTGACGTTCTTTAGGTATTCAGCTACGCAAAGTTGAAGAGCAGCGTGAACAAGAAGCTAAACATGAGCGCATTGAGAATGATGTTGCTACTATACTTTCTCGTCGCATTGCTGTGGAATACAGTGATTCAGAAGATGATTCAGAATTTGATGAAGTGGATTGGTTAGAGTAAAATTTTATTGCTGTACACTGCAAAATTGAATGCTAATGTCCATTGTGGTGCTTGTTCTTTGAAAGTTTGATGGTCATTTCTAGTGTTTTTTGTATTCTTTTCTTTACATAATTAATCCATGTTTTTCTACTTTTCAGTTTACAAAAAGCTCCTAGTGCATCTTTGAAACTAAATGTTTTCAGTGGCTTTTCTTACACTTCTTTTTTGAAAGAACATACTTTGTTCCAATAGACCACTAAGTATTAAGCATGGGCAGCTGTTGGTAGAGTAGCAGTTTCAATTTTTTGGCATATCTTAACTGTGCACTTTGTGAATTTTAAGTTAATGAAGGCAACTGAGATTGACATTCCAAGGGCAGCTGTATGTACTAATGAGCCTTATTCCACTTCTGATAGTGTTTAAAAACATAACTAGCTATCAAGGTATCACTGCCTCGATTACATCTGTACACTAAAAGTACATATAGTTAGCAGCACTGAACACACTGAAAGGAAAATGGATCTTTGGGGGGTTTTATTATTGTTTTATTGTTGTTTTTAAATAATTATGGCCTTATTTGAATGTTTAGAGATTCCCCTTCCCTTCTTCCCTCCCAGGTACATATTGTGTGGTACTATTTTTGCCTGCATAATAAAAATTTAAATTTTTTTTTCCTTGTGAAATCTTTTGACTTAAACATGCTGTGTAACTTATGTAACTGTTAAAATAACAGTTTGATTTAATAAATGGTTCATTTTAAATGTTCCTGGTTGTTGCTTTTTCAATGAAGCCTGCTTTTTACTGGTATACCTGCAGGATCCTTGAATTTCAAAGATTTAATGTGGTCTACAAAATTACAATAAATATTCTGCATTTGATCTAAGGACCTGTATTGAACAGGAAAACATGTATCATCAAATGATATCTATGTTTCTACAAAAAAAAGCTGAAATCTTACTGTGATCCATCGGTTTCAAAAAAAATACAAAACTGGGAGCTTGTGGCTTATACGATTTAGGGTTGTATTTTTTAAAAAAACTTTTACCATCAATGTATCTTGAGAAGAGAAGGGAAGATGCAGCAGGCAAAATCATGGTTAATGAAAGATGACAAAGAACATGGGTGATATTGCAAAGTCATTTTTAAAGTGCTCTATAGCAGTGTATTGCATGTTGTGCAGGGCTTTCGTGTTTCCCTTCTCTGGAAGAACACCTTCAAGTCTGAGCACACAGTCAAAGCCTATTGAGAAGGGAAGCGTGAGAGACTGCAAGAGCACTCTTACCTTGCCAGCTCATTCCTGGAAGATAGAATTGTATAATAGAGGAAAACAAGTGTTGAAAGTCAGAATGAGATTTCTGAAGGTAGAACACGAAATGTTCTGCAGGCCACAGAACAGTTTACAGGGGCATGTAGTTAATAACCTACTTTGGGGACTGGGCAAAACTCCAGAGGTACAGACTGGAGCAGGAATACCACACAGCAACCCTTCCACCTTTACTGTCACCATCTCAGCCTCCGCTATAATTTTGTACATGGCCTACTACATTCAAGACTTTCTCCGCTGCAACACTAGTGCCTTTGCTGTGCTTGTGGGAGAAAAATGATCGTCACAATTTGTGAATCTGCATCTGTAACTATGGATGCAGTTCTTCCCTATATGCTATTCTCTTTGATACTTCTCTTCACAGTAACACATCTGGTTTATTCTGCCATTCTCAGTTAACTTTCAAAGCGCATGTCCTTCTTAATAGCTCATCGTAGTGTTAAAGAAAAGATGTCAGAAGCACCGCTGCTTAAAATTTGATGGTGTTTAATCTAGGTGTTTCCTTGGATCTCAGTAATCCTAAATTGCCAAATCTGGCCCAGTAACTAAATCTGAGAGATCTCACTTACACAGCTGTAAAGGACTGAGATCTTCAAGCCAAAGTGCAGTATATGCACCTGCAGCTACCCTTTAAGCAGGGAGCCAGATCTACACTTCAGGCATCTGAAAGAAGAGCTTGTGCCTAATTTCTGTGTGTAGGTAGTTCTGCCATTCACGAAATTACTTTTCAACTGACGTTTATACCTGTTCCTTGCTGAAGTCTCTAAGCTCCTGATTTTCCTGGTGGATATTATAGACAGCAGCTTACATTGTCACTTAAATGGAGCAGCAGCATGTCTGCACCTAGGCTGTAACTGTTCAAAGTAGAGGATCTCATCACACCATCGCACCTGCACTGTAGGTATGCTCTGAGCGTGTCCAGGTGCTGTGAACAGGATATAACTTGCCTAAAGCAAGGAGACAAGTTAGAAAAGAAAAAAGAAAAGAAAAGAGAAAAAGGGAAAAAAAAAGAAAGAAAAGAAAATAAACAGAGAAAGGAATTAAAGAAGAAAATAAAAAGAAATGAAAGCAAAAAGGCCTGTACATGACTGCAGCTATCACATATTGGACTCAAAGCTATAAAAAAAGTCCTTATTGGAAAATGGTTGATACTGACCTGCTTTGCTGCCCTGGTGATTAATAATATCCCTTCCAAACTGGTACCCAGGGCAGACAAAGCACTCATTTAATATGACACAGTCACACGAAGTAATGAACCTTGTCTGAGAAAAGTCAAGAGTTAAATTCAGTTAACATCTCAAAGGCGGGATTCTTGGCCTTCTGCCACCGCTACAGCTTTCTGCCATAGCAACTAGTCTCCAGATAGCAATAGTCTGATTCACTAGTAGCGAGAGATGATTGTTGAATTTGAATATTTGCATTTATAGATCTACTCCAAGCAATGCATTTGCAATCTCAGTGATTTGTGTCCCTCTTACTGTGGTCTCCTACTGCCCATCTCATTTGGTGGAATGCTGTGCAGAGGGCTGCTGGGTTATTCATGCCGGTGATTACATGCGTAATAGATTATTGATTGCTTTGTCTTGTAAGGTACTAAATCAAGTCTTCTGTATTGAACTGTTTACAGAGTCTGCTGTTTTCTTCTGTACATTTACAGCAGCTGGTTAAAATCAAAGGCTCAAAGTCTGCCACAAAATTAACGTGTCAGTAATATTCAATAGAGGTGAAGAGAAACCTTTGTTCAGCTTCACACCTTTCTTGAAATGTAATCTGGGGCAGTTAAAAATTATCTACCTCTTCTACTGCAAAATGGAGAAAAAAAGAACAAAATAAAAAGCGTAGAAAGATGAAACAAAAGGTACTTGGTGCCAGAGCCGGAGCAGATGGCTAGGGAGGTGCAAAATTGGTCTATCGGGGTTTTTATCAAAAGATAAAGTAGTAATGATGCGGCCATCATGGATAGACCAAAAATAAAGAGATAAATGGAAGAGAACAAGTACTGAAGAAACAAATATTAGAGAGACATAATTCTGGTTCTTTTTTTAGTGGTGTGTTGTGAACAGCAACCATTAGATCCTAGATATCATTAAGGGATTATGTTCTTTCCCGTTAAATTGGGATTAAAAAAGCAGGAGGCATTTTAAAAAGACCTTTAGTCAATAAAATCATCCTTCCCTGCATGTGGCACAGAGGTGCGCTCCTCGGCATTTGGGTGGATGCTGACACACCATCGCCTGTCTGATGAATGCACAGACTAATGCAGAGTCGGCTTCAAAAGGTGCCGTGGGACCTGAGCAAGCCAACATGTACCGATGGCCCCAGGTGCATTGCGATGGGCATTCTCCACGATGCTGGCACCATCTTGGCCTGGATGCAGCTGCCACCCCTGAAGCGCATCCCTGCTTGCCTTACCTGCTGGCCGTGAGCCCTCGGCCTGCTCTGAGGATGCAGACAGAAACACAGATTCTGTAGTGGGCTGCCACATCTCAGTCTCCCCAGCCCGTGGATCACCGTGGGGACAGGGTGTCAACACCAGCTTCGGAGCATCATGCAGAACCCCCTGCCTGACAGCCAGGTACGGCTCTCTGCACAGTTGCTAGCTCAAAGCAGCATACCCATAGCAGTACAGGATCATGTCAGCAGTCAGAGCCCCGAAACGCAGCATTTGCATAAACCAGAGCAGTTCCAAGAGGAGATGTGGAGGCAAAGCCTCAGCACAGCCTCCGCAGCCCAGGTCTGCATCAGCAAAAGATCTGATGGAAATTCAGCTCGAGCTCCATCAAGTGTCTGCTCTGTCTCCTCAGCTACAGGTTAGAGTGAGAGAGGTTTACTCACTCATTCTCTTTTGCAGGTGGCAACAGTAAACACTGGGAGAGGACTCATAACTAGAGGCCAGGGGCAGCAATAGCAGTCTCCCTTTTGGGGGCCACTCAGCTGCTTTTTCCCTCTCCTTTCCACTCCTAACTACCTTTCACACTTGAATGATTCTCGGGGGCAGTAGCCTGCCCGTGGGAGACATTTCACACACCGTCTGTGGCTGCAGCTGGGACAGACCTTACTGATTCCCAAACTGCTTCTTGGGTGTATCACTAGCCCCTGGTAGACATTACTGCCCCCGTCTGCCCCTTGGGCTGCTTGGGACAGCTCTCCCTCACCCGATCCAGCCCTAACGAGCTGGGGTAGGTGGAAGCGCTTAAAAAGCAGGTTCCTGGCAACTCAGGAGCCTGCGTTTTGACAGCACACATGCAGGCAGTGCTCCTGTGAGTGACTTGGCTGTCACCTCTGAGGGCTTAATGGATGCCTGGCAGCACACCACCAGACAGCTGCGGAGGAGCAGGCAGGGGACGGGAACACCATCCCCATCCCAGCTGGTGCTAGAAGAGGACACATGGACAAGCCCCAGGAAATGGGCGCTGAGGCACAGAGCAGACCCCGTGAGGCTGGAGCTGCATGCCCCATCCCGTTCCCATTGGGGCAACAGCCCCGATACTGCACAGCCCCCATGCTTTTTCTTTGATCCCTGCCACGCTGCGAGCAGATGTCTTCCAAGAATGGGTTCTGCCACGTTAGTCACCACTTGTGCTCCCCGACTGCCAGCAGCCCCTGACAGTAGCATCAGTAACAGCCTCTAAAGAAAATTGCATCCATCATATTTCTTTGAAATTCTTATTTTTAGAGTATTTGCAGGCTCTGGGCAGTTGTCCTGGTACCTTCATTTTGGCAACTGGAAACATCTGGGTAAGGATCGGAGCAGATATCGAGCGTCTCTTGCCAAACAGGGCTGAATATTCCCCTCCTTAAGTTTCTTTCTTTCATGGTTCAATAGCTTCACTTTCAGACACAAGATAGCTGAGGGCCCCCTACAGACAGGTTCTTTCCATTTTCCATCTCCCCCATTTTAATGCCTGTTAATGACAGAGTGTTTGCTGTTGCAAAACCTGTGACTTTTTACCACAGCTTCATGGAAGCATCCAAGAAAAGCTTCAAAAATTACCTCCCTTCAGTGCAATTCTACACTGTGTTTTAGCCACTTCCACTCCTCGGCGAGGCATTTTCTTCACCACAGTTTAAAAATCTCAGAACAGGACTCCTTGGTGCCCCCCCCCAATTACTCCCGTGGAGCAAGCATCTACACTCAGTGCCATGTTATCACAGCTTGATTTAGCACTTCAGTACCAGCCAGAAATAATTGCAGCAAACTGCCCACGACTTCTAACCTCATGAGAAAGCAGCGTGCAGGCTGGCTGTCGGCTTGCCACTGTAGCTTTAGCGCTGCCCCTTCGTGCCAAGCAAATGGTGTAGGCTGAATTTTTCTGGCTGCATTTTGGCAAAGCCAAAACCAGTGTGTAAGCATCGCCAGCAGGACATGTGGCCAACATGGCCCCATGCAGGGATGCAAGGGTCCACCAAGCAGCCCGGTCTGGGGGGCTACCCTCCCTCACTGTGCTCCAGAGAGGGATGTGTCTTCTGGGTTTTAAAAGCACAAAGAAGTTAGCAATGCTCCCAAATGGGAGAGGTGTTGCCCACAAGGCAGCATCGTTTGTTGGCCAGTGGGATTCCTGGCCAGTGGTGATTAATGAGAAGAAAACACTAGGATAACTCCTTTGCTTCTATATACTTTGTCCTCTGCATGGCTGCTGTACCCCAGCGCCTGCCGGGAGGAGTTTTGGTGCCAATGATTCATCTTAGGATGAATCAGAGGTAGAAAGCAGCAACTCAGCCCTTGTCCCCCCTACAGGGAGAGCCCACCTCTGGGAGCAACCAAACATATCTGGGCTTCCCAGGCGTCTCCTGCAGGTTACTCTCTGTAGATCTCCCTGATGGAGATGTCTAAGTCACAGGGAAAAGTTACCACCCTAAACCCCAGGGATTTTCAGGCCAGGCTTGGATGCCTCCTGGTTTTTGGAACCTTCCACTGACTTGGAACATCTCTGCAGTGTGCAAGATCCTGGGATGTGAGGGTGTGCAGAGGATGCTGCAAGCATGGCGTGCAGCCAGCCCAGACCCCACAGCTGCAGCAACGCTGAATTCACATCCCCTGCACCCACGAGGTGTTTTGGGGAGTGTCGGGGCTGAGGCCCTGTCCCAGCGGTGGCCGCGGCCACAAGGCCTGAGTGGGTCCCACCAGGGCAAACCGAACCCACCAGGGTTCACATGGCTGCAGCTACACGTGGCCGTCACCCTGTGTTCAGGCTAAACAAAAATCCTGCTGGAGCACCCTGCCATCATCCATGTCAACTCCCAGTGCTGGCATGGTCAGTGACACCTGTAAGAAGGTGATTAACAGAAGTCTGCTGGCAAAATATCCCCCCCTCCCCACATGCATGGGAGTGATTACTTTTGCAGGGTTTTTTCTCCATTTTTAATAGTCCTTATATTCCCCATAAATTTCATTAGCTGGATTTATATGGTCACTAAACTGCTTGATACAGTATTATATTCACAGCGGGAAATTATTTGCCATTCTGGTGAAAATGAGCGTTTCGTAGTTCTGTCAGTGCACAGAATTACACTGAGGGAAATAATAACCAGCTGAACTGAAGGAGGGTTTAATTCATGGTAATGACTGATTATATGCAGATTACTTTATGGCTTTAATTCTTTGGTCTCCCACTGTTTGCTTGCTAAACCTCCAAAAAAAAAAAAATAGGGGGAGCAAGCATATGAGCATCTTGTTTGTAAGGTAAATTACAGAACCTAATTTGTTGATTACATGAAAGGAAGCAGAGCTCTGCACAGACCAGGACGGCAGCAGGAAGGAGCCAGCAGCGAGCCACACTTACATCCATTGCTGGCCGCAGCCACTTCGGTGCTGCTCTTGAGCACTCTGTTCACATCCCCAAGATTGCAGCCCTCACCTGTGCTTGTGGCTGGTTTACTGGGGCCACGGCAGGGGCTGGCCCCGATAAAACACCCACAGGCACAGGCGAGGGCATGTGAAGGTGGCTCCTTGCTTCTACAGCCCACAGGCCCCCCAGTCTGTCTCCTTTCTGCTTTCACCCCGTTCATCAGATGGAGGTAAGAGGATGTATCACTTCATTTGTGCTCAAAATGCCACTAAAAATACTTCTTCCAATTAAATGCAACAAAAAGGCCCTTGCAAACCTTCACTTTTGACTAGCACCATGCTTTAAAACATCGGAAGCTGGTTAGCAAACTACAGGCTGCCGTTGAGAGAAAGCTCACCAAAAATAGAGGGGCACATCACTGCCGTTTCTCAGCCACTCCAGCCTTTCCAAAACAGCTCTCCTCCTCTTATTTCCTACAGCAAACCTTCAGCAGACTCACAATCCCCAGAAACAAAACAGGCCTTTTGATCATATATATTATTCTTAGCACTGCTGGGGTGAAATTCGAGTCCCTGCTCTCTCTGTAATGGAGACATGGGGAGCGGGGCCATGCTCCCACTGCCCCTGGCTGCTTCCCTGCCTGGCTGGGGAGCGTGGCCATCCCCGTTGTGCCCAGGCAGCGTGCTGACTGCATGCTGCGTTTATTCTTAAAATACATATCTACACCCTCTTAAGTGAAAAGCGGGTTGCTGGGCTTTGCATCCAAAACTACGGCCCCGTGTCGGAGCAGGCTCAGAAGTGTGGCTGGCGGCTGGGTGCCCTGTAGCAGCTCGGTGCGCTTTTCTGCAGCCGCTCTTGTGCACGCCGGCTGGGATCTTCCAGCTGCAAGTGCTTTATCTAATAGATGAAAGGGGGAGAGAGAGGGAAAGCGCTGTAATTACCAGCACAAACAACAGCCCTCTGTGCCAGCCCTGCCTGCCTGCACCCCCCGGGGAAGGCAGCACAAACAGGGCCGAGCAGCACCCACTGAACCCATCAAGGGTGGCCTGGAGTGGCACTTGCAGCCTGTGTGAGCACTGTCCCCATCGTGGCACGGTGCAGGGCTGGATCCAGGCTCTGGGGTGAAGGGTTGGCACCACCAGCACCCCCATGGGAGCCTCCAGAAGAGCACCCTGTCCCTTTGGTTGGTACCCACCATGATGGCTCCCTCAGCCCGACCGTGGGGCGATGCTGTTCCTTCAGTTCATATTATTGCCCTCGCTAGTAGCGATCCCTCTCCCGGATGCAAAATCGGATCCTCGGCTGTTCCTGAGTGCCCCAGCAAATGAAATGCCCTGACTCTGCCCCCGACTCGCTGGAATGAGCAGCCCCGCTCCTGGGACAGTGGCTTCACCCCATTCCTGTCATAATGTCAAAGGGGATGTTTTAGCCTTTCTGGTTTGCACAGAGCGAGCTGAAGGCAGGTAGGCAGACCCACCGGAAGACTTTTAACTGCCTGTGCAGCATGGCCATCCTTTGGCTTTCTGAACTTTTCCTTCTCCCTTTGCAGGTCATAAGCCTTTAGAAGAACAATATATGCCACTTTGCGCTGGCCATAAGAGCTCTTCATCCCCACATTTACTACCTTATTTCTCTGCCTCCCTTCAGTGTAAGAATAATGATTAAAATGTAATCATAATGAAATAAATATAATTAAAAGAGAGCTGCTTTCCTTTTGACTGTTGCCTATGGAAAGGCTGCTGCTTCCCTGTCTGTTCACTCACACCCATCATCAGATAACGTTTGATCAACCACTGCAAATTAGCAGAACGCAGGTTATGTATAACTTCTGTGCCGTTGGTGCCTGGAGACGGCATGCGCCGTTTTGCTTTATCGCTGAGCAGCCTGCCCACGGGGCTAACCGTAAACCACTTCAGGCCATGCTGGAAACCATCTGGGTGATGGTGTTTCACATGCACCAAACCAACCCCAAAGCCTCAAGCATCCCCCCAAAAAACTTGCGGTGGAGCAGGGCCCCTCCGCTGAGCTGGGGATGCGCATCAGGAGATGGCAGCATTTCCCCGCCGTGCAGAGCCTGGCCTGGAGCGGGGACCCCCCCTGGCCCCCCGCAGGCATCTCCCGCAGCTAACGTGCTCTTTCCAAGAGGAAAGAAGCCAGTTTAGTGCTTTTGCTTTCAAGGCCCATGTTTGGCATCGCACACTTTCCATTTACTGCTTATTATTTTTTTAGCTCTCCCCTTCTTTTCTTTTCTTTTTTTTCTTTTCTCTCTCTCTCTTTTTTTCTTTTTTTTTTTTTTCTTTTTTCTTTTTAAGAGACGGGAAGGAGTTAAGAGGTAGCAAAAAGGCAGCAAACTGCCTGCAGCAGCCGGAGCAGCATCCCAGGGTCTCACCCGAATGTTGCTGGTCACCCCAGCCCCAGTGAGGCTGGGCACCGAAGGAGAGGGCTCCCAGGTCATCCCTGTCACCCGTGAGATGCTTGCTGCAGGACCCCAGCGTGTTCGAGGGGATGGGGGATGTGGTGGGGCTCCCCCCAGTCTCCTGCTGGCCCAGGAAGGGGGGAACAAGCCCCACAGGAGTCCAGCGAGAGCCCCCAACACGAGTGAGAAATCTCTCTCCTCTGGTGGTCTTGGAAAGGGAAGGTGGCACTGCTACTGCTGCGTGAGCAGCTCTGCACCATGGGGGGGGCACGAAGCCCAGGGGACCCCTGAGAGGGGACCCGCAGGGAGCTCAGCCCAGCAGCCAGACCCACACATGCCCTTCCGTGCCCTCCCGGGCCTGCTGCAACACAGGCTGGTGTGGGTGTCACAGCCCTACCGTCCCGGTCTCCTCCAGCTGCTGGGGAAGGCCATAAACCAGAGGAAAACAATAAAAACATAAATCTGGGCTGGTTCCTCTAGCAACAGCTCCGCAACACCTTTCCTTTGCAGAAGGCAGCAGCCTGATGCAGGAGGGATGCCCGTCTGCTCCTCTCTGATGCACAGCTCTTGCTCCTCTAACAGATTGAATCAATCATGGGCCCTATCAGCTGCACAAAAAGCTCCTAAAACCCAAAGCATTTCCTTGCCCTCAGTGTGCCAGCTTCAGCTTCCTGCAGACCACAGATCAGTTCAGATCCAAGGGAGCTTAAGAGCACTTTAAAAAAAGCACCCAGATGACTTTGGATAACCTGAGATCAATTTACCAAAAGGAGCCATGGCGCTTTGGAGCCCAAGGGTCATTTGGAAATGCCTGTGCCATTTCTGCCAGTGGGACATAGCTGGTTCGAGAATATTTCCCCTTGTTTGCAGAAGGCTCCTGAGTGGAGGAACACCCAGCTCTGCTGTGGGAAGGGGTACGAGCAGCCGTGCTGCTAACCCACAGTCAAGTTCCAGCGTTGGTGGGCACTGGCCAAAGCCACTCTCCTCAAGAACTGGTGAAAAAAACAGAAAACAGCCTCATCTCTTATTTCAAGAATCTCATGGGACATTTCCAAAGGCCTTTGTGAAAAAACTGTGACCATGGCTCTTTTTGTAGACAGCACCCAGCACCGCTAATCTCTAGGATCCAGGTACAGGAAGGCAGGTGGGACAGTGACGGCATTTAAATGCACAAGAGCAGCAGAGCCAGAGGCCACACCTTGATGTAAAGTGGTCATAAACTGGTCAGAGGGATGCTGGTCCCAGCAGAGCAGCAGCACAGCCCTCAGGTGCAGGAAAAGGCACTGGGAATATGCCCAAGTGCTAATTTACTAAATAACCTAGACTGGCCAGAAACAGCAGAAGGCATGTGGTGTAGGATAAGTGAGCTGTTCCCTGAGGATGAGCGGAGCACCACTCATACACACCTATTCCTCTGCACTGAAACCGTGTTTCTGCAGGGGCCCTACCCGCTGGAAAGCTGTGATCTTCATGGCACAGTCGAGGAAACACAGGGGCTTTTTAAGGAAGGTTTAATTCCTAATAGGTTGGTATCATCTTTTACAAATACTTAAAGGTGGGGTTTCCATCTCATTAAGTTTCACTTACACTTGGCAAGTAACATAATTGCCAGTCACATGTTTGTGAATTCGTTGTGTCCTGGAGCTGTTTTGCTGGGCTTTATGCATCCCTACCATGGCCTCAGGTTTGTGGTGAAGCCCCTGTGGGACTTGCCGCTGCAGAGGTGCATTTGTGGGGCGCAGGAGCGTTCCGGAGCCCTGCTGCTGGGGTGTCCCATGCCTCTGCACCCCTCCCAGACCTTCCAAACCCAACCCTCTCCCCAGGGCTGACCTGGGAGAAGGGACTGAGGGGAAACATCCATTGTCCCTTCCCCTTTTCTGTTTGCTTTTGCAGTGTTATTTTTAGCGGCGGGATGGTGGTGTAGGCCTGGCTGGTGCTCAGGCTCCCCGAGCAGCCTCCCCAGCACAGCTCTGGCAACGGGCACCGTCTCTCGGTGTGCAGCTCCAGGCAGATTCACCCTCAAGCAAAAGCATCCAGGGCTGCTCCTCTCACTTGAAGCTCCAAGCCCAGAGCCCTGGTTGTAGCCTCTGGTAACTTCATGAGTGCAGCTGGCATGGCTAAACATCTCCCTGATGTGGGACCAAATACCCCAATGGAACAAGGGCTCTAACACCAGCATCCACACAGGCTTGGCGGTACCCTGCGTCCAAATCCCACGTGTTTGCTGCCACAGCACTAACATTAGGCAACGCCAAGGCAAGGTGAACCCTCTCAGGCACTACATGGCATTACTAGTCCCCAGGGCTCAGAAAATCTTCTTTTCTTCTCCAATGAGTTTCCCTGTGCTTTCCCCACCCTGCATGACCCTCGGGTGCGGTTTGGGTTCACATCACCCATGCTGCCACCGCAGGCCATGGTTGTTGCACTGAAGCGCTGTGGTCCCGGTGACAGACACTTCGGCATTGGCCTTGTCATTTGCGCACAGATGGCAGAGTGGCTCATACCACTAGTGGAGATAAGAGCTGGTGGAGGCTGCCCATGGGTTTCAGTCTCCATACACACCAAGAAACTAAAGCAGGTGCTTGGTGTGGTGCCTCCACACCCCGGCATCTCCTTGGGGAACAGGGGTGAGTGGGGCCACCCAGAGAATGCAGGTTGCTGGGCTGGGGGGGCTCTGGGGAGCAACTTGCTGCCACTGCTAGCATTCATGGGCACCCCATCTGGGTCGTGCCTGAGAGCTGGTGCTGGGCTCAGCCGTCTCACCCACTGTGGCAGTCTGTCTGCTCCTGGCTGTTTGTCACAGCCAGCAGCACAAGCGATCCCACACCAAGCCCCCCGGGGCTGCTCCTGGGGCAGACCTCTGCCCCAGGGTGGCTGGTGGCTGCCAGAGCTCACCTCCAGGTGCACAAGTGGCTAGCTACTGGTTGCTATGTGTAGCATATGTGCGCTGTGCACACTTACACACTCCCACCAACACAAGAGTTGTTTTACAGGTGCTGGATCATTACCATCGTCTAAGTGTTTGTATCGGGGTGGGGGGAAACTGGGTCCTGGCCCCTGCTGCATTAGGCAGAGCACAGCTCTGTAAAAAACCAGTCCTGCCTGGAGTTGACCAAAACTGAGTTCCTAGGGCCTGGTTTAAGCATATAAATAGAGGAGCTGATGATGTGACAAGCTGAATGCCAGCATCTCCCAGAGATTTCAGAGGAGCAGCCTGGGAAATGGCTTTTATTCTTCTGTGGAAATGCTGGAAAGCAGGAAAGCATAGTTTGGCTGAAAACATTTGCAGTACTCAAGAAAGCTAAAGTCTACAAATGAAGGTCTGAATACCCATTTTGTCTGTAGGCACAAAACATTGCAAGAAAATTTATCTTTTTAAAAAGGTTTTTGAGGACAGGTGGGCTGCCACAGGGGCATTTCCTGAGACCATCACTCAGATTAAAGCAACGAGCATCCTACAGGCAAGAACACCAAGAAATCCCTGGGCTTTTTACTCATTGCTGCCGTATCCGTCTCCTAATGCGTGCCCAGGGCTGGGGAGGAGCACCCTGCACGGAGTGGCTCTTTCCACCCCTGGGAAGGAGAGGGGGAATGGCAGGGATGATGCTGAGACCTCAGATCTCCAGGACAAGCCCCGACCTCCATCTGGGTAAAGCTGCTTGTCTGTGGTGACTGGCTCACTGAGGTGCTTCTCCACGTGGAGCTGGCAGAATAGACTATTTCACAAGAGGAAACTAGTGAGTATGTATAAATACAGAGCCTGCTGCCCCACAAGACCGCCCACATGTGCATGGGGTGGTGTTACTCCCTGGTTTGTGCCTGTCCTGCCCCTTTCAGTGAACCTGGGCAAGCGGCGGCAGGGCTGAGCTGCAGCACGATGCAGCGTGGCTTCAGGCGAGAGGCCAGCCTGCTCAGAAATAAACATGGCTGGCAAGGCAAACAGCCCCGAGTCCCTTCAAATGAAATACCTGATCCCTCTCTCGTAAATGTTTTCATGCAAACAGCGGCAGCCATACCTGTATCAGCAACAGGATATTGAGGTATTGGTGCCCGTGATTTTGGCAGCTTGTTTAAGCACAGATTTTCCTTTTATGGGCTGCAATAAATCAGGCTGCCGATGTTGGCTAAATTACTAGTTGTCTTTTGGTGAGTTGCCTGTGGATTAGAGTTTTACTGTCATTGATAACTGCACATATGCCTATGTCACATACCTTTCTAACATGAACATTTTTAATAGTACAGAAAGAAAATGCTGTAAAAGTCTCCCCTCCCCTTCTCCTCAAGGCAAAGCCAACACAAAGCACCAGCTATAAAACAATATGAACTCTTATTGCAATCACATAGTTGTGCTAAACGTCTTTATTAACCTGATGTTCACAGAAAAGTAAATGCTCTGGGAAAATAACAGCAAGGGTAACATTTTATTTGGCAGTTGATCACACATGACTGTTACGTGCTTTGCTATGACCATTTTAAAGCTGGTAACCAGTAGCATTGGGTACGTGCAGCAGAGATAGTACAGAGAGAATGCATTACAGATGTGCACTGCCAAAAACAAAAGACCAATGAGTCAAGTCCATAACCCTAACCCAAACCCTGGCCATGGAGCCAGGACCACTTATGAGGGACCAACCTACTCATTGCTGAGGATGCCATACTTGGAGTCCTGTGGCAAACCCAGTGCTGTGAATCTTGTATCCAGCCACATCCATGGCAGAAATGTCCTTTTGGGTAACAGCCATGCCTGCACAGGCGCTTGCTGCTGCACGCTGTCCTGCCTGCCCCAGAAACAAGTGTCTCCATGACCCACCTCACCATTTCCACTGCCCAAGGAGCCTTCTGCCTCTTCTTCCTTCATTCAGTTCTTGCATCTCTTTGCACAGTGTGTCCATGGGATGGTCCTGGGCCTCACATGACCTTGGAAAGATGCACCCAAGTGACACCAGTCATAGTGAACTTGCTCTGTAACAAAAATCTTCTAAGCCATATGTCGTGGTTTCGGGTTCAGCCCAGCCGGTAACAAAGCACCACGAAGCCGCTCACTCACCCCCCACCCCTGCCCCTGGCCACATTGGGATGAGGAGAAAATCCAAAGGCAGGCTCGTGGGTGGAGACAAGGACTGGGAGGGATCACTCCCCACTTATGGTCACGGGCAAAAGACAGGCTCAACTTGGGGAAGAAACAAAATCCATTTAATTGACTACCAATCAAATCAAAAACAAGGGTATTAGGAAGGGAAACCAAACCTCAGAACACCTCCCCCCACACACCCCTCCCGCCTTCCCGGCTCAGTTCCACTCCTGGTGCTTTCTACCTCCTCCCCCCAGCGGCACAGGGGAACAGGAGATGGAGGTTGAGTCAGCTCACCACACATCCTCTCTGCCGCTCCTTTCCTCAGGGGGAAGATTCCTCACTCGTCCCCTGCTCCACCATGGGGTCCCTCCCACGGGAGACAGTCCTTCACCAACTTCTC
>VYZV01010252.1:120381-148693 GCA_013401275.1 Pandion haliaetus
CGCGGTAATGGCCCTGGGCCCGGCGGGGAGCTTCCTCCGCCGCCCGATGGAAACGTCTCGAAAGAGCCCTACGAACTGGGGCGAAAAAACGCCCGCTTCGCGCTCATCCTCTCCGAACAGCCTATATACTCTAGGCCTCACAACCTCTTCATCAGCCAAAGCATCCGTGCTGTTTCCCGAGGTCCCCCAAAATGGTAGGGTCAAACCAGAGAAGACCCAGCTGCACGGGCATAAAAACCCACCAGCTCCCTCCTCGTCTCACCCGTTGCGTCCCACGGTGAACCAGCAGCCAACGTATTTCCTCTCTAATGCATGTGAATCGATGAAGCAAAGGATAACCGTCTCCTGTCAATCGCTACCAAACCCAGCATCAGTTTCCATCCGCAGCAATGTGGCTTTCCTCGCACTAAGGGGACAAGCCGAAAGGTGCGCAGCCCTGCCCCCACCCCAGCCTGGGAGAGGGTGTTTGTTCTGTAAGTGCTGATCAGAAAATGTGGAAACAAAACAATCTCTCGGTTATGGGAACAGCATGCAAACCGTTTAGATACACTTTTGAAAAATTCATTAGGAGAAAAATGTGTTTACTGTCTTGGCCAGTCCAAATGAAGGCGGCACACAGGCCACGCCACGGTAAAAGGTGGGCACATTCAAAGAGAATTATAGTGTCAGCACCCATTACATCCATCCTCATCTGTGTCCTCCTGCAGGCTAAACACTATTATCAAGACAAGCTGTAGACGCTTTGTATCTCTGTAAACAACTGAAGCCATCGCTTCCCACATTTCTGAAACATGAATCTCAGAATAGTTTAATTTGGAAGGGACACATGGAGGTCAGGTCTGGGGCACCTCTCTGGTCCCACCACCTGCTCAGAGCAGGGACAGCGTCAACCGTGCAAACGTTTTCCTCAGGGTCTTGTTCAGTCAAGTCTGAATATCACCAAGGAAGGAGATTGTACAGCCTCTCCGGGCAACTTTGCCCTCAACTGTGAAGATTTCTCCCTTTTATCTAGTCAGATTTTCCCTCACTGCAAATTGTGCCCGCAGCCCCTTGTCCTGCATGGTGCCCCGCTGCCTGTATATTCTTCCATGCCTATCCAGGTGTAACAAAAGCATTTGTAACTGCAGCAAAACTGGTTGCAAGAAGGGTTTGTGGGTCTACACGGCTCAAGCACTTGGTCATGTACCCCCCGCTATAGTTCAGAAAATGCAGTGTTATCTTATTCCCTTCGCCAAGTAGAGAATGGGTTGGGTATGGTCAATGTTAGCTTGGATTAAGATTAAGACCGAGACCACAAGAATCCCAGCGCAGAAGCGGATGCTACAGAGCAAGGCAAAAGAAGGGAAGGTAAAACCCAAGGTAAGGTAAAATCCAAGGTAAAGGAAAATGTTGGTCGTGCCCAGGGGAATCTTCCAACCTAGCCCCCAAATAGAGGTGGCTTATCTCAACGTTAATTAAAATGGCTGTGACAGAATAAATTATTCCAAACACTTTTCAAACTGCATTCAAAATGGTGCCATTCAAACTTAGGAAGTCAGGTTTAGAAACATGAACCATCTGGGCTGCACCACAAAACTGTACGATCTGCAGTATTTTTTGTGACATCTATAAAGCATAAAGAGAAACATGTAATTTATCTGCTTTTCAGTAGTGAAATGCGGTGTGGAAGGTCTCGATTGTGGGTGATTTGTCACATCTTTCACCAACCTATTACCTCTGGGAAACAAGTTTGTGGTGGGTCTTCTCTGTAATAGTGTGTATATCGTAAGGCAGTGTATGCTTTTGATATTCTGGATATACGTCATTTTAAACCTCTATATGCTTGAATACTTTTTCCTTAACTGAAAACATTGAGAGCCCCTGCTATCAAGACAGACACCATTTCGTGCGTGCTGGAACCTCATGAGAGTATTAGGATCTCAAGAGTAAGACGTAGGAAGAGTTTTTAACCTATGAGCCAGTCCAGCGTCACACCCCTTACCTGTTGTCACGTATTTCACTCAGTGAAAGAATTGCTCAAGCATCGTAGTGCATCTCTGAGAGGGAGATGCATGTGTCCAGGTTGACTTTGCTCCTTGCCAGGTGTTTTCCGATTTCTTCTGGCTCTTTAGTCCATGCATTTTTCTGGACTTTTACCCTTTCAAGAGGAGGATGCTCTTACCATCCATGTCAGGTTCCTACTGAGCTCAGCGGGCAGCCTGTGCATCTCCCTCCTCTCCCTCACGTTGCCAAGCATCCATCGGCAGGGTTAGTGACCAACTCCACACTTACTAAAACGGTTACACGTCCTTGGGAACTCTTTGTATTTCCAGAGCTATCCTTAAGGGCCTTTTATCTTCTTAGTACAGCTTCTTGCATCAGTCATTCCAACAAAAGGTGAGCCATCTGGATTGCTCTTAGTTTTAACTGGTTGTGGGAAAAAGAGGATTCAAAGCGTAGATAAAGCTGGCATCTAACAGCCACACTCATTTACCACAGCACCATAAGGAGCCGCGGAAAGAGAAGTCTGGCCAGACCTGCACTGGCATCAAGATGTTTTCATCTTGGCTTCCTAGCTGAAACTGGATCCCCAGATCTCACGGGAGGATATAAAAATAAAAAGCTATGTTTCAGCAGTGCATACCTAAGCGCAGCGTATGATATAACTCAGTAATTACCTCAGCAAATTTCTGAAAATTAAGCAGCAACAAAATTAAAAAGTTGCTGAAATAAACAATCTAAAAACTCTGTGCTTGACTTCTCCATCTGTTCTGAGAGCTGAGCAATATTGCAGTGTAATTTTAATACATGATTACTTAATTTTGGTTAACTATGGATTATTTTGATAGTTGGTATTCTTTAATGATTAATAAGTAGGCAGAGTAAATGTTAAGTATTATTAAATGCGCTTTACATAGCATGAGTTGGAACAAAAAAAAAAGCACTTCAAAATTTATCTTTCCAATAACACACCGAAAATATTGAAGAATCATTTTTCTTCTGGCAACATAAAGAAGCCTTAAAATAAAGGCAGGAGGAGGGGAGGAGAGAGGGGGATAACACAGATGGTGAGCTAACCAGCACTGACATTTCAGAGATTTCTATGCAGCTGGTGTGAAAAGATGTTTTAAACACTTAGCAATGCATTTAGGCACCTCTTCAAGTTTATAATTTTCCTGACTGGGTGAACTCAGCCTCGTCACCTGGTGTCGCCGATGACTACGTCCTCGTTAACGATACCCCCTGGCCGATGCTTCAGATTTAGACAGGTGTCCACCTGCAAACATGCTGTATTCTGAAACCTGCTGATGACATAAACCTCAGAGGGGTTCAGGCACCATTTAGAATTTCAATAGCATCCTACACAGTCCAGTTTCTCTGCCACAGATCGCGTTTCCCACATGGTCCTTCACTGTGCTTCTTGATGGAGCACTCATGGTGCCATCAGTCCCCTTTGACGAGTCTTCAGCTGCTTGGCTGCTCTGTCCCCCATGCAGATACAGTCGAGAAAACAGCCTGCATGTCTATAAAATCTATTTTACTTGCACAGTAAGGCTATATGGGAACACATGAACACAACTATCACACTTTTTCTAGCACGTGCTTGGGATGAAAATCCTGGTTTACTCTGTTGCATTCGCAAAGCTGCATTTCTCCAATGGATTTTGTGGGTGCTTCAGAAAGCAGTACTGTGTCTTATGTTGTCTCTGAATCTCTGGCAGAAAGTACAGGGACAAACTTCACACAAGCAGGTGAAAAATCTGCTTTAAATAGGGTAACAAATATTGTCAGGGATGAATTCAGACTGAACCTTAGGTTGAAACCCGCAGAGTTTGAGCTATCATGCATTTATTTTTCAGTGAGCAGAAAATGTAAATATGGGTATGTACAGAAAAATAGACAGAATCATAGCAAGCACTATTTTGAGCTTTCACTTGTAGCTCTCAAAGGACTTTGCAACAATTTAACTGAGAGTCTTCCTCCTCCCTTCTTACTTTGTAGGGTAGGATTCCTGCCCAGCCCCCCCCTCTCCCTGACCCATCCCACCGTTTTGGCAGCTGCCGGTTCTGCCTGTGGCTGACAGTGGCACGGTCCCAGGCTATAAGCCCTTCTCCTACCACTCCCACTTCAGCCGGGATGAGTTTTTGATGCAGCTTTGACCTCTTAAGCTTAGGCAGAGACTCTGCCCTGGGAGACGCCTCTTCTGAGTGCTCACCACCCAGAGATGTTTATTTTTTTTCAGGTGCTTGAGCTTTCATCTCATCTTTTGGTAGGGACCCAGTGACTACACGAACGATCTACACATATGCTTAGCAATCTCTGCATCTGTCAGACCACTTCCACCAGCCAGCCAGGCTAAGCCACAGGACCTGGCTTAGCTTCCGAAGGAATAACATTTGCCAGCAACACTTGGATGCTAAAAATCTGCACGTGGGTTTCTATAGCGTTCTTTAGGAAAGGCATGATCATTGCTTACCTTTATTAAAAAAGATAGCCTCTGGTCCACTCTGTTTATTTCTAGAGATTAGTGATGAATAAACTGAAGCTAAATACACCTATTTTTCAACTTTTCCTTCCTTGCTCTGCTTGTTCTGCTGATGGAAAGAAATCAGCAGCAGCAAAGGTCATTCAACATTAGATGTGTCATCAAGTGCAATGGAACAAGGTCTTTTATTGTTTTCATTCTTTTAAATGTTTCCAAAACCTTTTTGCTCAAGTTTTTAAATGGTTTCAAGCTAGCCTTTAAATCGTTCAAGGGCTTTTCTACACATCAAAGTGAGGAAGTCCTGAGTTTACCTAACCAATGTCTTTTTGCAGCTTTGTAAAAAGAAGCTGCAAATTTATTTCAGTAAAATGTTTGTGTTGTTTCACGTAATCCTGTAAGTTGCTGATTAGCTACTACACAGGCAGGTGTAGATATATTTTCTTCATTAAAGCTAATAGCAAGTTTGAGAACAATTTTTCCAGGTACTAGAATGCAAGCTAAAAATAAATTTCATTGTGAAAAAAGCACTGTGCCCATCTTCCTCTCTGAAATTGCTCTCTCAGAAACTGCGAGAAGTCAGCCCCACCGTCACCCGTGAGCAATTTCCCTGCCTGCAGCACAGAATCAGTTCTGCAGGGCCAGTCCCTATAAAGGGCTTGGGGACCTACAATAAGGTACACGCCTCCTACAAAATAGGAAGAAATCTATTTCTAAGCCAGGAATCCCAATATTGAGGATCCCTTGAGCAGGTAGAGCTCAGAATAGAATCCAAATGGAAAAGCCTTGGTCCTCTGTGGAGCTGGCCAGAGGGACGCACTGAGGAGGCAGAGCTGTACCCCTGACCGAGAAGGATCTGCAGTAGAACTCTCCCAAAAATTGGTAGCCATGTCCTTGCTTTTAGAGACCCAAACAGGGCTTATTCATCCATTTTTTTTAAATCTAGGAGAGAACATTCATCCAGACACAGCCCTCTGGGTACTCGCCTAGTGACTGAACAAGTACCTGTGGAAATGGAGGAGGAGGTCTGATTTTCTTCTCCGCATCTCCCACGGGAATGAATTAACTGCATGCCCCAACAAAAATTTGGGCCAGCAACTATACGGCATTAAGCAGTCACTGCATGTAATACAGAAACATCCCCTTTGAGACAGGACCAAAATCCCCATCTTCACTCATCCTACGAGGCTATAGTCAGGCTTGCTTTCCTGTGCTTGCTCTGGTACATCTCCATACAGCCCTAGTACAAAATCAACTATGCTTAAGCTATCCCTGATAGTTGGCTTTCCAATTTGCCCTTTAAATTGTCCTTAAAACTCCAGTGATGGAGTTTGTCTCATCTCCATAGGCAATCTCTTCTAGGGCTCAACTAACCTCCCTAATTACAAGGTGGTAGCCAAGAAACACTGGATGGGCTTGACTCACTAAACTGTAAGAAAACCTAGACATCAGAGACAATTGCGTACTAAAAAGACAGAGAAGAAAAGGTAGGATCTAGCTTGTTAATGGTGAGAAAGTGGGCGAAGAGCTACTGCAGAGAGGAAGGCTGTACCTTCAGTAGCGGGGTGCAGTACGGGGAGAGAGCAAGGTCCCTGCCTGCCAGTGGGAATGTTGCCCTGGGGTGCTTGGCCTGGGAGTTCGGCATCACAGGCACAAATCCATACCTCCCAGCCAAATGTATTATATGTCAGATTAGACATTACCCAGAGACCTTAATGGCTCAGGTTTAAACCAGTAGCATCTACATATAAATACACCCTTAGTATTATAAAGTTTAGTCCTTTACATATTTTATTTTAGTCTTCCAGATATGAATATAGTTTCATATTTCTTTACATGTCAGCTTGGCAACACTTAGCAAAGACATTTCTTCTAAGAGAACAAATTAAAGCAACTTCAAAACAAGCCTGTTATTGCTCAACAGCCTGGGTCCCTGCCAGCAAGAAACAAATTGATGATTATTTAGCTGCGGCAGTAAAAGAGAATTGTAAATTCTCAGAAAACTTTTTCTTTTCTGGTGTTGTCAGCTTTAATATAAGGTAAACCAAAGGTAAAGTTGGCAAGGTTGAAGTTATTAGCATCACAGGGTGCTTACAGGGCAGAGCATAGGGGCCAGGATGGTTACATCTCCTAAGGCAGCAGGAAAGGCTGGCAAAAACCCACGGGCAAAGCAATGCTCAGGTGCTGGCAGCAAGCAAAGCCCGTCACCCTCCCACGGGCGCCCAGCCCGCTCCCCTCCTCCTCGCCCCGTGGCTGAGCACACGCTCAGCTTGGCAGCACCAAATGCAGGGGCAGAGCCCAGTGCTGTAATACCCATCGGTCTGGACCCCTCCAAACAAATGCTCATACTGATGTAGATCACAAACGTGTAGTCTTCCAGGCAGAAGGATGATTGCTTAATCTCTGGAATCCCTGCAGAGGGGCCTGTTTCCGGAGGTGACCGCTAGAATGACCTCAAAATACACTATCAGGTTTTTGCTATTATTTTGAAAAAGCCCTATGAGATAGCAGAATGGGTTTGAAACACAGTGCTAGAATATAGAGGGCTTGAAACTCAGAATTATGGGTTGAGTCACTAGAAGTTCATGAAAAAATGAGGGAGTTGGAAGAGCTGAAGGTAGCAAAGTGCTCTGGGGAGGGAGGGAAGGAGCAAAATGCAAGTTGAGTGTCAATACTTTACTAAGCTGTTGATATATGTGCTAATTGGTAGCATCCACTTTTTATCTAATCAAGGAAGTGTGTATATGTGCCATAAAAAATGAAAATCAATTGCTCCCTGCTATGGCCGCAAACACAGCGGCATGGTGTGCAGCGGCTGAGCTGAGCCTTCGGTTCCTCTTCTTGGGAATCCCAGAGTAGGGGGGCAGCCTCCCTAAGAGGCTGCTCCCTTCATGAACATCAGGATTTCAACCAGGAGAAAATGGAGCAAACATCACTTCCCACTAGTAATAATGGCTTTCAGTGTTTAAAAATAGCAAGAAGGCCTTTTTTAAACCAGAAAGTGCTGTATTCAGCTAGAGATAATTTGAAGGTAAATTGCATTCTGACAAAGAAGAGTTAATCACTGACCTCAAAATTAGCTGTTGCCTAGGTACCCCTGGTCAGGCTTTGTTGACATTTACATTGTGCAAACACAATGCAATACCAACCACTCAGATGTATATTTAGGGCTTTTAAATGGCCGGTTTTCCAAAGTGTAATGCAATGGCTGGGAACATGAGTTTAATGGTGGAGATGTTGATGCCACCTGGACATCACTGAGATCATTCTGTGGATGCTTTTGCAGACAGAGTTCCAGAAACAACGTAAGAAGCTCAAAAAAAACCGCTGCAATATGTTTTGTCAGGAAGAAGCCATCCTGGTTAAAAGAAGGTGCACGGGTAGCTCTAGCAACTAAGTATTATATGCTGCAAACCTAACTAATGTGGTTTGCATGGCTTCTTGGAAGATGGATCACATTACTTAACTTTTTCTTTCCCTCTGGGACGGGATTAGACCCCCCTTTGATGGGATAAACACCTCTATGCAGAAAAATACACTTGGGTTTCCCCAAAGCGTGTGACTTGGGACTGTGTGACATTGTGATATTAGAGATTTGCGTGACGTGGTGTTAACAAGGCGTACAGCATAGGGACCAAAACCCGATCTCAGCAAGTAGTGCAAAGTGGGGGGTAGGGGGGAATCAAAGGCTCTTGCCTTCACTAGCGTCTCCTAGTAATTACTACTTTTTTCTAAATCGTCCAGTATCAACAAATCAGAAAATGATTAAAAAACCCAACAAAACAGGACTGGTAAACCTCAGAGCTGGCACAAATATTAGTGGTATTATAAGGAGCAAGAAGACAAGCTACCGCTCTGGTAAGAGCGGGATCCTCTGGTTGAAGGATGGCAACCTGAGCAGGTGCATTTCAGTTACAATTAAAGGCCAGGCAAGCCATTTGGGAAAAACTCCCAGAAAGTCTCCTTAGAGGGTGCAGCCCTGTCTAGGAAAGCTGCGACTCTAAGGAAGAGTTGGTGGTTGACATGGATAACCACCCTTGCATCTAAGTTTTGGATCAGAAATTGCTTTGTTAAAATGGAAATTAGTAATAATTTTAAAGGTACGTGATAAGCCGGGCTCTGACGAGTGTGGAGGGGTGGGTAGTGTTAAATTGGATGAGCGGGGTGCTTGCATTGTCGTGGAGAGTCAGCTCGTGAGTTGCTTCACACCTTTCTGCAGGTCTCTGCATTTCTGCATTAGGTCTTCAGCCCTCATGTGTCAAGACTTCAGCTGCTTGCCTGCAAAGGATATAACAGGGTTTTTTCCCTCCAAAATAGAGTCTTAAGGAGTTGCTTTTTCCTCCTGCACAGCTGGCTTCATTTTTTTTATCATTATAATCATTAGCAAGGTGCTTTTTCACCTTCCTCTCAAGGATCTATTATATTGGCCAGCCGTGTCCTCTGAGGTGACATAGCAAATGTTTTCCTTTTCTTCCTTTTCACCCCAAAAGGTGGTCCTGACCAGCAGGTCCAGGCTGGCATAGCTTCATAGCTGATGGTAAGGGAGGATATGGTTTGCATACCGGGTTCATCTTCCGTCGTCAATCCCCTGCTGTTACAAGGGACGGAAGGATGTGTGGAGCTCATGGAGGCTACCACCACTTACTCTCAGCTCCTCAGGCTGACCACAGGGCACAGTGCACAGGGGAGCTCGGACTGCTGGTCCCTCCTCATCTGAAGTGCTATGGAAATGAGAAAAAACAAAGCAAAATGAAACAAGAGGAGAGCCAGAGCCAAAACGTGTCACGCCTTGTTGGCCTGAGACTGACCCAGGGGTTAACAGCATTTTGTGAGGTTTATGAACAAATAATTGGTTGTTTGCAGATTATCTGATTGCCTGGAAGTAATAATATGCCCAACTTCCTCCAGCTCCGTCTCCTGCATGCCCTTGTAATTTTGAACTCTACGATATGGTCTCGGCCAGCTCATACCCTGCCTGCAACTCTACCCCAGCTAAGTCAAACAGAAACCTGGCAGAGCTGCTCTTCTGTCCGCAGTATTGTTTCATTCATATTACTTCTGCATTCAGGCTGTTGGTTATCCATCCAAGCATGCTCCTGAGGGGCTTGCAAGGCACAGCTCTGTCAGAGCCTTTACAATCTTCAGTAAGGTTGTAGTAAGATTGCAAAAGGTTGTAAAGAGAGTGGCAAACCCAATGTGAAGAAACATGATTTTGAAAAGCAAGTGATAAAGAATGTTTTGCAATGGGTCCAGTAAGTCCGTTACACTTTTCTTTTTTTAGCTGTTGACTTGATTTGATGCTATCAGTATATTTTTATTAATAATGAATTATTTAAACACAGGTGCACTTCTAAAGGGACACCTGACACTTCTGACATTTTTTCCTTTGCTTCCATAAAAGCACCGAGCCTCTTCCGAGCACACTGGCTAATACCTTCTCAACATGTGATGGTGGGGACAGGCAGAACAGGGAAAACCCTTCAAAACAAAGCTGTCTCCGCAAATATCCCACAGCAGGCAGAGTGGTGGTCAGTGTCCCCGGCTCCAGCTCAGGCTGCCTGTCTGGGGTGGGGGGCTGCTTGCTGGATGTGAGCTGCACCGTGCTCAGATTGGGACTAGAAATCAAAAGAAAGGAGCAAAGGTCCTTCCCCTTAGAGGAGTCGTAGTCCTGCTGTGAGGATGGAAAGGAAGAAAATGTCCCTGAGGTGACCTGCCCGTCTCAGCAAGAGGGCTGTAGCCTGTTGTTTCTCATCACGGGGAGACAGCTGTATGGCCCTGCCAGTGAAGCTATTGGTAAATACCGCTCTCCGTGCTGCAAACGGGGCAGGAGGAACCTGAGGTTGCTGCTGTGAGACCTCCCACCCCCTCAGCACAGGGGGTCGTGGTGGTGGTCAGGGCAGAGGGTTCCTCACCGCCAGACCTTTTGGAACAGGATGCCTCCAAAATGGTGCCCATCGGTGGAGGATGGTTGTGTACACATTTGCCGTCCAGCATGGGGACACTGATTTGAGAGCACCGATAGTCCGGGAGCAAACCCTTCTGGCATGGAGAGGTGTGACTTTGGGATCCTTAGCCACCCTGCAAGCCTCTGCTCCTCAGGTGGGTTTTGGCGATGGGGTTTTTTCCTCCCCTACTCTGATGAATCACTGAGAGGTGTTGAAAGGGCAGAGGCTTTGTGCTGCCTCCTCCTGCCACCCTGCCAGCCCTCCGCTTATCCCCTTGGGAACTGGTCCCAGGCTTAGGCTGGCATGCCAGGTGGGGTTGGCTAATATTAGGTGTGAAAATTGGTTCGTCTGCAAGTTGGGAAAAGATTGCCAATTCCTGATTTGTGCCTCTGGGCTTCAGGCACTCTAGTCTGATTTTTCCCTGGTCTGCTTTGAAAAAGAAAACGTTAGAAGATAAGCCTGAAGCTCTGCTCCAATGTCAGCCTTATCACCTACCTCTGCTGCACAAGCTTGATGCAACAGTAAGTGTGTGTTCCCATAGCAACAGGAGGAATTAATTTAATGATATTATTAGGCCTTATTTATATGCGCGCACACACACTCGTACACCTGCATATTGCACGCACACACATGCACACAGGGAAAAGGAAAATGAGCAAGTCCTACTCTTCAAGATCTCTATGAGAATTCCATCCTGTACCTGAGGTTCACAATGACCACAAGATCCCGATTTTTCACTTTACAGGTGCAAACCCAAAAGCGGAGCAACAAGCCAAAACAAATTCAGCAGCACAGCCCCACGGCAATGGGGTCCAACGCTGCAGCAGCACCGTAGCTGGGAGCAGGAATTCCGACAGCAGGAGGCTGGAGGACCTCAGTGCCCACCCGATGGTGCCACCTCTCACCACACACGTTATGCCAGGCAGGAGGCAAAGCTCCGCTCTGTGCATGCTGCCTGCACAGGAATGGATTGGCAGCAGTATTTTGGTCCCATCCCAGTTCCCTTTGCTCTACGGAAGGATGCTGAGCGCTGAGCTTCACAGTGTTTTCTCTACTTCATCCCAGTGCCGGTGGTTTTTGGACACCCTTTGTATCATCAAACATGAATCGGAGATTTCCATAATATTTATTGCCCTTGTGATACTTGCAGTCTGTGTTACATGTTAGCCAAATAAACTTCAGGTAGAGCCTAGCCTCTTTTTGCATGTTAAAACGCTGATACTATACGTTAAAATATCTCACAAAGAGCTATTCATTGATGCTAAGGACAACACCATTTACTCACCAACACTCAGATACCATTCTCTAAGCAAATTGTTTAGTAATTTTGGTGTCTAAACTGAATTGTTCAGAAAATCCGGTTGTGAATTCCTCATGGGACTCAAAAGACAGGGAAACCAGCTACTTTGTAAGAGCTCTCCAAAAATGATGCTTACCTATCTTTTTGACTTTTAAAATGCTTACATGGTTTTGCTTGTGTTTATTATCTAAGGGCATACAAATGTTTATTTTAAAATGTCCCAAAGGTCAGAGTTCATCTCTAGTTAAAGACATTTTGTAGATCATCAAGACCAGACAACTTTCTAAATTAGTTTGCACTCTCAGGGTGAAAAACAACAATCTTTGTTAATTTATCTGAAAGTATCCCAGTACAATTTTAGAGATGAGCCACTCCTGCATTCCCACACATCCCCCTGCTGTGCCCAGCTGTCAGGGAGCAGGGGAGGATTTCAGGTCTGGCTTGAAAAAGTTGTGAAGCTCATTTTCAGGGGAGCATCCCTTAGTGTGTTTGTAATGACCACCTTGTTACTGGTTTTGAGTTCACGTGCAGTGCCAAAATCAAGCACAAGCATTTTTTTTTTGGTGTCGCACTAGTAGACTTCTAATGGTGTTTTCTGTATTGATTATCTCACAGTTCTCTCCAACAATATTCAGAGTTAAAACACAACTATTTTTACTCTACCAAATAAGTGATCTAATGGATCTAATCTCTAGTAGTTGGGATACCTACCCACCTCTATTATGTATCTGAACATTATCAGAGTTGTTAGTCCAACGATGCTCTCATGGGTTGCATTAGGTGCCTCAATTTCTAATCCCCCAAATTTGCTTTTATTCCTTTCTTGAGCAGCACCAGGGGCCTTTAAAAAAATCCTGGAAGTGAACAGCTGAGCAACTGGAGAGGAAAACACAGTTGCTGAGCAAGGGGAGGAACGTGATGCAAAGGTGACTGGCACAGCAAAACCTTCTGCTTCCTCAGGGATGTGGGCTATTCCCCGCCTTGGACCTTTCCAAATGCAGGAGCTGCTGCTCGGCAGCTGGTTGCGGGTGGACAACCAGCACCAGACATACACAAGGATTTAATCCTTCGCTTATACTGCATTGCTTTTGTACGTGCCAGAGGAGAGGAAAGAATGAGAGAGGCCGCTGGCTCTGGGGTTTTCTCCCCCACCGTCCTCACCATGGCAGGGAAAGCCTGTGCTGTGCCACCCCTGCGTTTTCAAGGAGCTGCCTGAAATTCCTGCATGGGGATGACTTGATCTCCATCCGGGCGGCAGCAAGCCGAGAGACAGCAAACCCTCATGGCTAGCAGCTCTCGGCAGGGCAGAGGCAAGGAGATGATTAATATTGCAAGCCTCTGGCCCAGTGGCTGAGATTTGACATAAATTTGGGGATTTGACACAAAGTCTGGGATTTTATTTACAGACTGTAGTCTCACGGACAGAAGGGAGCACAGCTTTTTCCCAGGTGGAAGTTGATTTTGCATTGAAATATCTGTTTGTAGGGTCTTTCTCTTGATCAGAGCCCCATGTCAGTGCATTAGCGACAGAGCTGGCATGCCTGTAGCTCACATGGAGCCTCAGCGGCCAGTGACAGCAATGATTGATACCAAGAGAGATCTTAAATAAAGGGCGTTTAACTGAGGACCGGGCATTTCAGCAGACGAGACGTGGCCTGGGAGGCTATAGACCCTGGCCAATGGCACTAACAAGCCAAAAATCCCTCGGTGCTGGGCTGAGCAGAGTCAGACAGGGGTGGGGGCTGCACCGGCCATGGCAGGCCTCCCGCCTGCATAGCAAGCAGGCTGCGTCTCTCTTGGCCGCAAGATGAATTATAACAACAAGGAACAGTTTGCTCCTGCCCACGGAAAGTAAACGGCTGAGAAGAAAATGTGTGAGAGTGACCTCCCTGCACCCATTTCACTGGGCAGATTGTAAAGGAGGGCTCTACAGGTGTCGGGTGCCCCACAAGCTCTTTAAAACCGCGCTTCCTTGCAGCAGTGAGCTGCCCCCAGGACCCAGTGGAAATAATGACCATATATTTTTAAACACAGAAGCAGACACAGGATCATCAGTCTTGCAGGTCTGCACCCATGCATGCTAGCTATCCAAGCAACTACACAAAGGCACAAGGAACAGAGATTCTGGGATGTAGCTATCCCAGTGCAGCTTTTCAGTGGGCTTTAGTCTTGCTGCATGACGTGGTTGCTGAGTAGGGTAGCACAGGCTACACCAGGAGGAGAGAGCTGCAAATCCTCACTCAACAGCACGTGAGAAAAAGCAGCCTGTCCCAGCCACGGCTGTTACACCCTTGTCTCATGACAGCAGGGAGTCAAGATGCTGAGGCAGAAAAGAAGGAATCATCTTCATCAAAGCAGCTGATATAAATCTGCCTTTATTTTGGTCGCTTCCACAACCTGCTGTTGTCTCTTTTGTCCTGTCTAAATTGAGATTTCATACTTGGAATTCATCCATGCTCTGAAAATACCTGGATACAGAGAGAAAGGCACTGGCTGAGTCACCAAAAATCCAAGCTGAAGAGTTAAACAATGCATTTTAATTACAGTTAGCATTAATTTAATGCTATCTGCAATGCCTTTCATTACACAGTCATTTATTTTTAGCACCAAAATACAACAAAATATACTCTATTTTGGAGTACTTGACTGTTAGCATATGCAAGATTCAAAAGGGAGACCCAAATGTAACCATCACGATGTAGTTTATGACATTATCATTTCCCAAATACAATTGGGTTTCACAAGGTCATGGGTGGGACACCCAAAAAATGGAAACAATTGATTTGCTGGATGTCAAGAATTGAGGATGTCACTGCTCAGAAATGAACTCGGTTCCTGATGAATATGAGGCAGTGTACAGTGAAAAGGCAAAGCTGCTGAGTTTTTAAAAGCTGCTTGCAGGTCCCTTTTAAAAAATAGCTCTGGTCATGCCTTTTTCCAAAAATCTACTTTTGAACCTGATGGCTTAGCAAATAATCACCTCGTATCAAATATCCCTTTCAAAGCCTTAATGCTGGAACATGCAGTGCTGATATGGCTGAATATAAGCACTTAAATAAAGGCTATTATTTCCAGGTCTGTGGAAAAAAATGCAGCAATAGGGCAGCTGTGTTCAAAGGATGCTGAATAAACTTATTAAATGCTGATTCTGGTCATCTGTTCCCATCTATTAGATTGCTGCAAGCCCACGAGTCGCTCCCTGCTCCAACAGTGCTGACAGCACCTTCTTCCACAGCCCTTCAGGGGCAACCGTGCCTCATTTCCAGGGATGCCAGTGCACCCCCTTCTCTGCTCACAGTTACCAGGACAGCGCTTTAAGCACCTGGTTTCAAAATCCATTCACACAGTCAGCTCGGAGAAATCAGACTTTTGTGGTCTAGTCCCTCGCTTCAATGCAGGTGAAATTTTGATCTGTTGCTTGATCCCCTGTTAGGAAATTAAATAAAAAAAAAAAGTTCTGATACTGTCCTTTCATGTATTTGCTGCAGTAAGAAGCAGCTGCAGAGGGTTTTTTTGATGTTCTTGTCGTTTCAAGCTATTGCTATCCACTGTACATTGCATTAAAGGCCTTTGAGGTCTGCAGATGGTAGTGCTCTTATGTCTTTATCTGGGAAATCACCCCCAGAAATACATATGTAGCGTGCAGAGAACCCAACCCGTGCCAAATGCAGCTGCTGTGTGGCTCGGACACTTCTTCTGATGGCCAAATAGTCAAATCCCCTTCTTCCATCTAAACAAGTTTCAAGGCAGGGTATGAAGAAAAAGATATGCCTGCTGGCCTGGCCGTCAGGCCTGTAGTCTGGATCTTTGGAGTTCAGATGGATTTTGGACTTCTCGGTAGTCATCTTCAAGTTACTTTCACTTGGTTCGTACCGCAGCTCTTTACCTACCCTATGAATAATCTATGAGTGTATACACTGCTTTTAGTCATGGCCACAGTCTGCTAAATATACGCCAAAGAGCAGCCTAGTCCATTGAAATCAATATGATTGCTAGGCTATAAAGATGGTCGGAGAAAAATAAATGTGATAGAAGTCCCCCTTCAAGGTGTTCCCACTGCCTGTCCGTTGGTTTGGTTTCATTCTCTCCCCTCCCTTGCATTTTTTTAAATAGTTGTGACTGAAGGACATAGCTGAGCTCCTTCCCTCCCCATCCCAGCCTAGCAAGCTGCCAAGTGTTCTGGCCCTCCATCAGCAAAGCACTTAAGCACATGCTTGTTTGTAAGTATTCAAGCAGTGCCATTGACAGAAAGCCCATAGTACAGAGCCCTCAGGATCCTAATCAAGGCTAAATGACACGTGTGAGATCTTAAAATGCCATTTTTTTTCTTCCCAGCAATGATGCAAGGATCACCCAAATGAACAAACAAAACTGCTGTTGAAAGGCTGCCCATCTGGCTCCTCTCCTAGGTGTGTTAGGGCAAACAATACAGCTTATCTAGTTTGGGTTATAATTATATATATAAAAATTATATTATATTATATTAATATATAAAGGGTGGTCCATGTCTTCCTTATAGCAGACAGTAACATACATTGAAGGAACAGCATGAAAACAACAACAGCAGCTCCAAGTTTCTTGCTGCCCTGCCATGAAAAATTTCAGCCCAAACAGCGAAGTTCAGCAAAAGGTGTAGCAACCAAAACCAGGATTCTGGAAATGGTCAGGGAAGCGTAGTGGATGTCACTGCCACCTATGCTGCTGCTGAGAAGAAAAGCTGGAAACACAACCACAGTCTAAGATGCACGTGCATCTAAGTGTTTCATAAACGTGCACGATTCCTGGGATACATTTCAGAGGAAAATGCATAGGGGCTGCTACGGGTTGCACGCTCTGGTAATTATTATGTCTGTGTGTGCCATGTATGATGTATGATGGATAATGTGTCACAGATTCTGCAGGATAAACACTCTAAATTAGGCACGTTTTCAGCTCAAAATAAGTGAAAGGTAAGCCAAACCACTCAAAATTCAAACCAAATGCAAGTCAGTGCTTTCCTATTGAGTAACCTTAAAAATAAATGTCATTTCTGTCATAAACTCTTGATGATTCATCCTTAACCTGGACTATTTAATCCTGGATTTTACCGACATTTTCCACTGTGGTGGGTTGACTCTGGCTGGACACCAGGTGCCCACCAAAGCCACTCTATCACTCCCCTCCTCAGCTGGACAGGGGAGAGAAAATATAACAAAAGGCTCGTGGGTCGAGATAAGGACAGGGGGAGATCACTCAGCAATTACCATCACAGACAAAACAGACTCAGCTTGGGGAAAATTAACTTTATTACTAATCAAGTCAGAGTAGGATAATAAATCTTAAACACCTTCCCCCCACCCCTCCCTTTTCCCAGGGTTAACTCCACTCCCAATTTTCTATACCTCCTCCCCTCCAGCGATGCAGGTGGACGGGTAATGGGGGTTACGGTCAGTTCATCACACGTTGTTTCTGCCGCTTCATCCTCCTCAGGGGCAGGACTCATCACACTCTTCCCTTGCTCCAGCATGGGGTCCCTCCCACAGGAGACAGTCCTCCACGGACTTCTCCAACGTGGGTCCTTCCCATGGGCTGTAGTTCTTCACGAACTGCTCCAGCGTGGGTCCCTTCCACGGTGTGCAGTCCTTCAGGAGCAAACTGCTCCAGCATGGGTCCCCCGCAGGGTCACAAGTCCTGCCAGCAAACCTACTCCAGCATGGGCTCCTCTCTCCACGGGGCCACAGGTCCTGCCAGAAGCCTGCTCCAAGCGCGGGCTTCCCACAGGGTCACAGCCTCGTTCGGGCATCCACCTGCTCCAGCGTGGGACTCTCCGTGGGCTGCAGATAGATATCTGCTCCACTGTGGACCTCCATGGACTGCAGGGGTCAGCCTGCCTCACCATGGTCTTCACCACGGGCTGCAGGAGAATCTCTGCTCTGGCGCCCGGAGCACCTCCTCCCCCTCCTTCTTCGCTGACCTGGGTGTCTCTCACATAGTCACTCCTCTCCCAGCTGCAATTGTGCAGTTTTTTCCCCCTTCTTAAATCTGTTCTCCCAGAGGCACTACCACCATCGTTGCTGGGCTCGGCCTTGGCCAGCGGCGGGTCCAACTTGGAGCCGGATGGCATTGGCTCTGTCAGACATGGGGGAAGCTTCGAGCAGCTTCTCACAGGAGCCACCCCTGTAGTCCCCCCACTACCAAAACCTTGCCACACAAACCCAGTACACCCACAATGGCCTTTGTCTGGTTGTGGCTAGGTCAACAATGCCTGTTCTCCTTGAAACTATTTGTTAAACTATTGACCAGACCCTATTTTCCCTGTGACTTCGAAGTCACTAGAAGTCAATTTATCTAAGCAGACCAGCTTTCAGTGGTAATGGAACTAACTCCAGTTCAGAAAAATATACCCCCTCTTTTCCCAAAGTTAATGATTTTCTTCTCAGAACAATGTATGGTTTATTGAACTCTCTGCTCTGAGAGCAAGTGAAGTTCCTTATTGCTTAAGCAGAAAGTTATTTATTTCATGCCCGATAAGACTAAGCCTCAACTCATTCAACTCAAAAAATACAGTGTTCCTGTAGTGTTATAGTTAATGGTTGGGTGGGAAGAAATCGGAAATTTCTCCTGCAAATCCATCCTGGAGTCTCCATCAATCTAAATACACAAGCCATCAGCAATGTCCACCTAAACCACCTAACTATGAGCCAGAGACCACGCTACTGGTCTCCTTTCCCTGTGCCCTCTTACAGCCCAGATACATCAGTGCGCCCCAATGTCTGCCTACCCGACCAGCACACCCCAGGTGGGGGACACAAGGGGCTGGCATCACTTGACAGGGATGTAGAGAACAGCAGGGAGATGTTAGGGCAGAAGAGTGTAAATATGTGAGTGAAAGCAAGTGGGTTGTTAACACCAGGCAGGTGAGAGGAAGCCATGGTGAAAAGAGGATGGACAGAATGATTAGAGCACATTCCCACCAGAACCTGAAATAAACATGGGATTCCCCAGACTTGGTACCCCTGTGCCAGACGATATCAGGGAAACATCTATTTCACACTCGCCTTGTGGTTAGTTGGCACAGAAGGTCACAACTTGCAGCACTGTGGGTTGCTGTGTGGTCTGAAGTGGTAAAGGCCAGGGCCGTGGATCCAGTGACTCCATCCTGGCCATGAACCACTTGAAGAACATGTCAAAACTGCACTGTTTGAGAGTCAACAAAATTGTTGATTGAGAGAGAATGTGAGGAAAAGCACAGAACAAGAGCTGAGGTGTTTGCAGGAGAAGCAGGAGATGGGACTTTGGCCCATGTGTAACTCCATATACACCGCACACCTCCAGGCACTTGCAGGTCCCTAAGCAGTAACCCAAGGCATGCAGATGTCAGCCTCCTTATACATACATGAATTAGTCCCCTACCATACACAGAGTCTTTCATGCAGTGGGCAGTGAGCTGGGGTTCCCAGATGGCCAGGAGCACTGTAAAATGCTGTTTATTTCACAGTAAAATGCTGTTATCTCAACCAGCATTGTTGCAGGTTTGATGCTCTGCTACATCCCAACCTTCAGCATGAAAGACAGCTTCTAGAGAGCTGCTTGATGCCTGTGCACAGAGCAGGATCCATGTTTGATACCAGGAGACATTCCTTATTTATCACTTGCTGTCACGTCCCAGTTTCTCAGGACGATGACTCAGGTTCTCCAATTCCCAGGTCAGGATTAAGATGAAACGACACCTGTGATCCTTTAACTGACAAAACTCAACTTTTATTTGCTCACAACAAGAATTGGCATGAAACTACATCGGTAACCTGTGTAGCATGTGCTAACCATATGTCGCCAAACATATACTACAAGCCTTACTTATCTGGGGATCAGTTCAGGGAAGACAATAAGGAGAGCCCTCCCATTGAGTCATGAGGTCCTGAGCAGACCCCCTTGCTTTCTAGACTCCTTCTCAGAGAGGAACCCAGGGGCAGCTCAATCCACTCCTAGTCCCAGGCTTGGCCAATGGTTTATGTCTAAAGGGATGAGGTGTAGGGGTTACGGGGAAAGAGAGAAAGAAAAAAACATGAGGAAAATACTACGTGTATATAAGCATGGTATAACTCTACCCTTGTACCACAGGTTTTAGAAAGTTTTTATGCTCGCATTTTAGGCCTCATACTATGCCCGCTGAGCAAAAAGCAGTATTCCTGCAAAGCTCCATGTGAGAAAGACTTGGCCCTAGATATAAATGTTCTTAAAAATGAGTTCTTATTGATGAACGAGAGACAAGGCCATGTGTACACTTTCTTTCTGCCATCCTGTTTCCAGAGCTGAAACTCCACTGTAGCCTTTGTAGCTGAAGCAACAAGCACCTCCCTTCACGTTGGTGTCATTTGCAATGAAGGATATTCTGCCCGTACTGAAGTGAGAGCAACAGCTTTTAGGCACGTTAAAGCGAGTAGCAAATCTCCAACACCCCCCTGAGATTACTGGAAGACCATCTGAGACGGAGCCCATGAAGTGTGGCATGCCAGCATGAATGAACCACTGCAAAGGAGGGGAGGGAAAATGGAGTGAGAGAGCAAGGAAGAGAGCATGAGTGCAAGGAAGCTTACCAGCCATGTTGGCAAAAAGCAGACTGTCAGCAAAGAGGATGTTTACCGCCTTGAAGTTAGGATTCCAAGAGCAAGTGCCTGGCACGAGTCTGTGCTACGGCCCCTCAAAGCAGGGTAAGGCTGAGAATACAAAACTCTGGGACCAGTTCGTGGCATATATGAGAAATGGAGACTTCCTACTTGTGCTCCCGGCCATACAGCTGTTCAGTTACAAACAGGTCAATGTGCAAAATGACCCTAAATGAAGTGCAAATGTATGCCTTAAAATCATAGCACTTACAAGAAAAGCGTTGGCAAATCCTTCCATTTTTTTGCCAGTAAAAAGAAAGGAACCGACAAATAGAGAAATATTCATTACATCCAAATATTAAAGCATGTTAATTTCTCTATAGGGGTGCTTGTGATTGCTCCATAATTAGAAGCTGAAAAGCACCTTATGCTTATGAAGAATGCATGTGTATCCTTCCCAAAGTCACAGCACTTACACTGAGGATAAACATTTTTCGGAGAATTTACAGACTGATCCAATAATCAGATCAAGTTAAGTGGTTCCTTTGAGAAAACTCATATCGTACCTAACACTTTGTAGTACTGACGGTGTTTTAATGATATTTTTATTTTGTACTGGAAAACTTATCCTCTAACAAAAATTAAAACCGTTCAGCTTCAGGAGATTCTGTGGAAAAAGTGACACTCTTTCAAAATGCCTCCCACCTCCTGCTGTGATCAAAACACAAGCCAACCCAAGCTGGCCCACCTCCATTGCCTGTGCCCGCGCGTTGACATATGGCCATGCAGAGACCCAGCGATGCTCAGTCTGAAACACATTCATGCAGTTGAGAATAGAGGTGGGATCCAGGAACGTTTTCCATCTTCTGCAGGAGCGGACAAGCGGCCCTACCTGCGTGTGCATGGGGGTGAAGAGCTGTTGGAGGTTTCAGGTGGCAGTAGGACAGAGCTGAGGCAACTGCAAGAGACAAGTCTTTGATGAAGTTCAAATGGGAAAAGAGACATTTGACGTTTATGTCTCCTCAGGCTTTTTCTGAATAGCCTTTTCTCTTACAAGGATGTGATGAAGTGTCCCTAGAAGGGTATTTTGGGACCGCACCCTCAGCACTCGGACCATGCTGCAATTTCAGTCAGTGACAACCTGCTGAAAGCATGGAAGGGATGTTAACTGCCTTTGTGAAGTGCAGCTTCTATTTCTACAGGCACAGCTAACAGCCAAATCACTGAGCCTCTGCTGAGGAAAAGAAAAAATTAAACAGGAGGAAAATATTAGGGGATATAAACAGAGACATTTAGTTCCAATTCAGCCAAAATCTGCAGTCCAGAAACAACAATGAAGAAGCAAACTAATGCCTGGAGGAAGAATTAGCAAGAAACACATCCTTGACTAAACCTCCCAGCTTCACATCTGCAACTAGAGCTGGAAAGCTGAAGGGCAGTTTTGTGATTGCTCAGAGTAGGAATCACGGGCCTGTGCTCAGACCCATGATAGTTGAGATGTGCAGAAGGATTTATAAAATCAGCAATAGCAAAGATATGGAGAATGAAAGCAGGCAAAAAAGATGTCTGTAAGTTTGAAGTTGTAAGAAAAAAAAAAAAAGTAAAGGGCCCATCTGGGAAACAACTAAACAAATGCAGTATTTGTGCTACCACAGGATGCTCTGCAGCCAACCTTTAATAAATGGAAGCATGGAGGAGATGAGTGGCGGTGATTAAAACAGACCAGCAGATTCAGTGATCTGTTGGACTCATACAGTATCGAACATCTGAAAGCAAGATACATAAGGTAGATAAGGAGTCAGGTAGTAGTTATATGACAAATAAGTGAAGTTTCCTAGCTGTGACCAATTACTTCTGACCAAAAAAGCAGGTAGCCTCATCTTCAGGCTGTGGACACTTCCCTGTGCTTCAGGCAGAGTGAAGCTCCCCCAGGTGAGCATGTGGCTTTTGCTCAGCAGGCTGCAGCGCAAACCGACACTATCCAAAACAGGCCTTTGAAGGAAAAGCATTTAATGAGTGGGAAGTAGATGGGTCTGTGGACTCTCTAATGGTATAAATGTTACTGGAAAAGCCATTCCGTAACATAATATTAATCAGAGATCCAAGCAAAGGCAACAGATGGAGAACGTGCTGGCAGCAGGCAAAGGAGAAGCAGAGCTAAGCTTTGCGAGTCTCAGGGGTGTCAGGGATAGCTGGTCCCTGGACAAGGCTCCTGACATATGTAGAGAGGTGACCACAACCCATCAGCGATGGAGACACAGACAAGTCCTGTTTTGGTCAAAGCCACTGATGATTGACAAGCTCTGCTGACCCTGAGCAGCCTATTCTGTGCCCTGGCTTGTGATAGATCAGAAGTCTCATCTACTCCTGGCAACATGATGTGGCATATGCCCTTATTTTAGAGAAGCATTGTACCAGAGGTGTACCTGCCCATGTCTGGAGTGGTTCAGACAGAGGTTAAAACCATAAAACCATTTTGTAAGTGACCCATTGTTGACTATAATGTTATTGCTCTGGTTGCTGACCTCACTGCTCTGCCAGTTTTTATAAAGGCTACCAAGGGATTCATCTAATTTTAGTTTTTTTAAATGCAGGTGTCTTGGCTAAGCCAGATGTGTAGGATCTTCTGAGGTGGCACGACATGGAGAAATAAGCACCTGCACAGGGGTAACTCATCCTACCCTAAGACAGGTGAGCTGACTTGCCTCTGGAAGACCTCCTTCCTCTCTGTTTACAGCCTACCTGGCTTTGATGCCACTGCCATCAGGTAAAATGGACTTCGGTCAAGTGGTCCTACAGACCAGCCTACACCCCCAGAAAGCTGCTCTATGGTTTCATGCAACACCCAGCAAGACACGTCTGCTAGGTCAAAATTTGGTCACCCACGTAGTGTGTCTGGTACGCAGCCCCCACTCCTATGATGTCCCTTAAGCGGAGAGCAGAGCAGATGAGCCCGAGGCATCGGTGGAAGCCCTGTGCCACGCTGCTTGGTCACAACAGCATGTCCTGAGGCCATTGCACAGCACCAGCTGGAGACACTTGTTAATGAGAACACTGGTACACCAAGAATGACAAATGTGACCTTTGGAAATTCAAATTAGGCTTGGCACATGTATCTTCCAAATGACTGCTGTGACTCCCGACGGGGTTCATGTGGGTATGGGGTATGTCTCAACTGCAGGCTTGCTGCTTGTTTTACACGTGCTGTGACCCAGCCTCCCCCCCACCACAGCAGCACCCTCTTCGCTCCATGTGTGTCTGCGCGTGTTGGACCCATGCTCACAACTCAGCTGGGGCTCTGCGACACGGTACACTCTGCCTTTGTAATGTCAAACTATCCACTTGCCTGACAACGTGAAAGCAAACAATGTGCGTGTGCCCAGGCTCATGCACAGCTCTTCTGCAGTTCCCAGCAACTAAATTATGGCCGCCCCACCAATCTACTCTTTCCTGTACACCAGCTTGGTTGTTCAAATACACCTCACTGAGCTCCAGCCCTCTACTTTCACCCAGACAACTCTAGCTCTTCCCTTATTTGCCTTTTCTTTTTCCTTTTGCCCTTGCCTCACTGAGATGCATGCTAGCTCTTGCTCACCCCTGCTATTAAGTCCACTGTAAGGGACAGTGATTTATGGGGAGAGAAGGGACAGCAAAAGGAAAAATACCTAGGCCATGCTATGGAAGGGTTATGAGAGTTTGGGAGAAAAACAATTCTCTACCAGATGACAGGTCTAACTCCTCCTTAAAATCCAGCCTCTGTTAGGAGAGGTTTTGTCCAGTTGTCCCTCTGTTGCTGAGCAGGGGGTTCATGATCCTACAAAATGCCCTTGGAAGCTGTGGAGGAGGTAAAAAAACCCTCTCAAAATAGAGTGCAGAGCCTTAAGCCCAGCATCAGGCTTCCTAGCCTGGATTTGTGAGCATCTGAGTCTATTATCTAATAGTTTGATCAGGGAAAAACCTGAGAAGAGTGTGGCACAGAACTTCTCTCGTTATTATGGGATTTCTGGGCTGTGGAGAATGTCTGCATGCAATGAGATGGGTTTAAGTCTGAGAGTCGAAATCTTACCATTTGCCTTAGTTTCTCCTTTTCCTTTCCCTTCCTCCTTACATGAGCCACGCTATATTTCCAGGGAAGTATGTGGAAAATTAAAGAAAAATTAAACTGACTTATTGATGGCAACTCTGAATACAACAGTAATAAAACAAGCAAGACAAGTATTAGAAATACAGACCAGACAAAAAAATGTGCATATACTGCTCTCTTAGCACCTTTGTCATGCTATGAGAATAACACCGAGTTAGGGTTTTACCACAGCTGAATTATTGTGTTGGGCCTCAATGAATCAGAAATCCCAGGAAAAGTGGAAAGGGCCTTTGTGGAACTTCAGGTACCATCTGTTCCTAAGCTGGTGACAAAAAGAAGCAGGTCTGCTGTTAGAAATCTGCACCTCCGTGTCCAGCGCCCTGACAGTACCCATCTAGGCTTTCTCCCATTATGGGCTGCTGATGCTTGAGTTTTTCAGTTGTTGTTGTTTGGGTTTTTTTTAATTATGCAGAGAAAAATGCAAGATGGGCAAATTTTCACTAGATGCTTCAACAACTGCTCAATCAGTAAATGGTAACTTACTGGGATAGTTGGGAATCAACAGTATTAGACGATGATCACAGTATCTGCCAGGGTGGGTTGGTGTTATATACCCATAGTCCAACCAACTGCTTATATACCTGCCAATGGGACAGTACCCTTCAAACCCTGCAGAGTCATGCTACTTTCCATAGGCCCCATCGAGGGTTTCAATGTAATTCAGTGTTATGGGTTTGTGTGGCGCGGTTTTCCTTGGTGGCAGGGGAGGGGGGCTGCAGAGGCGGCCCCTTTAAGAAGTTGCTGGAAGAATTCGCCGCCCCAAAATGTCGGAACCGCCTCTAGGTGGGGAGTGACNGGGGCGCCTGAGGAGGCTGATGGCCCTGCAGCTCGTGGTGAGACGGCAGGCTGTCCCCCTGCAGCCCATGGGGGTGAACGGTGGAGCGGAGGCTCCCGAAGATGGCCGTAACCCCATGGTAAAAACCGCGCTGGAGCAGTGTGTGACTGGAGAGCAGCCCGCGGAAAGGACCCGCGCCAGGGAAGTTCGGGAAGAACTGAAGCCCGCAGAAAGGATCTGCGCCAGGAAAGTTCGGGAAGAACTGAAGCCCGCGAAAGGAACCACGTTGGAGAAGTTGGTGAAGGACTGTCTCCCGTGGGAGGGACCCCACGGTGGAGCAGGGGACGAGTGAGGAATCTTCCCCCTGAGGAAAGGAGCGGCAGAGACGATGTGTGGCGAGCTGACTCAACCCCCATCCCCTGTTCCCCTGCGCCGCCGGGGGGAGGAGGTAGCTGAAACCACGACATTCAGGAACTCTGTTCTCTCAGAGTTAACTACTATTGAGGCAGAAAATCCCCAAATTAAATCTGCAACTAGTGATGCATACATACTAATTTTGAATGTATTAGTAACAGGCAAACAAAACCCCCAAAGGGAAATCAGGATTGCAGGTTTAGCAAAAAGCAGAATTTTACCTTCATAGCAGCAGTTTCCACTAATCATAGGAAAAACTACAGTCTTACCCACCCCACAAGTCTCCATTAGCAGAGTAACACCACTTGCATGTGCCAGTGTGGTTGGCCACAAGGCTGCAGTCTGAGGCACCTTGTAGGCAGTAGTTACAGCCACAGGCTGTACTTAGTTTGGCCTCCCTCGATTGCATGTCTGGGGAGAGGACAATGCTTAGGGCAGGCGTCTCAGGATGTTTCACGAAAGGTTGGTTGCTCCTGCAGAAGGTGTGGAGGTGCTGCCAGCAGTCCCCTCTCAGCAGGGCAGGGCAGGGCAGTCCCATCGTTCTGAGCCAGACAGGTTAACAGTGAAGGATCCTGCAGCAAAAGATGGAAGGGACTGGTATCTGCTGCGAGTCCAATGGCATCTCATCTTCCCGGCTAGCTCAAGAACAGCAGAGAACCAGTAATCTCCAGCACACCACCTTCCTCAGTGCAGCAATACAACCACCACAGGCAGGAAGGCTCATAACAAGCTGCTGGACAGATCGGTCAGCACAGGCTGGAAGGGGCAGAAGTATGAAAATGCCTCACCTGAACATCCTGGCAGGGCAAAGCTGCTTCTGAAGAAGGCTACAAAAATAACAGACTTTTTACCAACCTGTACCATAGATCAACTCCAACAGCAATACAACACCCTTACCAAGCGCAGCAATGTCAATGTCAAACAAGGATGGCAGACATGTCTGCAGACACACAGGGGCCAGGACACAGGTATTCACTGCAGCATGTAAGGTGTGCATTTAGGAATGCTGTTTTCACCGGTAAAATTTACAGTAAGTATTTACTAGGCTAATTGTCTCATAGGTTTGTCAGCAACCATAAGAAACAGGATAAATACCATGCAAGCCTGCAGTAATGGCTTCTCCCATCATTTGCAGTAAGTTCAGGTTTTCATGTAGAGAGTACAGTAATGCTTACACAATAAAAATGACAATGGAAAGGTGAAGGACAAGGTAAACATAGCATTCATAATACTGACAAAATGAAGAGATGTCTTTCTGTATTTTTTATTTATTTTACATTGTTATTTCTCTTCCCTAGTCCAAAGGATCTTCCAGCAAAAGCCCAGGTCTGAATTATTTAGGATTGGGGGTATAAGGAAACCGTATGTTTGGAGAGTATTTGAACTTCAGTGGGATTTTGAGCACCAGCACTTCTGCAAAACCAGCTCAACACACCATGTTATTGATAACTACATCTGGATGCTTGAATTTTGAAGGAAGTATTTGCAGTAGACAGAGTGCCACCTCTGTGAACCAGACACTGCATGAGCTCACAACAGTGTCACCTGTCACCTTAATGACGTGTGTTAATGCTGGAGGGTGTGGGCCGGTGATGACTGAATTCCACTTTGCACAGGGAGGTCCATGTCATAGAAAAAATGGCTCCCGATGCAGTGTTAAAGTATTGTGTTGCTTATCTTAAGAATAATAAACAACACAACCTGTAAGCTGTTTTTTCTTATATCTAAGAGGCATTTTAACCCTATTCAGTCAAGATATCAGGAGATATGATAACGCATGCTTTAAGGAACAGATGCAGGTAAATATTTTCTGAAAGCACGCCAGTGAGAGTCATCAGAGGCTGATTTTAAGCATGTGAAGCTGCATTTCATTCTGAGCTTTTCCTCACACACGTCAACATGTACCACCCATCCTCCCAAAGCCAACAAAACGCATTCTGAGTATATCCCAGGATTAAGAGAGTGGGTATAATTGGGCAATAACACCATCGGCATTTGTTATTTTCCTTCTTTGAGAAACAATGGAATCCTCCCCCGTGCAACCAGCACAGCCAGAAAGGCCACTGTGTTTTGCCCATGCCCAGGGTCCCCCCATGTCGTGGCCCCCCGCGCCGGGTGGGAGCTGCCCTTGGTGTTCGGGAAGGCACAGCCCTGCGGGAGCAGAGCCTGCACTCGAGCTTAACCCTGCGGCACAGCTAATGCCGCTTTTAGCACAGGTAACAGCCGTAAGAGGTGGTGATGCGAGTCCCAGCCCTCTGCATGTCTAAGCCCACTGTTAATGACGAGGAAGAGGCACTGGGAGGGAACAGAGGCATCAGAACTGAAAGGATAAAAAAAAAAAAAAACCCTAAGGGACCTGAGCCAGGCTTATCGGTGCAAAATCTCTCACTGGACATGCCCGTGAACTTTGACATGCGCCACACTAGCTTATTCAAACAGGCTGGATCCACTTTCTTGGGAGTACGAGCAAAAAAAGTATGCCTGCCTCCCTCCCCCTTGGACAACTTCATGCAGTAGGATGCAGAGTGCTGCTATAGCAGGACTACAGACAATCAGAGGGGACCACTTTAAATCTCTTTTACTTCCTTAATCAGAGCTGCGCTTGACTTTCTCTAGAGGAAAAGATTTTAAGTGATGTCTACAATTTGTTCAAGCACTAACATCCTGTACCCAAGCAGAAAGCACTT
>VYZV01010253.1:0-66233 GCA_013401275.1 Pandion haliaetus
CCCGCCCCGGGTCCTGGAAGCCCTTTTGCAATCGCCGACAGGAAGGATTGTGCTCAGTCGGCAAAATATGTGAGGAACTCTGCTTGTTTAAAGTGCCTTTGGGGTTTTGGGCCTTAAATAAACATCCTGGTTGGGGTTTGGGTTGGAGGTTTTCATCCTGGGAAAGGCAGGCAGGGGGGAAGGGAGCTGTGCCGGTGCCCCAAGTCTGCATGCGCCTTCTGACAAGGTTATAAATTAGCTTCATTAGAGGAGGATCACTGAAAATAAATTGCTCTGCACCCTTTAGGGGCATCGCTGGGCTGTAATTTCATCTCATCTTTCTGGGGATGAATGCCTAGAAACCCCCGAAGTGAAATTACAGCATTTTATCCTGTGTTAGAACTTGGTGGTTTTGCCCTCAAAAATACAAACACACCCGTGCCCCCAGATGAAGCTCGGCCGAGGGCTTGCATCCAAAGCAGGAGGGTTAGCTGGGGTTTGCTGCAGGATTCTGGTATGCGCCGGCCCCCTGCCACCACTGTCCGATGGCTTCCTTGGGGGACGTGGGGCTAGGGAGAGGAGTGTGCCGGGTGTTGGAACCCCAATGAAACAGCGAGGTTCAAACCGAGTGGCCCGTGTGCCGCTAATACAGATCTGCGGTGGGAGCGGGCGGTGGGTGACCTTTAACAGGACATTATACATTTATTAAAACCGTTAGAATTAGTGTCGGGTTGTATTTATTTTATTTAAAAAGAGAGGGGAGAGAAAAAGACCTATAAGAGAGGCGAGCATGACAGAGTCCCATGAGCTGATTGACCTGGTGCACTGCAACCCCAGCCCTCCCCGTGCAAGATCCCAGAGCAAAAAGCTGCCTCCAGGATGGATCCAGCATCCACCTGTGTGCTTCCCCCGGCTCCTTGCTGGATCTCTCTGCAGGGAAAAGCAGGCAGCAGCGGCACATCCCAGCATCCACTCCCACCTCCATCCTGGGCCCCTCAAATACTTGTTGTTTAGGTGGGTTAGTTTTTTTTTTCCCCCACCTGCCTAAAGGTTCATTCCTTTATGGGAAGTGGGAGAGCACGAGATTAGCCCCACTTCTCTACCGCATCATCTTCCCGCAGCCGCCTGCCGGCTTTCCCCGAGCTGCCCCTCTGAGGATTACGTGCTCTCTTGAAAACCTCTTTGTTTCCCCATGTTTGCTGTTGTAATTTATGTACGATGCCGCCGCTTGTTGAAAAACAAGGTCTTTATCTCCGTGGGAATTACACCTGCAGAAATCCAGCCCTATTGCTGCCTGCACGCAAGGCTCTCTAGGATAAAAGCCGGCTCCAGCGCTGCCGCAGAGATGCAAAAGTTTCCTCTACTTGGGTGCCGGCAAGAGCAATGCTTGCCTCCTCTCTGCACCTTGTAGTGCACGAATCTCCTCATCTTTAAATGCTCTCTGAAAGCAGGCTGCTTGGGTTGTGGCTTCATCCCCAATAAATTCTCTTCCTCTTGATTTATTTCTTTCTCCGCTAGCAGCATAGGTATCGTTGAATATATATATATTTTTTTTTTTTTAGCTTCTGGTTGATTTACTTTATTTTTTTTCTCCATGTAAGATGCATATTTCCATGCTTGCTGACCTTCTGGCATGCCGTGGCCCTGGCATGGTGATGCCAACGGACAGAGCGGAGAGCACCCATCCCGTGGGGCCAAGGGTGCCTGTGGGTGGCTGGCAGTCACGCTCCTGGAAAGAGCTATTTTTAACAGCTGGGCTTGTGCTGGGTTGCCATTGATGCACTGGAGCACGTAGGCATCCTTTATTTTTTAAACCCGATAATTAAAAATAATGCGGAGTTGTCTCTGCCGTGGGTAGCCGCTGCTGAGGATGCTCTGGGATGCCAGATTTCCCATGGTGCAGGGGTCTCATCCATGGACCGGCAGGTGGGCTTTGCCGTGGCATGTGCCTGGCTCCCCTCCGGTTGCTATCCCCGTTGTGGCAGGGAAGCTGATGCCCGTTGGCAGCTGGAGCCGGCCCTTCAGAGGTGCAAGACCAGAAGAGCAGGAAGGGAAATGGCTCCTGTCGGGGCCGTGGGCGAGGAGAGCAGTGGGAGGGTGGCTCTCCTCCCGGCGCTGGCTGTCCCTGCGTGCCCCTTCCCCGTAGCTCTGCACCCCATAAAAGTAAAACAGCAGCAGCGGGGGTGCATGCCAGCATCACCCAGGTGGAAGCCAGGATGCAGTGCTGGGGTCTCCCTCTTCCTTCTCCCCATAACTCTTTGCTTTTGGTTGAATCAGGCTCAGGGGGTGCTGAGCTGGGTCTGCAGCCCCCCACCGTGTGCTCCCTGCCTAGAAACCATCAGTGATGCCTATGGAAAACCTTACAGCAAACGCCATTCCTCTTAAACCTATGTGCTGTGGGGTGTGCTGAGGGTTTTTCTGTCCTCCTCCCCACCCCCCTGCCCTTCACTAACCTGCTTTTCACCAGCGATGCTACGAAAGGTGTTTAAGCCCAGAACCTTCCTTCTTGGTATTGATTTTGCTTTCTGCTTGAGTCTCCCTTTATTGCCCTTGGTATTTTGTGTAGCTGGAAGGATGCTGGGGAGAGCCAGGCTGCCTCTTTGGGGGGGCTTCGTGTCCCTGGCAGCAAGGCGATGGGCCTGGGGGCTGTGGGAGCCATTTGTGGGGATGGAGTGGTACCCCTGCTTGGAGGTACTGGTATCCCAGTGGCTGTGGTTTCATGCTGCAAGAAGCACTCCTCAAAGATGCCGGAGAGATGCAGGATCACACTCAGCACCCAGAGAAAGCCTCTTGCAGGGCAGCTGGAGTGGCTTTTCCTCCCAGTCCTAGATCACCAGCCTTGGGGAGAGGTTAAGGTGCTTCATCCCATCTTGGGGAGAAACAGCGTTTTGGTTTTAATCAGGTTTTGGGGCTCGACTCGGGTCAGCAACTTTGCAGAGGATGAGGCACGGCGGCAGAGTGGCTGAAATAAATCCACCTATTTAAATATTTCCTTGCCCATTATAAAGTAGCTTGGTGTTTACCTGCTCTGGCTGTGCGTGGTGCTGAGAGCTTGCCGGCTCCCTCGGGCTTGGCACCTGGGCAGCGGGCACCCCTTGCCTAATTGCTTGCCACCTGTTTAAGGGGAACTGATTAAGAAATTAATTCACAATCTCAGGCTCCATGGGTCCAGATGTGTATGCTTTGATCGCTGCGGAGCAGGGACGGATGTGGGCAAGCACACTGCTTCCCATCTGCCTTGCTGAAGCAAGAAGTAATTAGGGAGCTTTTGGTGTTGGGGTGATTTGGTATTTGAAAATTTTTTTTTTTCAGTTTCTACAAGTTTTGTGGCGTATGAGGCTGTGTCGGTCTTGGCAGGGTTTGGGGTACGGATCTGTGCTTGGTGGCAGCCTGACTTGGGGTGATGGAGAGCCTGAGCTGGTCCCCAGTGGTGCAGCCCCTTGTTCCCCATCTCATGGATGAAGAAATCAGAGGGTTTCCATTTTTCAGCCTGACAAGCGCATGTGCAAAAAATAAGGTGCGAGCCAAAAAAAAAGCTGCGTGCCCTCTGCCTTCCCTGTGACAAGGTGCTCTCCCTCTGCACAGCTCCAAAAATCTCTTTTTTTGAGGGGCCAGTCCCAACCCCTGTTACCACCTCTCCTGGAAGCATCAGGAGCTAAATTGGCATCCAGCCACCTCCCACAGCCAAACCACAACACACATGTATTTATTTTCTGCTATTTATGGGGCATCTGAGCTGAGCTCTTGCTTTCCCCAGTGGTGAGGAACTGGGGTACCTTACAGCTGCCTTGGCACCCCTCAAATCCACCTCAGGCACACCAAAAGGTGGCAGGTGCTGGATGTCGGGTGCCTATTTCCCTGCCCCTCACACCTAAAGCAGGCTCTGAATTTGTGACACCACTTCTCTTGGCGCTTCGTTGGGTGCCAGAGCTGCTGATTAAGGGAAATGTGCCATGAGGCAGGTTTGCTTTGCAGGATTAAAAGCAAATAAATATTTATGCACTATGCAAAGCAGGCCCGATAAGATATGCGTATCATTGGGAATTTGAAGCGGTTTCGGTTTGGGCCCAGGATGAAGGGGGGTGTGTGTTGGTGCGTTATGTGGGTTTAAAGGGATGTTTTTTCTCCTGCTGCACAAAAATAAAAATAGAGAGGGAAAAACAAGAGGTTTTTGCTTCTCGGGCTGCTCTGGTCTTGGGTTTCACCATCTCCCTGCATCCCCATGTCTTTAACTGCAGGGATGGAGAAGAGCCAGGGAGAGAGGGCAGTGCAGGCAGCATTTCCTATGCAAATATAATGCTGGCCTCATTCCTAATATTCGCTGTGTTTACACGTAAATGCAAACAACTGTTGACTTAGTTTCAACAGATAATGTGTTTCGTAACACAATGGAAATGAGAATTAAGCTGGAATTTAGCAGGGGGGAACATGTGTTTCTGCGAGACCTCAGGCTCCGCAGGCCCTGTGCCTGTCTGCCGCGTTGTGGTCATGGTAGTGCCAGCACCATGGGGGCTTGGGGCTGGGGCTTGTTGTCCTTGAGGGGGCCCCTTCTTGCTAGGGACACCTCTGCCAACTGATTTTCCTTGCTAAACCACCCTGAAATGGGGTGAGCGAGACAAGAGGGCAGGGCGGGTTGGCTGCAGGATCAGTGAGTTGAGCTGGCCCACTGGCAAGGCTCGGAGGGGGCCAGCATCCTCCCAAGGTTTTAGAGACCAGGGCTGATCCCAGGCCAGTTTCCCCCTGGGAAAGAAGGGGCTTGTGTGCTTCGGGTGGTCAAGGCATCAGGGGAAGGAAAATGCTGGCCCAGGCCACCGTGTCGGAGCCGGAGCGTCCCCAGAGGGAGGAGGTAGCAGCAGTCGGGTCACCTTGTCCCGGAGTGACTCTGAGCAGAAGCATGTGGGAGAGGCCCTGGCTGTATTTTAGGGCCGGATCCTGTCCAGCCTGGGGCTGTCCTCGCGGGGCTCCCCGGGGCCAGCCCTGATGCTAGCTTGCGTGGCCTTTGAGTCACAGCTCAGATCGCCGACTTATCGGAGCCGCTCCTCTCACCTCCACCCCACGCCTGCCGCCCTCCCCACCCCACCGCACCCCAAATCCCACCAGGGGGACGAGGCGGGACCCCGGCACCCCGAGGGACCCCCCCGGGATGCTGCGTTGTCCTTCCTAGGTGAAGGCACCAATGCACGGGGTAGCTCCCCACAGCCCCGAGGAGCGGAGGCATCGCCAGGGAATTGGCATTTTGGGACCCATGGGTGTGTAACCACCATCTCCGGGCGTGGGTTTGTCCCCATCCGTCTGTCTGCCTGTCCCTTGCCTGCTTGCTGGCTGACAACCAGCTTGGCAGCGCTCACGGTGCTCAGGGCACAGCGTTAAAAAAAGCCGCCCCCCTGTGAATATGGCAGGGGGAAATTTTGTGATGTGCACCCGAGCTATATTAGATGCTGGTGAATTTCCCCACAAGAGCTGTAGGGACGGTCACACCAGTGGGGACACCTCAGCTGGAGGTGCATGGCTCTGCCGGCCACTGGGGAGCCTGACCACGGGCTGGGGACCCCCAGGGACCCCCGCAGCCACAGAGCTGCTCCTCCCAGGATGCAGGAGCAGCATGGCAGGACCCGACGTTGCAGCCCCAGTCATGATGCCAGGGCTCGGGGAAGCCAGAGCCGTCCTCAGCCAGACCCGGTGGCTCCTGGCATGTTGTCTCACCATGGAGGGTGATGTCTCTGCCTGGGGTGGGTGGGGGCCGTGCAGCACCTGCAGCTGTTTGTGTCTGGCAGCCGGCAGTGATGCCGAGGCCTGATAGCGCCACGGTAATGGCGGGGTTTGCATGAGAAACACCAGGTTTCGGGCCTGGTGCCACGACCAGAGGCTGCCCGGGAAGGAAATGGGGATCCCGGCTGGCCGGAGCGGGCAGCTGCCGGCAGCCTCCCTCCTCCCCGGTGGCACTGCTGCTCTGCCTGTCTCCCTTGAAGGGTCACACCAGGGCGGGTGATGCTCGGCTTCACCGAAAACTCGGTGGTGAGTCACCTGCCCATGCGGGATGCCCGATTCTGGGCAGGCATTGAGACCGCAGGTGACAAGGCACAGCTGGCACCGGCTCTTGGCACGCATGCTCCCCGCCATGGGGCCAGAGCAGAGGGCAAACGCCGGGGTGACCCTGGACCTGCTCTCGCCTTTCTGAGTCATCCTGTAAAGTAAAATAAGGGAGAAGGGAGCGGGCAGGAGCGGGGAGCTCGGGAGGTGGGATGCTCCCATCTCTGAGCCTCCTTTCATCCTCTTAGAAAGCCATTTTATTTTTTTTTATTGAGTTTATTTATGTGGCGGAGAGCCAGGCCTGGGATTAGCAAATAGCCCATGCTATAACGCAGGGAATACACGATACTGAGACACCAGTAACCAGAGAGAAATATTAGAGATAAAATTAAACCATAATGAGATTAGGTAACGGCTCTCTATGAGACACCTCCTTACACAGAGGTAATTACCTGGGCAGAGCAGAAAGCGGGTGATGAGTGGTGGTGGCCGTGGGCTGGGGTTGTGGGGGGGGAGAGGGCAGATGGGGCCACCCCAGCCCTGCCCGGGAACTGGGGGGTTCGTGCCATTAATAGTGGCTTTGCAAAAGAAAAAAGCATCGGGGCTGAGTGTTGAGGAGCAAGACGAAGTGCCTGCCAGCATCTGCTCCCACAGCGAGGACCGGGGTGGACCATCCTCCACTGAACCCTTGCAAACTTGTTGCCCCCAGCCTGGGCACTGTGTCGTTGTATATTTGCAGTTTGGGGATTTTTTTTTTCTAGCTAATTCAGAATTAATAATAATAATAATAATAATAATATTGTGGAGTAGCACCCAGTTAGATGGATGCAAGTTGGGCACGCAAACTGGGGCAACAGCTGGGACGGGGCATCGGGTGCCGTTCAGAGAAAGTAAACCTTTTACCTGGATGTGGGGCTGGTGCTGCAGCACCTGTGGGCGTCGTGCACATGCGATTTTTCTTTAATTTAGAGGGGAAAAAAAATGGCGGGGGGAAGCAAAAAACCATGTGACTGTGTAATATAAAATTCAAGTTAGGCTCTCGGTGACTGCACAGAAAACAACAGGCTTTTTATGTTGGCTCTTGGGGTAGGAGGAGAGCAGGCTAGAATAAAGATTTACAGTGTTTGGGAGATTAAAGGCCCTTGGTACATTGTTCAAATACCACGAGATTAGTTTCCAAGGAGACGGATACCAGTTGCCATAGGCACCGGGGGGCCAGGAATTAGGATTGCGATTTTTTATCCTGATCACGCAACCAGTAGCTGAACGCTGCTAAAACTCGGGCTTTAAATAACCCCAGCATTAGCTTACACACCGCCGAACCAGAGGCTGGAAACTGTATCTCCCTTCCTTCCCCCTGCCCTAGCACCCGTTCACGTGTGCAGAGTTGGACCTGGGTATCGATAGAGGGGTGCGAGGGGATACAGGGCTGGGGAGCGAGGTCTGTGAACCTCCAGGACCTGCCTTGCAGGTCGTCCTGTGGCTTCTGGGCTCGTTTCATCTTATTTTTTCTCTAGGCGAGGGATTGCCGGCATTTTCTTGCGATAGCCAGGACGCGCAGTTCCCCCCATCAGTTGCGGTGCAGGGGCAGGGGATGTACCAAGGGGCAGAATTAGTTGCCTGCTAATTTTGGCTTCCCCCGGTCATCTGCTTCTGGGAAGTGCAACCTGACCCCTGGCGTGTGGGATGCCGGATCCGTGCCCTCGCTGTCCGCCTCTCCTTCTAGGAACTGCAAAGCACCGGGTTTTGTCCAGGCTGCTCCAGTGCCGGCATGGGAAGTGGTGCTGAGCTGGTGCTGTGGGATGGGTTTTTGGGCTGGATGCCCCCCTGGGGAGGGAGGCTCAACCCTGCGAGCCACGCAAGCACCCAGGTCCCTATGGCTGGGTGTCTTTGCTCACCCATCGGGCACCATGAAGCTCTTCTCCAGCTTCGCCACCCCCAACCACCCACACGGGGCCGCCGGGGCAGGATCCAGCTCAGCCGTGGCTGCTTTCCATGCACGATGCTCACAGCATCCCTCCCCTGCAACAGTGGGAACACTCAGATTAACACTTCCTTTTTTTTTTCCCTCCCTTTTTTTCCTCTTTTCTTTAATAAATGAAGAGGCAGTAGCTTGAAGCGAGAGCTTCTGCGCCTGCCTGCCGTGAGATTGCAGCGTGTAAACTTGTCTAGAGCTGAAAGCTGTGCTGCTTGAGCTTCGCAGGCAGAGCGATCCCCCCCCAGCAGCTGCCGTGACATGAAAGTGTTTATCCTGGGGGAGATGAAACGCAGCTTCTGAAGGGCACTTGATCCTGATCCGTCTCTCTTTGCACTATACAGAAGCCTACTATAATTTTACTATATTACATCTGTGTGGGCACCTAGGCCAGGCTTAAGAAAAACAAGGCGGCAGCAGAATATAACGCCCTGGTTTGGGGGGGAAAGCTAAATTCCTGCAGCGGGCATGTCCCCCCACGGGAGCCCCCAGTTGGCTCTTTGCTTCTTTTATAAGTGGGACTAAACAGTGGCAGGCTCCGGATTATCTGGGAAAGCAGAGCTGAGGTGGTGATGCCGGTGGATGTTGTGGTGCCGGCACATATGTGAAGAGCTTTTCCAGCAGGTGCCCTGGGTTCTGTTAGTAAAATAAAACAGGGGAGGAGGTGTCTGGTGGTGGGAGCTTGTTCTGCCCAGTACTGCCAGCTGGAAGGAGTGGGGCAAGAAAATAGAGGGTTTGGGGGAGCTGGCAGACCCAGTGAGGTAAGAGCTGCTGGCGCAGTGGGGTTGTGGGCACAAGCAGTAGGGTGCCCCAGACTGTGCCAAAGGCTGTTTGCCCCCCAGCTCTGCTGCTTTCAGACTTTTGCAAAAAGGTATCGGCTTGAAAACTACAAAAAAAAAAAGGGGGGGAATTTATTGATGTCGGGAGAGACGGGGCAGCAGTTATGGGGCTGGGGGTGCACCAACACCCACCTCTGGGGGATGCAGATGTGTCCTCAGCAGATGCTTTTTTGCAGTGGGTGCATCGGCAGGGCGGATGCCCCAAACCCCAGAGCCCCCCGCCTGCCCCAGGAGGGCTGTGCCACAGGGGCACCTGCACATGGGGCAGGGATTAGGAATTTGGGGGCTTTTGGGGCTGTTCAGGCATTTGAGGGTATTGCTGGGCATTTTGTGAGTGCCCTGGACCCCAGTTAGCTGCTGTACTACTGACATTGGCGCGGACCGTGCAGCTCACCGAACGCCTGCTAATGAAGCATCATTAGTGAAGCAATAAACTGCCCCAGCATGAGTTGTGTGGCTTTGCCCCGTGCCAGCTCGGGGTGGAGGGGATGCGGCCACAGGGGCCAGAGGCTGGTGCTGAATTAGACATAAGGCATTAGGGTTTAGCCAGGCAGCACAGGCGGGTTAAAGCCATCATGCCACGAGCAAGTTGCCCGCACGGAGCGGAAATCTCCACCGCTGCAGCAAAACCCCCGAGGCCTGTTATTTGGCGAGTGTGGGGCAGTGCCATGGTGCTCCTGTACCGGAGATGGCTTTGGCCACATCCACCGGCTCCGCTGATACCGGTGTTTGCTTAAGTGATTAGAAAAAAACCGCAGGTTGAAATTCAAGCCTGGTCCCTACCCCTAGCTTTCGCCTAGCTGCGGTTTATATGGTTTCCAGGGCTTTTTGCTCAAGCAGCTCCAGCTTGCCAGGCACCTCGCTGCTAACAACCGTCTGCTAAAAAGGGGACCTCAAAAGTCCCTGAGATGGATGGGGACAGCGAAATACCTTCCGGGTCAGTGTCCCTTCCTCCTCGGTGAGATAACCCTTAGTGTGGGTCCTGCCCAAAGCGATGTCCCCAGCAGGGACAAGGGGACAGGCCCCTAGCTTGGAGGGGGGACGCTGTCCTGGCACAAGCGAAGGACATTATTTGTCCCTCTGGCTCCTATCAGGATGGCTCCTGATGGATTTTAAAGCGTGTTTGGTGATAGCCAGGGCTAATTGCTTAAACGTCCTCCAGGGCTGGTGTAATTTTTAAAAATCCCCTTTAAATGTGCCCTCCCAGAGTAGAAGGCAATTACAAATAAAATCACTGTTGTCTTACCATTTCATGCGGGTCATCGTTACATCCATGTGCTGGGTGCAGTGTTGCATCCCCCTCCTGCCAGGCGGGCTGCGGGTGCCGGTCCTGCTCCCTCGGTCCTGGGGGGGGATGGAGGCAGCCGAATGTGGCACCTGATGTCCCAAGGCTCATCGAGCATTTTGGGTGGCCGAGAAGCCCAAATGCCACCTTCAAAAGTCCTTTTGGTGCCTGGTAGCTTAACTGCCCCCCACCCAGCAGTGCCTTCACCTGCTCTTGTGCACCCTCAGGCTGCCCCTCCCCTCCCCGCGAGGGGAAATGGCCTGTAAGCCCATCTTAAGACCTACCTCTAATATATATGTATATATAAAATAGATATATTAGAATATATATATTTGAATATCTATATTCGATATATACTGATATTTTTAAAATTTTTTGAATATTTTGCTGGCATTGGGGCTGGCTCACTTGGGCTTCCTGTGGTCTCACCAGCACCACTAAAGCAAGAGGCAGAATCTTCCCAGAAAAATGAGTAAGCAGATGATTTCCAGCCACTCTTGCATGGAGATGCAGGCAGGACTGGTGCGATGGTCATTTTTTTTCTTCTTTTTTGTCTTCTTCCTGCCCCCTGCCCCCAAAGTGCTGAAAAGTCAAAGCTGTCATTAATTTAAATTCCTGTTTGGCTCCTTGAACTGGGAGCCAGCCCGTGTGGTTGGAGGCTTTATAAACATCCCGGACGGGGGGGATTTCCGTGGTGATGCTGCGATGTCCACAGGGCAAGGGGGGAGCACTGGTAGCGTCTGTTTGGGGTTCGCCATGCTGCTCCCCTGCTTTTCACTTATTCCTTGCTGCCATCAGACACCGACATGCTCCATGCCAGTGGTTTCCTTGGTGCTGCGGCTGAGCCGGTGTCCTCTGACTTGTCGCCCTTGGATGCAGTTGGTGGTTTAAGGGCTGAGCTGGAAGATGTGGCCATTGCACCCACCCAGCGCTCATGGGTTTGGGTGGGGGCACTGGTCATCAGATGCTTTGCCCTGCAATGGTTTTGAGTGGTCTGGTGTCCTCGTTAAAGGAGATGCTTCATGCGGTGAAAATCACCAGGGTTACATTTTTAAGATACAGTAGAGCTGCAGGAAAAAAATAAATAGATCACTCAATTCGGTTTAAAATCAGTATTGGTAGAGAGCAATAATGAGAAGAAGCAGATACAGGATATCCTCGGTCCCTCCTGGGTGTTTGGGTGTTCCCATCTCATGGTCTGTCCCGCTCTGCACTGGTTTTAGCCTTGGGTAATTCCCCAAAAAGGGTGTTTTGCCTTTTTTTTTCTGATGGCTAGGGTGGCCCAAAGGAGCGGCAGGCATGGGGAGAGCTGGCAACAAGTTCAGCCCAGTTTTGTGAGTCCCAGGCGAGTGCATGGCTCCCTTTGGGAAACTGTATTTGGGGTTTTATGTTAAATAAGGCTTTCGTACCTGGCAAGGTGAAAGTGGTGGGGAAGATGGCAGTGGAGCTCCTTCTTCAAGCTCTGCAATGGCAGTGTGGAAACACCAGCTCGACTTAATAAATATGATACTGTTGCTTCTGGTTGTGGCACAGGGCTGGTAATTGCTGTTAGGCTTGAAAAGATGAGCAAGAAGGGGGACAAAAGTCAATGGCAGGAGCTTACAGCACCCGTCTTTGCCATGAACTGAGCCCCAGCCCAGCAGGCAATGCCAGGGCTGCACCGTGTGAGCTTCTGGCTTGCATAAAGTCCCCTTGGTCTCTCCTAATTGGACCTGTTTATAATTTAAGGGATGTAATAACAGTTTTCTGCTTGAAAATTTCCTTTGGGGGGTTGTTGTTGGCTTGAGGGTTTTTGTTTTTTTATTTTTTTTTCTGTTTGCTCCAAACGCTTTGGAAATGGTGACACAGCCACAAGACTGGAGGATGTTTATTTTGGGGAGAGATGCTGTCCCGCAGCCGGGGGATGGAGAGGGGATGCGCCTGCTGCGGGCACAGGCTTTGGGGGGACCACTGCTGTTTCTGCAGGAGTTCAGGAGCCTCCCCATGCGCCTGGTTTTTCCTTTGCTGCAGCCCAGGTGATTCACAAGCGAAACTCCCCTGGGGCCAAATTTATAATCTTTCCCAGGATTATAAAGGGAGGTGAGGAAGGAGGTGTCGTAAGAGCCGAGCAGGTGATGGCCCATGTGGGCTGCCTGCCCGCATCCCAGGCTGGCTGTAGCACAGCACCCTTGTCCCCGTGCTGCTCGTCCCGTCCCTGCAAGACTCATTCAGGGTAGAAATAATTAATAATAATAAAATTAAGTAATATATTTTTTTAATCATTAAAAAATAAAACTAATCTGCAAGTGTTTGCTTTGGCCCCATGACAGCAGCGTGACGGTCCCTGAGTTAGCCTGTGCCCCTGGGGTGGGACTCGGCATGCAGAGGTGGGCTGGGGCTGGGGCTGGAGCTGAGCCCCCGCTGCAGGCCAGGAGGGGGAAACCAACCCCTTGGTGGGGGCCCTGGGGTGGGATTTCAGCAGGACGGGTGTGTGGAGCCCTGGGAAAGGGGGTAGGATGCTCTGCACCCATCCTACCCACCTCACTCCCCGCCACCAGCCCGAACTGCTATAAGAATGGTTTACCCCAGTTTTCCTAAAGATTACTTTCCCTTTGATTAGACAAACAACTTCAAGCTGTATGTCTTAATTTGATTTGAATAAGCCTAGTGCTTGCCGTGAAGTTCTTTTCCTCCGTTTTATTCCCCCCTTTTCTAAATCCGCTGTCACTGCTCTTTGTGACCACAAAGGATTAAAAGCTCTACAGGAATATTGTTGCCCCCCATCCCTTAAAGTCCTGTTGTATTACTTGGGTCATATTTTTATTATGATTTTTTTTCTTGTTGAGTGATTTTCCCTTTTCCTTATTAAGCAATCAACCAGGTGAAAGGGATTATTTTTGTCCCGGTCTCCTGCAGAGCAGGTAGTGGGTAGGGAGGAGGTGCAGGGACCCTGCCCCACTTCACACTGACATTACCCTAGGCTTTCCCTTTGGTTCTCCCTCTGGGCCAGATCCAGCTCATGAATTTGCTTTTTGCAGCCGAGGAGGAGCATCTCTTCCTCGTAAGTGCTGCTTCCCGTGGGAGGCCGTGGCTGAGCAGGTTGGTACAGCTTGAGCTCTCTGAGGGGCTGCGACCAGCCCCACCAAAGCAGGGGCCGGCTCTCCAAAACACTGCCAGAAGGCAACAAGAACATCCATGTCGTAGCCATCATAATTAATAATAATTAGGGCATTCAGAAATATGTACAGGCATCAAAATAAGGCTGTTTTCCAAGTGAGTGCTTGTTGGGGGGGTTAAGAAGGGAGCAATGCTCCCTGGACTGAGTCCTTTCCTGATGGCAGCCCCCAGGTGATGGCTGGGCCCCAGGCCAGTGTTTTGGCTGCCCGGTGTCCTGTGGGCTGGGAGAGCGGCTCAGGGCCGGCATCGGCACCGCTGTTGCCTCACTGCTCCCTGCCAGCTGCAACAAAGCACGTCTTAATAACACAGCATCAAGTAAAAGAAGGAATCTTGAGTTCCCTGCATCTGCAGGGCTGTGCGCAGGGAGCTGCTCAGGAGCTGGCACGTGAAATGGTGCCTCGTCTGTCTGTCCATCCATCCATCCGTGCACAAACTGCAGGGCTGGAGCAAGATGGACCATTTCCTGGCATTGCTGCAATCTTTCATGATAGTAAAACTGGAGGTGCCTGGCAGAGCCCTGTCCCCAGGGTGGGGATGTCCAGGGGGCTGTGCTGGAGGGTAGTAGCGCCCAGGCTGCAGGATCATGTGTTCGGTTTCCTGCTTTATTTTCCAAGCTGATGTCTAGTTTTGGGTCGTCCCCCCGGCCCAAGATCGTCCTGTGGGAGTAGTCCATCAGCTTTGTTAAGAAGTGTCAGCTGGGTGTAAGAAGATTTTGCTGGGTGGCTTTCAGCATGGTGCAGCAGAAGTGGTGGCAGGGCTGCAGCTATGGCTCTGCCCTCCAAAAGCACTGGTGAGACCTCAGCACTGCTTGCTTGCTGTCACTAGCCAGTGACACAGGGGAAGCCAGCCTGGAGGACTCATCAAGAGCAATTTCTAAAATTCAGTCATTACTGTTTAATGGGGAATTGTTTCCACCCTCATTAGCCTGTTGCATGCCCACATAACAGCGACGTTTTGCAGGGCTGAGGGCGTGTTTGTCAGCCCCTGCCCTCTGCGTGCTCAGGCACCTGCAGAGATGCTGGCATGGGGGGGACTTGTTATTTTGGGCCAAAATCCACCATTTCCCTGGTTGCATGGGGAAGCATGGCCCTGCTTTGTGTGCAAATTCCTTCTGCCTGGACATGGGTGTGAACTAGGGCAGGAAGGTGAATTTGGGTTTCTGCTGTTGACTTTTAACCCTTGTTTTCAACAGGGCCAAGTGGCCGTGGTTATTGGCTGAGCCGCAAATCAAGTTACACACAGGCAGCTTCATTCATATTCCCCAGCTCCTGCCCGTCTCGCCTTGTTAGAAATTCTCTGGCCTCTTTTATCCGCTTGTGGCTTCAAGCGCATGATTTACGATCCAGTTCGAGTGGCTCCTGAGCATTGCCAGCTAATTTGCCACCCTTTATCCACAGGATTAAAGCCAGGCGGCATGACGCTGCCCTGCGGATGGAGGGTTGATAGCCAGGAGGGACTGTGTTGGGTGCTGGGGGGTGATGCTGTATCAGGTGTGGGTGCCCCAGTGTAGGAGTGGGGTGATTTATGCAGGGCAAGCCCCTGCCTCAGTTTCCCCTGCAGCATCAGCATCGCCATAGGTCATGGTGAGACATGTGCACCAGGGCACAGAGACCTGGTGCAGTTGCTGCACGTGTGGCTGGGCCCCAGCATTTTCCCCCCCTTTCTTCCCCCGTTTTGTAGGGAGGGATGGAGTTCCCCAGGCTGAGCCCCTTCTCAGATGCGGGGTCCGTGCACGCCGCCCTGTCCCACTCCCACCAGCATGGTCCCCAGGAGCTGTGGGGTGGGATGATTCAATGACAGAGCTCCTCGCCATGAGCTGCCTCTCTCCATTGGGATGAAGGCAAAGCACCCTATGGCTTTGGCCCGTTTCAGGGACACATTTGGGTTCCAGGCTCTCCTCTTGCCCAGGGTATAGGGAGTGAGGCGCAGGGACGGCCGGCACGGTGTCCTCGCAGGAACACATGTGTCACCCCCTGCTCACTGCTGCCTGCAGAGCTCGGGCACGGGAGCATTCCACATCTGCTTTGGCGCTGCATCCTTTGGCTTAGCACGGCTGCCGCCTGCTCTTCCAGGGTGTCTCACCATGTAGTTGGTCCAGTGTGCCCTGCGCAGTGGTGGCATCTCCCGGCGGCGAGTCCCGAGGGCAAAGGTGACCTGGCCACTGCTGGGGTTTGGTTATGGCTCAGCAGCATCCGCAATTACCTGCCTTTAGCAGAGGAGATGTGGGGAACATGGGGCTCAGGCTGGCCCTGGCTTCTCTCTGTGCCTCACTTCCCCCTGTGTATCCATGCCGGTATTGCGCCGTAGCCCATGGTATATGCTGGTTTTGGGCTGCACTGGCGATGCTCAGCGCCAGCTCTCTGTCAGTAACAGCAATGGCTATAACATATTTTTTTTCTATTTCTAGGTGAATATGGCCCTAGCAGGGAAGCCTTTAGATGTGACTCTCAACACCTCCAGAGCTGACCAGTGGAATATGGTTTTTCCCCAGAAAGACGAAATCATTACCAGCTTAGTGTCTGCCTTAGACTCCATGGTAAGAGGCTGGTGGCATCCCTGTCCCCCCTCCCTCCTTTAACCTCCCTTTAATGGGGCTGGCTGGGAGCAGGGCTAAAGCAGGAGGGCTGTCGAGCTCATCCTGCTCCCCTCCACTGCTGGAAAGCCCAGGGAGCTGCCAGAGCCGGGAAGTAAAAATCCTCTACCGCCCTGACAGCCGTAAGGATCATAAAGTCAGCCCAAGTTAATCTCAGATGTGTATTGTTTTCCCATTAATATTTATGTTGGTATCAACTGAATGTAGGGTGGTTGTTTTTTTTTTTCTTGATGTTTTACCAATGTTACCATGAGCTTTTACACAACTGGAGAACAATGGCTTTTATCTCCGAGAACAAAGAAAATAACTTTCATATCTTCTGACGTAGAATTCCCGATGGAAACCTTGCCTAAGTCAGCCGTGCTTACATAAACAAGATAACTGTCTGGATTAAGTCTTGTGGACCAGAGCTAATCTTATTTTTAACTGTGAATGTGATCAAGAAGAGAAAGAGGATGTGTAGTAACAAATATTTAATGCAATGCAATGTGCTAAATAGCCATCCCTTTTTAAAGCCGACTTGTATTTAATGTATTTATCTTGGATGCGTCTTCTCTACGCAGGTAGGGGTTTTTTTTCACTAATACTAATTTCCTTCTTTTTAACCATCACCTCTCCACTAAGGAGCAGGTTCTCCAGAGCTGACGCGCCCCAAGTGGCTTTGATGATTTATATACGTGCCATCCTGTACAGCAAATCGTGTTATCATAGTTTGGCTTCTTAATGAGTATACATTATTCCGCAGTCCTCGTTACGTGCTGACACCAGGGCCAGGAGGCCAGGCTGCTCCTGAAATTCAGCCCTTATCCCAGCGCTTCACCAGGGCTGGGCTCCACACCCACTGAAGCCTGGCTGCCTGCATGCGTGCTAAATAAACCATGGGGCCACGTGAATGTCATCAAGCGGGCTTAGGGTTTGGATTTGGTCTGCCTCCAAATCTTACATCCCCAAGATTTTGTATTTATTTTTTGAGTGTTGGGCTTTTTGAGCAAAATACTTCGATTGGCTGCTGTTTTTTTGAAAGGAAGTTTTGTAAAAATATCTATTTTGGGGGATGTGATTCAATACCTCCTTCTTGAAGAAGGTGAGCAGGAGGTAAAATGACCCAGTATAGAGACTGGTTTAAGACCACGCAAATCAAACTCCCTGTAAATGCATGTGGGGAGCTGAAGGTAGCTCGGTGGGGTTGGTCCATGGGCAGCTGCTCTCCTGCTCCCTCCCTGGCTGCCAGCATCCTTTGGCCCCTCCGTGATGCTGGGGGCAGGCGACGTGTCTAACTGGGTCTGCTGATGGGAAAATCCCCCATTTTACTCATTTAAATCATCACCTGGGGATAGTGTCTTCATAGCGTCGGTGCTGTAGCTATGGGAATATGACTCAGGCTGCCAGCACTGCGTAACTATTATAATATAAAAAATAATAATAAAACCACATATACATGTGTATTATGTAGAGCAGGAAGCGCACGTTACATAAAATGGATTAATGGAGGAAGTCTTTTCCATCTCTTTAATGTTTTGCATAACTGTACAATAAGAATCATTCGACTAATCCAGACTTTGACCATATTAGTGTTCTGCAGCTGAAATAAGATTCCCGTGCTCCTTATTTCATTTGAGCTGGTGGAAAAATACAAATTGTTGTTTTGTTTTTTTTTTTTTACAGGAATGTTTTCTTTTAAAGAAATACTATAAAATGTTTACTGTTAGGATAGGAAAAAGTGAAGCAAAATGATGGGTAAATAGTTCTTGTTTTCCAGCAAAGCATAGCTCAGCTGGATACCCTTCTGGAGCTATAAAGTCACCAAAGTGTTTAGGCAATGTCATAAAACCCATGAAATTCTGACCTAAACCAGAACATTGCTTTTGATGGGAGAATCTTTTGATGGGAAGAAAAAAATCCCAAAGGAAAATGGCAGGGGTGGCAAGCGGGGATGCTCCCTCAGCTGCTCTGACCCAGTGCCTCCCCGCAGTGCTCGGCGCTCTCAAAGCTGAACGCGGAGGTGGCCTGCATCGCTGTCCACGAGGAGAGTGCCTTCGTGGTGGGCACTGAGAAGGGACGGGTCTTCCTTAGTGCCCGCAAGGAGCTGCAAGCTGACTTCCAGAAGTTTTGCAGTGAGTATCCCTGCCGGCATGGTCTTCCCCTGCGCCGAGTTTGGTTTTGCCAGCTGGGACCCTCACCGTGCACGGAGGGGCTGTGATTTGGAGGGCACCGCAGCATGGTCCGTCCATGGGGCTGAGCGGTGTTTAAAGCGACGGAGAAAGCGGGTAGAAACTGCGGCTGAGTGTAGCCAGAGCCTCTCCTCCTCCATGGATGGCACTGCACGTCCCAGCTCTCCTCTCTGAAAGCATGCCTGGGGTGGTCTGGGGCTGGATGGCTGCTCTGCTCCCCCAGCGCTATCGGCCTGCAGCAACACTGCCAGTGTGCTGGAGTGGCTTTTGAGGACTTAGCAGAAATAGTTTGTCCTAGTGATCCCTCAGGAGCAGAGGGGCTTTCTTGGGCCAAGGCTTTTTTCCTGGTTTTGGAAAAACAGGAATGGATTTGGGAGCTGGGAATGTTGGTGGTGGAGCTGCTTGGTTTTTTGAGGGGCTAACAGTGGTGAAAGGATGCCTTGAGCAAGAGCTGTGGTCCCCCTGATCTCAGATCAGAGTCAGCAGGTATCGCAGGGACATGTGTGACTAGTGGCAGCCCTGCATGTGGTGAGGCCCACACCCAGCCTTCCATGCCAGCTCCATGCCTCTGCTGGCTCCCTGAAAACAGCCTGGGAGCTGAGGGGAAGGTGAGAGCCGTGCTGTGAATGGGGACCTGCATTTCTTGGATGGCATCATCCCTGGAGCGCCAACCGCTGCTTTCCCCACTCCGTGCAGGAGCTGGGACAGGAACTGGCTTTGGTGGTGCAGGGGACCCCAGATCTGGAGGGACCCTAGCCCTGGATCTGCTCGCACACACTGCTGATGGTGGGATGTCGGTGGAGAGAAATGACCCAGCTGTGTGTGCACACGCATGGTGTTGATGGAAACCATATTGGTGCTTAATCCGTTGGAGAGATTGCTCAGGAAGGGTTCACTCTAGTGAAAATATTAGCGCTGTAAAGCTGCCAGGGTCGCTGTCTGCTCAGGTTATTCGCTGCACATGTGCGGGGTGAGCCAGCATGCCTTTGCAGGAGCAGCTGTCTGCCAAGGCTCTGCTCTGCCCCTCCGTCCTGCCCGCTGTGGGCAGCTGCTTGCCACCTCCACCACACCGCTTGCACCTGGGAGAGCCGTCGTTAGTCATCCTCTGCTTTGGTGCATTGCATTTTGCAGGACAGGAGGCATTTTGGGGACGTTTTGGTGACTCTGCCTCTCCTTCCCACCACCCATGAGAGGCAGGGAGGTACCTGAGCGGTGAAGGGCAGCGGGGTGGCCAACAGGAGGGAGCTCCCTCTTATATATTAAATGCTAACTGTGTCTCCCTAGAGCTCACAGCATTGACGACCGTCTGCAAATCTCACTTTTAGAAATATATATACATATATCCTGGCTGGTGACCTACCGCCGTGCTATGGCAAGGTGCCCGACATTAGATCCTGATTCCCCTCTCCTTTGGTTTCATTTACACCTTTGTCAAAATGAAATGGTCACGTCTGGTTGAAAGCACAAAATCTTGATGATGGGGTTCAGGCAAAGTGGCTGATGCTGGAGACAGGGTGAAATGTGATAACTCTGTCTTGAATTATAAATGGCCCAGGCTCAACTCCGCTCCATAAAGCTCTTACAACTGGCATGCAGTGGAAAGCATCCCTGGAAGTGCCTCTGATTTATGGTCTAGCTGCCCCCTTAGAAAGGATCTGAAATAATCTAAAGCAGACATCGCTGGGAGATGTAAGAAGCCTCTTATCTCTCTGGGCGCGCAGACCTCGCTTGAACGCCCTCCTTTATCTGAACCTCTGGCTTAGCCTTTCCTTGGTGCATGGGGGGGACTTGACACTGATCAGAATTAATGTCAACGGAGGAGAGTTCGTGCCCAGCCGGGAGGGAGAGTCAGTTGTAGGAGGGTGTGGATGCAGACTCATTTCACCACGTTGGTAAAACACCCCAAAAAAGTTTTCCAGGGCCCGTTTCCCCGTGCCATGGGAGGCGTGTGGAGCTTGCCAGGGGTTGCATGGTGTTGGGTGGCTGTCCCCTTTCTTATGTCTAGTTATGTGGGTACCCTGCACTGCTCTTGCCCCCATTCCAGTGACGTCCCAGCCATAGGCTCTTTCCATGGGAGGGATCCACGAGCTCCTCCTTGAGCGCCCAGGCAGCATCCAGGGCTGATCACCGGCAAGAGCCTGTCGAGGATGATGAAGGAATTAGTCCTTCGGCACTGAAAATCCCTTGCGAATCACTTTGGATAGAACGGCAATAATGCACTTGTAGTGTTTAATTTTTTGTGCGTTTAGAGATGCAAGGAAGTCATTGCTGAAGATATGCTTTATTTGAGGTTTAATGGGGGAAATTAGCAGGAAATAGCTGGTATTACTGAGCTACGTGACACTGAAGGGTAAAAAAGCCTCCAAGAAAGGCGGATTTTCTTTTCCTGAGAGATTGAAGGCTAAGCAGATTGAAACCAGAGAAAAGAAATGCGCTGCCCAATTAATCACAACAGTTTCAGTGCAGCTGAGTGGGTAAAACCAGGGAAGGGGGGGCACACACAGGATGACCAACACTGCTCCCAGCTGTGCTGCTGGCACCGCTACCCATGCCAGCACGTTCCCCTGCATGTTGGGGGCTGCCAGGGGCCATGGCCCCACCTGAGCTGGGAGGGCTGGGGTGGGTGGGAGACCCAGGGCATCCGCCTGCCCAGCTAGAGGACTTTGCTGATGCTGTTGGGGCGGCAAGGGACCCGGTGCCCATGGGACCCCATCTTGCCTGGGGTTTGGTGGGCAGGGATGCATTCAGACTGCAGGTTTGATCACTTCGCAGCCGCTCAAAACCTGCTTAAAATCGCCTGTGAATCCTCTTCTCACTGCAGCGTCTCCCATTTTCTCCTCTCCCCCCCGCAGGAGTCCAGCAGAGGAAGGAGCAGGACGCGGAGGCGCAGAAGAAGGCAAAGGAGTGTGGGCGAAGCGTGCTCAGGGTCTCCCCGGACCAGGGATCAGACGTGTACCTCCTCAGGAAGATGGTAGAGGAAGTGTTTGATGTGCTTTATAGTAAGAACCTTCACGCTTCCATTTGGGGATTTGGATTGCCCCCGGGGCTCACTGAGCTGCCCGGCACCACCGCTGGATGCGGCTTATGGCCCCAGCCCAGCTCCCCAGTGAGGGAGCAGGCGCCTGGCAGGGCAGCGTGGCGGGACGTGCTCCTGCGTAGGGTTAGAGTTGCATTGAGATGGGATCTGGCCACTGCTTCACCACTTTCCAGTGCCCCAAACTGGGCAAAAAAAATCCCCGTGCTGGGGGGAGCATCCTCTGTCCCCCCAGCCAGGTGAAGTCTGCCATGCCCTGAGTGCGATTTTCAAGTGCACCTTTATCCCTGATGCCGCATCTATAGCACCTCTTTCACAAGTACTGTGTCGGAGCTCTGCAGACACTGTCTTACCCCTTTCCCTGGCAAGTCTATTTAAAAGGAAAAAAGATGATTTTTCTAGCAGGCGGCCCCGCAGCCCCGGCTCCAAGAGACGAGCTGGTGCCGTTCCAGCACATGCATCATCCCTGGCAATAAAGCTTCTGCAATTAAAATGTAGATGACCATATGGCTGTTGATACGTAACCCAGTGGGTTGCAGAGCTCCCTCTGGGCCCAAGCTGCAGAGACTTGAGCAGTGGCAGTGCCTGCTTCTCACTCAGGAGGTGCCTGCTGGAGCCCCTGTGGAGTGGCTGGAAGTAGCAGCCGTGATCCCGGCTCGTCCCCCTGCAGCACCTCTAGGGCCTTGCTGGCCCAGGTAGGAACAGCGATGTTGGATAGGGAAGGTGGAGTGGCGAGCCCCAGTATTCCCTTGTAAACCAGTGTGATGCTTTAGGGGAGTTCAGGCTCTGCGGCTGGACCAGCTGCAGTACCAGGTGTTTTGTTTTCCTGGGTGCAGCTCCCCGTCACCATTTGGGATTTGGGGTGTGCTACAGAGCCCTGCCAGAGCTGTGTGGGTCTCCCTGAGTCTGAAGCACAGGCATTGCCCCTGTTTCTGTGCTGGGAATGGGCACTCCTGCACAATGGGAGGGGGATAATGGGTGCCCCCCCCCCAACTGCCCTGGGCTCGCGCACTGGATTTGCTGCTGCTGGCTGTTGTTTGGTGCTCGCCTTGCCAGTGCCTGCCACAGGCTTCACAGACAAAAAAGGGAGATGGCATCCCTCCCCCCCGGGGTCAGACAGTCTGAGGTTTTCTGAAACCACTTAAAGGACTTGAAGGCAATATTCCCATGAATGGGGGTAATCATCCTCTCGCTGGCTTCAAAAGGCTGGGCCCAAGTGGGAAGGAGGGGGCAATGCAGAAGAGCCAAGGGAACGGGTTGGGGAGGGTGTTTCGGCGCTGGCTGGATCCCCACTCTGAGCTGCAGGTCTCATTGTCCTGCTGCTGGGAGAGCGCCTGGCTTTGCAGGCATCTTGGGAACATGGGAATTATTTGTATATGACATACCATAAATATCCAATTGCATAAAATAAGCTTGATCAGGGTGCATCTGCGTGGGGTGTATGAACCAGGCGAGCCATCTGTTGGGATGAGTTTGCGATGCTCTTTACCTTGTCAAGGTGCATGGACATGCGCAGGGACAAGCTGGCTGGGTCCCCAACCCAGGGTGGCTGGCATGGCTGTGGCGGGAGGAGGTTGGGCATCCCTGGGCCGGTGGTTTTGGCCCTGGCATTGGGTGCAGTTCTGGCATTGGGTGTAATTCTGCCTTTGCTGCTGATTCAGTAGGCTCAGCTATTTCCATCCATGAGCCGCTCTATGGCAAAACCTGCCAGGCAGATGCTCCCCTCTCAGCATGTCCACCGGGAAGAACCTCTCCTGGTTGAGTGGGGAGAAATACTGCAGGAGATAGTAGGTGCCCCAGGGTGATTCTGTTTCCAACACTGAGAGGACTGTCAGAAATTAACAGTTATCTTTCTTATGTGGGTTTTGGTTTTGGTTTTTTTTCCTCCTCTCAGTCACCTCCCATCAACAGGGATTGGAAACAAAAAAAAATCTTAGAAAAAGCTCAGTCAAAAAGATCACGTATTCCCTCCAGAGCTTGGTAATCTCCACACCAACAAGATGACTGATTACCACCAGCTTCTATTAAACAGGCATTAATGATGATTATTGTCTCTTTAGCTAAACTGTGAGCCTCTGCACAGCAGCATGAGGCTTGGTGAAGGTCACTTTGACAGTAACACATTCCCCATAAAAATATGTTCGGTGAGTTGTTGAGTGTTGGGTTGATAAGGAGCCACCATGGGCATCGGGAGCTTCACTCCATCACAAAGAGAGGTGATGGAGGGCGGTGGAAAGCTGCTAGAGCTGGTGCATCAGGGCAGGGAAACCGTCAGCTTACAGAAAGTGTACTCACGGTGTTGTGGTTCAAAGGTTCATTTTGAAACTTCTGTTACTGGCTTAATTAAAACATTATCCATCCCGCCTATAAGGAACCTTGATGGCTCATGCAGGCTGCACGCCGTTAGTTATCACGTGTTCCTTCAAAGAACATGTTGAAGAAATCACTTTTAATAAGGACTTGCTGACAGTGTCACAAGATTTCCAGGGTTTCTTTAAGATCTTTTGGTAGTGGTTTTTTTTTAAAGAAGAGATTAAAAGAAAAGATTTTAAAGAAAATCAACAATATAAAATCCGACAGCTATTTAAAGGTCCCATAATCTTCTCTGTCTGCCCCTCAGCCTGGAGACGAAGGCGTAGACACCTTGCCGTGCAGCCAGATGTTCTGCATCTGGATGCTGCTTTGCCAGACAGGTCGCATTCCTGCATGGCTGTTTCTTCTGCTTCATGCTTTCAGCACCAGGCTTATTGGTCGCAGTGACTTGGGTTGGTTTCCAAAGTAATTTTTCCACAGAGTGCAGCTCAAGGATTTTGGCCATTCCTTGAAACCCTTCAGAGAAGTCTGGTTTTCTAACAGTGTCTTGCCTGGGGAGCACCATAAGCATCCCTGGTTTGGGCATGTGGGCTCTTCAGTCGGTTTAGAAAAATCTCTGTATAGCTGCGATGCTCGCTGGTCTTCTTCTGCTGCTGGAGAAGCGAAAGCAGTTTGCTCCCGACTCCTTGGGGAGATACTGGTGTCCGAGGTACAACGGAGCCAGCCCTGCATGGTGGGGACACAGGCAGGTGTCAAGGCACAGGACACAAGGGCACAGGCAGGTTTCACAGGCACAGGACACAAGGGGAGCGGGTGAGATTTCTGGTCTGCTGGAGGCAATCATTCAGTCAAATGTATCAATGTTCATGCTGCCTGCAAATGGTGGGATGGAGGGAGACTGTTGGGGTTTTTTTATTGTCTTTCAAAGTGTATCAAGGCTGCCTGACAGCACCAGCAATCAAAGTACTTTCCATTCTTCCAGGAGGTAAAATAAGAAAACTGACTGAAAATAAGGTTCCCAGAATATTTCAGTAAACATGAGATAAAAATCAGCGCAAGCCCTTCAGCCTCCTTTGTCAGCTCTCGGCAGCCTCCCAGCTTGCTGGCGGCCACATCCCTCGCTGGCACACGTGCAGGCACTCCCAGGGGGTGAGCTTGTGCCAAGTGACCCCAACCGAGGATTTTACTGTGCAACCCAAAAGATGAGACATCTGCTTATTGGCTTTTTGTGAGCTTTTTATTAATTAGTGCTTAGAAAGAGCCTGCCTGGTCCTTGTGTGCTAAGTGCAGAGGTAGGAAGTGGTTTTCTTCTCATAATGTTTCCATTGGGATCTCTTGCTCTTGCTTTTGCTCCTCCAGCCTGGCTTGGCTACGGTCGGGGGTGTGGGGTGTCCATTGGTGTGTAACTCTGCCCCCTCCCCAGGTGAAGCTGTGGGGAAGAGCAGCGTGGTCCCTTTGCCGTATGAGAGGTTCCTGAAAGAGCCGGGCTCACTGGCAGTGGCCGGCTTGCCTGAGGGGATCAGCTTTAAGAAACCCATGGAGTACGATGTGAAATCCCTGATGGCCATCCTAGAGCACAGCCACAGCATCCGCTTCAGGCTAAAAAGGTAATTTTGGGGATCCCCAAGGGGCAGGAGGGCAGTGAGCCCTCGGGATGTCGGCTTTTATAACGCCAGCAGATGGCAGAGATTTTGTGCAGATCAGGCAGGAGGGTCCCTCCCATGTCCCGGCTCCTCCACCAGACCCAGAAACCTGGGTCCAGTTGTACCAAACCCCAGCCTTGCATGGAGGTTCATCCATCAGTGTTGGATGGCTCGAGACCGTTTTGGATTCATTCCTCTAAGCGTGTGTAAACGTGCACATTGACCGCATCGCTTTACATGTCTCCGCCAAAATTTCCGCTGCGGTAAGATAAGTGCTTTTCTGTCTCCAGAGGGTTTCCAGTGTAAATGCTGCAAGCTTCTTTCCAGGCTGAAATGGGGTTTTTAATGCCAGATGAGGAGGGAGGTGGGGGACCGTGGCGGGGCTAACTCCCCATTTTGGCCATGTTTTCACAAGGGACTCGGCGGTTTTGGGTGCGTTTCCTCTGCATTCGCCTGGCTGGCAGCACCTCGGATCCATTCAGAGAAATGCTGAGTGCTACCAAATACCTCCTCTGAAGGCTTGGCACTTCTGGAAAATCAGGCTGAGACAGCTAAAAGTAGGACATGCAGAATTCGAGCTGTCTGTGAGCTTGCGGCCGCCTGTCTCATGTGAAGCACATGGGTTTCCTCAGTGTGAAGTTCATCCCTGAGGTTCCCATTGAATGTGTCATGGGTCCTGGGGGCTGGGGCAGGCAATGGAGTCAAGTGGTTATGGGCACAAAAATTGTTTTACTCCTTAAATGCACCGGCCTGTGGAGCTAGGCAGCTTTGCCCTAGCTATTATAAATGCTTTGAACTACCATAAGACCAACCTGCTCCACTTAAAGAAGACAAAAAGAGTCCAGGTGCCTAAAGAAGCTGGAAGAGGTTGGGTGATGGCTGTAATTTCTGAAACAAAGAGCCCGGCAGCTGGCAGTGCAGCATGTCCCACCCTCCTGGGCATGGCTCTCCTTCCCTCTCCACATCCTTGCTTGTCCCACCTTAGCAGTGCCACAGACCCAAAGGAACCTGTTTTTTCCTCCTCTTCTCCCTTCCTTCCCCTCAGGCCAGCGGACGAGCCCAGCCGAGAACCAAACTCCAGTGTCGAGTTGACTTGTACCTCCCTTGCCTCCAAGGGCGGCCGGGACTCTAGTGCCAACGGCCCCATGGCCAAACCCACCAGCCAGGACGCCCCCTCCGCCGTTGCTGTCACCAATTTCTTATACGGCGTCTCGCTGCCAACCCAGATTGCCGTCGACCTAAAGCAAGAGGTGTCCTCCGGCCTGCCCGGGCCGAACGCAGCCGGCGAGGTGCTGCTGCCCAGGCCCGCGGGAGAGCTGAAGGTGCCTTCCTCACAGGAGTACAGCGACTGCTGTGGTAATAGCCTGGAGTTTGCTCTCAGACGAGGGCCTGGTGTGAAGCCCACCCCCCTCGGCGCTGACAGGGGACAGGCCCGGGTGTTTTGGCAGTCCTCGGACGAAAATCGGTGCAAAGCTTGGCCTGTATGGACATAAGCAGACACCCCCGCCATGCTGCGCCGCCCCGGCCCTTCCCCGGGTGTCTCCGGGGTGCCGACGGGGCGCACCTCCATTTTTGCCCTGAAACGCCGGGTGCTGTGCCGTGAGGCTGGAGGGGCAGCCGGGGAGGGGGACGGTGGGGCCTCGGTCTGGCCAGGACCCCACTGGGACATCACAGGCCAGGGTGCATGGAGGAAAGCCAGCAGGGTCGGGTCGGTGTCACCAGTGGGGGACAGCACCCGGGGGCTTGTTCAGCTGCCCGGAGCATCGGTCAGGCTCTCATCAGCCCTTTCTACTTGTCTCCCCTCTTGTCCAGGACAGAAATCATCGGTCTCCGGAGGTCCCCTCATCCAGAATGTGCACTCGTCCAAGCGCATCCTCTTCTCCATTGTCCACGACAAGACAGGTCTGTGTTCCACTCTGGCGTTTAGGGCAGCCAGCAGCAACCTCTTAGGGAAAGGTTTCCCCCTGGCCCCGTCTCTCCCCAGCGGTCTCCCAGCCATCCCCGTACTCTATGGGGACCTGGCAGTGCTGGAGATGCTGCAGCAGCATCGCAGTCAAGACCTTCATCCCCTCTTAGGTCCATCCCTGCCCTCTCCACAATGCTTGGTCCTCAAGCACTGCCGTCCAGCTGGAAAATCCCATCTCTGCTTCATGCACAGGGAACCGAGGCATGGCTTTGGGTGAGGCCATTTGCCTGAGCTGCAAACAGCAAATACCTGACAAAGCTTGGTGTTATTTCAAAATAACTGAAGCCCACTAACCTCGGTGTGATTCTGCAGCGGTGCCCAGGGGGATCAGCAATGGGGAGGAGACTCTTCCATTTCCCCACCTCCACCCCATCCAAGGAAATGTAACCTAAAAACGCTGATATGTTTACATCAAAACCCTCTCCTGCCTGCGTTAAAAAGAAGAAAAAAATATGTGTGGGAAAGTTGAGAAAGAGAAGGAGATGAAAAAGCTCCTCTGTGAAATGGCTGTGCCTTTCAAAGGTTCATTTCAGGTTGAGTTTGCTCTGTCCCGGAGGGTCTTTCATTTCAGGGTTGAGAAGTTTTATGGGGTCATTTCTTAGGAATCTGCTTTGCACATGCATGGCTGCAGAGGAGGTTGCTTGCGGCTGGGGCTGGGGCTGGGGAAGCCCAGACCTTATCTGCCAGCCTGGCCAAATCCACTCAGGAAGAAGGAAATCATTTTTAAAGCGGCAAAGTCTTGTTCATGCTTCCCAGTGCTTCGTGCGAGAAAAGTGCATCTGCTGTGTATGAACCATATGGAAGTTCCTTATTTCTTATATTTTGTTTTGATAGATAAGTGGGACAGTTTTATAAAAGAAACTGAAGATATCAACACCCTTAGGGAGTGCGTGCAAATTCTGTTTAACAGCAGATATGGTGAGTAGGAGTTAATATCCCATTATGCATCTGCAGCGCTTGTGGTTTGCATATCATTATATAGCAATCATTTTTGTTCCCTAACACAGCAGCAGAAGCCATATGCTAGAGCTCCCTTCTCTTCCTAACACATTTAGCCCAGCAGCTCCCAGTCTCTGGGTGTCTGCTGAAGGTTATGTCAATATTTCCATTTGGAGCTCCCCCCACTGTCGAGGAATTTATAACTGGGCTGTAAAACAGCCCTAGTTTGAAGCGTGGCATGCTGGGTCAGAGTGCCCAGGCACTGCCGGCGCTTGCAGGCGATGGGGAGCAGTGGCATGCGGCCATTTTAAATTAATGTGGTAGGGGAAGAAAGAATATTGTCCTTACTGCAGCTGTATTTTTCCACCTGCATGGCTTATGGGTGTCGTTGGCGCTTCCCTTGCCATGGGCAGTGCTTTTGGGTTAGTTCCTGGGCATTTGGGCAGCTGTAAGCTCAGGAAATTGCTTGGGAATGGGCTGATGGGCTGAAGGTTGTCACCCTTACCATCTTCATCAAGCTGTGTAATTCATGAGTTATAGGCAGGCTATAAATATGTGCTGTGTAACTCGTGAGTTATTTATGGGCTATAGATGAACTCTGTAACTTATAAACTGTATATGCGCTATGCAACGTGTGAGTTGTATAGCTCAGCAACCTGCTGCGGTCACGAGGAGGTTGGGGACAGCACGTGGGCCAGCTCGCCCCTGGTTTGAGCAACACTGGGCACATCTGGGGGTTTTGGAGGACACCATTATCTGTGTCTGCTGCTGCGTTGTCTCCCTGTTGTCCCATCTCCCATGGGTGAGCTGCTCCTGGGGCTCACCTTCTGGGACAAGCAAAGGAGAATAGAGCAGGAGGCACTTTCTCTGCTTGAGTTCAAGCCTTTACACCTTCATTTCATCATCTGTAAAAGGAATAGCACGTGTTTAAGTGAAAACCATGTGTTCACCTTTCAGCTGAAGCCTTGGGGTTAGACCACATGGTCCCTGTCCCTTACCGGAAGATTGCCTGTGACCCTGAGGCGGTGGAAATTATCGGCATCCCAGACAAAATACCCTTCAAAAGACCTTGCACCTACGGTGTCCCCAAACTCAAGCGGATACTGGAGGAGAGGCACAACATCCATTTTGTCATCAAAAGGTGGGTGGCAAGGAAGGCAAGAGAGAGTGCATGGCCTCAAGGGGGCTCAGGGATTTAAGCTGTGTTCCCTCCATGCTCACAGGGTTTGTTTTGACACCCAAAACCCATTTTACCCTTTTTTATGGGAAAGAGCTAAACAGCTCTTTTTTTCCCCCCAGATCTCTGTTTTCTGTCACTCTTTCCGTTTTTGGGAGGATGTGGCAGGGCTGGCTGTATCGCTGTCATCTCTGAGCCCCACCACCCTGTTGTAAGTTCATGCAGACATTGCCGGTGCCACCCTAAGCATTTTGGGTGGTAACAGGACCCTCCGATTGTGGCATGACCCTCTCCAGTGGCATTTGGCAGATGGGAGCGGTGCCTCCAGGTGGGAGGAGGCATATTCATGATGCACCTTCACCTTGTTTTGTGGTGATCACTTATGGACATCCTAGATATACAATGATGAGGATGTATCGCCTGCGGGCAGGGCGTTGTGTCTTGGTGTCTGCCTTTGCACTGGAGTAGGAGGACCAGACGCTTTCCCGGTTATCTCTGCACTGCGCAACCCCTCTTTGCTTCTCTGTCAGGAAAATCTGCTTTATAATATATTTATTTATTCAGTCCCTGCCTGTGCAGCACTTGTGTTGTTCCCTTGCTAGAGGTGTGAAACTATGGCGCAGAAAACCCCTGGCTTAGCTTTCGAAGCAAGCTAAAATCACCAACATCAACAGGACTTAGGCATCCTGAAAGGAATTGTCTTTCCAGATGTCAGCCAGTGGAGGAGCCACTTTGTCCCACACCACTTGGGCTGCGCCGGGCTGGATCAGGCCCTGCAATGTGGCCCTGAACACACTTTGCTGCTATGAGCAAAGTTGTGGGTGGCACCAAAATACAATACTCAGGAGACAGGTGACATCTGGTCAACAGTCTACATTGTGAAGTGAAGGTCCAGCAATAGCTACTTTGGAACCACTGTCTCTGTTGGTAAAGCCAGCCTATAGCAGCTTCATTTAATAAGTTAATTAAGTTAAAAGAATGACTTGTAAGCAGATTTAAAGGTGCTTTAGTTAAAAAGCATATGCTGTAATATTGCTTGGTCGTCCAACAGGCTAAAAGGCTTTTTTAAATTTTTTTTTTTTGCTGAAAAATTCATTCCCTTCTTTAGAGAACGAATAAAATGACTATTTTGACTTGGCTTAATGCTGTTCATTAATAAAACCTAAAATTCAGTCATGAGAAGCACCTATTTCTAATTCCCTTTTTTTGCTTTCCTCCTAGGATGTTTGACGAGAGAATTTTTACAGGTACGTTCTTCACGTCCTTTGATTTATTGCCCACAAAATTGAAAGATTAGCCAGAGAAGCAGAGTTGAAATAATGTCACCTGTAACCAGCAAAAGTGCAGGACACGTGCAATTGTGCTCAGTGAGGAGAAGCACACTTGGGCATGCTGAGATTGCCTTTGCCTGGGATCGGTGCAAGCACTGTGAGCCCCTTAAATAGTGTTTTGAAGGTTTAAGCAAGAAAACCCTGGTGCATGATGCTGGGCTGGCTCCCTGCTTGGCAGTGTTAGGTTTACAGTTGGACTCAATGATCCTCAGGGTCTTTTCCAACCTAAATGATTCTATGATTCTGCAGACAGCACATGGCATGCTTCTGTGCTTTCAGGAGGAAGAAGAATCACTGCTGGGTTCCTCACTGGTAAATTATTCTCTTTTTTTTGGCTGGGAAGTGCTAGCATCATCCAGCCACTGTTTTTAAAACAACAAAAATCCATTTTTTCAGTGACAAAACCCTGGGCAGGGTTTTTTTTCAGCTTTTTTTGCCCCATCTTTTTACTCCTTTTGCCTTGAGGTGGAGAAGCCAGGCTAAGTGCTTCTTGTCAAATAAAAGGAGACAGGTACTGGTGTGGTCCGACCCAACCCTTGCTCCAGTGGTTGACCCTATCCCATCACCCTGATACCCGCCTGAAATAAGGCACTGCACCTGAATTTATCACCGCCCAGACCTGCTCCCAGATTGCCTGGGCTTGGCTCGCAAGTAAAGGCATGTTTTGGGGTGTTCGTTTGGGTTTTTTTTTTCCCCCCAAGCTGTCAACCCCAGGTGCTGGCTTTCCAGATACCACCTTCTCCTCGGATATCTCCGCCAGCCAAATTAACCCCTGTGGCCTCAGGACAGCCCCAGCCCCAAGGGTGTTCCCTGGGGACAGTGACACCACAGCCACCCAAAGGGGACCTCCACCAGAGCCTGGAGGGGGTCCCACTTCCATGGGGGGTTTTCTTTGTCTCCAGCCCCATTAATGACTTTGTTTCTCAAGAAAAGGATTTTTTCAGCACTAACGCACCCCCAAGGGATGGAGCACTGAACCATGTCTTGGGATGCTTGGATTTTCCTTGCAAATCCATCGTGGTTGCACGGTATCGGAGCGAGGCATCGTATACATCTGTACCTCAGCTCAAGAGCTGCTGATGGAAAGCACCGTGCTACAAGCTCGGTGGTTACATGGCAGGGAGGCACAAGTGGAAATTAGGAGATGAGAAGGCAAACCCAGCAGGGCTGGGGCAGATGGCAGTTCCCCCTCCCCTGCCTAGTTTCTGCAGGGCTACCAGAAGCAAAACACGTTAAACCTGGCTTTTTGTTATTTGCGTCAGCACATCTGACTGTGCAAAAAAAAAAGCATCTGCTGAGTCAGGAGGTGCCATTTTTGCAAAGACACTATTTTCTGAGCAGAGCTGTATTTTAAATTGCCAATTGCAAAGTATCCCAAAGCTTCCCCATGCAGTTTTGCTCACCCTTTAATTAAAATACCCACCACTGCTAGGAAACCTATTTTTGCTACTCCCCTGGGTAGCAGCTTCAGGCAGGCTTTGCTGCTGCAAGAACAAGATTTGGTCCACAGAAGGCACAAATTAAAAGGAGCCTTTTGGACTGTCAGTAGATAAATAGTGTCTTTAAGGCTCTATATTGCTTCTGGTCCCATTGCCAGAGCCCTGCCCTTCCTTGCAGGCTGGAGCCAAAAGGAAAAAGGCTTAATGTTCCCACAGACGGGATATGTTTTGGAAGGGTGGGGAAGTCGCGATGGCACTTTGAGACCAGCAAAGGCCTTTGGCAGCAGCTATTTAACAAGACACCTACATGGTTTCTGTAGCCTCATGGCGTAATTTCATTCCCTCCTTCCTCCAGCACTAATCCTTCAGCTCTTTGCTCACCATCCCTGCCCGATTTTCATTTCCTACCCTGCCTTCAGATCACTCTTTTCATCTCCAAGGTCACTGCTGAGGCTTCGTTTCAGCTCCTTTCAGGTTGCTGAGGAACAGGGAAGGGAGAAAGGAGTTTTTCATGGTGACAGGATGCTTTTGTCCCCCTCCGCATTGCTGCAGCAGAGATTTCTCCTGCTGCATGCAGGGCTCGGAGCTGCGGGATGGGGCTTCTTGTGGTACTGCTGCTCTGGGCTTTGCCAAGCTCCCATCCCCTCCCTTGGGACAGGGCTCTCCCCACTTTGGGGCTTGCTCCTACAGCACTGGTCCATGGTCCTGGCCACACCTGGGTTTCCTGACCTGATCCCCACCTCTCGGCACCCTGTCCTGGCAGCCAGCCCTTTCTAGAGATGCTCCATCCCCAGCAGGACTTCCTAGTGCACACTTAGTTATGCAGAGGTTTAAGCAAATGTTTTGCTATTATTTTAACTTGTAAACCTGATGAAATCTGTACCCTTCTCTTTGCAAGCAGGTGATGCTTCATAACCTGTCCCCCACCCCAACCTCAGCTCTGAGACTGGAGGGGGGAAAAATGGAGGGGGAAAAATGGAGGTGGAAAAGCTGCATCATTGGCATCTCTGGTTGCTAATTCTGGTTTTGCTTTTCCTTCCAAACCCGCCCTGCGCACCCGGCACCAGGAAGCAAATTTACCAAAGATCCAACCAAGCTGGAGCCCTCCAGCCCCCCCGGGGAGATCTCCCCTGAGCCGCACCGTGGGGCCGTGCTGGACCTGGCAGGGACCTCTCAGGTCAGCAGCAGGTAAGTGGCACTCCCATCCCCAGGCCACTGCAAAGTGACATGCCTCAGAGAGTTATTTTGGGGGCATTAATGTGCACAGCACATCATTGCTGTGCTGTGGGCTCACGCGTTGGCTGGGAAGGACAGGCACGGGAGGGTGCAACGGGTGCAATTCAGTAAGATGCAGCATCAGGGAGGTGTTGTAGGTAACATGGTGGGAAGGCGAGCAGCTGTAAGGGTGTTGCTTTCCTGTCTCCCTAAAAACCCACTGCGATGGTGCAGCTAGCCGGCACAGGAGGAGACAGAGCAACCCCATCCTTTTGCAAGCCAAAATAGCAAAGTCTGGAATCATTGATTTTGTACAAAACTGATGAAATTGGGGCCGTGCCTGGGCAGGCTAGGATAATCTGCAGAGGCACTCTCCAGTCTTAAAGCATGGCCTAAGGATTCACCCTCAGCTGGCACCATAACACAACGTCCTGCTATTTAAGCGTTACTTGTTTATAAAGCTCACAGGGAGACTAATAGCAGATTAGCAGATGTTTTAATAAAGGTGGTGTTATAGAGTTCAGCAGGGCAGGAGGCTTTTTATGAGAGTACCTGTTTCTGGTATAACCATGCCATGAGCTAGACTGGTCTGTAACGTGCTGGCAGGGCCTATGGAGTGTATAGTGCTTCTTTCCAACCCATGCTGGGAGATCCAGAGAGATCTCTGTGTAGCCCCAGTTTCCTTCATTTTTGCTTCAGCTTGTCAGAAGCAAGGTAATATTTAGCCTCAACATTTACCTTTAAAATCACTGTAAATAAGAGAAGCAGGGGAACAGTTCATAGCGGTATAACTGGTGTTCACGTGCAAGGCTGTGCTGCAGGGAAAGGAGCCTTTTGCCAGCCTTGCCCCGCATAGACGGCTTGGTCGTGGATGGGTTTACAGGCAGCAAAATGAACTTTGCTGGGATGTCTGTTTGCACACCCATGCTGGAGGCCACCGGCTGCAGGGAAGCTCAGGAACAGAGGTGTAGAAGGGAGTGCTCCTCAGCCTCTCCAGCACAAAGTCTTGCTGCCCAGCGCTGACACCTCCGCCAGCTGGGGCTGTGGACCGTGCTATGGGGTTGGTAACTTCTGCAAGCCGGGATGGGGAGATGGGGTAACTTGCCCCTGTCTCCTCCATGGCATGTGCGGAGTTCCCCTCTCTCTTTGGCTCTTGTTGACATGAAACCGTGATAGGTTGGAGTCTCCTGGTTCTCCCCAGTGCTGTTTCAGATCTGTCACCTTGGATGTGGCTGCTGTGTGCCTCTAAAGACGTGCTCACCCTGGGTGGGGGAACGCGCCACGTTGGCAGTGTCAGAGCAGGCAGTGAGCAAGCCTGGAGGTGCACCAGGCACTGAAATCTCACAGCTTCAGAGGGCAGACCTGCAGGGCTGGCATTCATCACCCAGCCCTCTGGGTATCGCCAGCTTCAAAGGAGGGTTTGCGGGTGGTTTTACCCAACAGGGTTGGGATGGCTCTTGCACAACCTTGCTGCCCACTGCTGTGCGACACCACCGTGTCCCCTCCCAGACTTTGTTTTGCTAAATGGAACAAGCCAAATTCTTCTTGTTCTCTCCTCCACCAGGGACGGGCTGCTGGGAGCACCCATGGGTGTCACTCATGCCCCATGCTATGCCACGGTGATGTTTCCTGCAGTTTGCAGAGGCTAGCCCCACTTTCTCGTCCCATTGGCTGCGAGTGCAATACAAGCCGTGCCACACTGGAGCTCTGATGCAAAGCAGAGTCAACCATGGGCATGGGAAGGGGGTTAAGATGAGCGGGTGGTTGGGTTGGCTTGCCTGGACCAGGTCTCTGTGGATGATGTTGGTTTGCTCTGTGCATTAATATTGTACATGGATTGAAATGGTCAGTGCTCAGTGTGCAGGAGTCACTGCCAAAGGACAGCACCCTCAAATGCTGTGCTGGTGAAGTAGAGTCCTGGCAGCACGGCCACTCACCCAGCAGCTGCCTTTGGGTGTCCGTGCCGGAGCGGGGCTGGCTGAGCCACTCCAGAACCTTTCAGCAGCAACAAGCTCAGTGCACTGGGTGAGTCAGCCCTTTCCAACCATTTAAAATGGGTTGGAGGCATCACACCCCACAAGTGCCTGTTTCTCTTCCTGATGATGAAGGGACTCCGGATGAGAGCCTCAGCCGGAGAGGTCTGCAATGGGAACTTGGCTGGGCTGGGTCCTGGCCTGAGGTGCTTCACTGGTGTTACAGGGAATTAAACGCAAATCTCCAGGATCCTCAGCCAGGGCTTAGCCGCAAAACCATTCTTCAGCCATTTTTTGCTTTCTGCACCTTGCTGAATAGCTCTGTGTCTGGAGGCGTTTAGACTCAGGGACCAGCAGAGCATCTGCTGCACACTGGATGCCAGGCAAATGGTGATGCTTCCAATACCACTGGCCTCTAAGCACGCTGCAGGGCTGAAACCTGGCCTGATGATTCTCGTTTTCCCCTTCATTTGTTAATATTTGCAATTAGGACACTTAATTTTTGCAACAGAAGATCCCACTGTGAAGTTAAATTGGTGTGACTGGAAACAAGAATGCGGAAGGACAGGACATTACGGATGCTGAGCTGGTTTCTGCAAAGCAATAGGTAGACAACCAGCTGCCACGTGTCTGTGGGACCATGCCGGTGGGGTGGGAGCTGAGGTTTGCCACTGCAGAGCTCTAAGGGTGGCTGGAGGCTTATAGTCCCTGTACAGCACCCACTGACACTGCACCATCCCCATCTCACCTGCTGCACTCCTGTGGATCAGGTAGGGGTTGCACAGAGCGGTAAAACCACTTTAGAAGACCCTATAGGGGAAAAGTGGGTTTTTTAGGGGTGGTTTGTACCCAGCCAGATTTGGATCACCCTCCCCATGGTGGTGCCGTGATGTGGACTCCACTGGGCTGGGCTGACCATCTTCCGCTGGTGTAAATCTGGCACAACCTTAAGATCACCCTGGGGTCCCTTTCGAATTTATCCTAGCTGTGTGTATATATGCCTTGTTCCTGATTTACACTGTGTGTGTGCACATTGAATCAGGCCACGGACCCCGAGGTTCCTGTGTACCTCTGGTTAAAAAGGGAATCATGAATTGCAGTGGTGGTGCACAGCTTGCTTTGCCTGCTGCAGAGGTAAACTTAAATCTCCCAAAATCTCCCAGTGCATTGATAACACCTATCTGCAGGAAAATATAGGTGGTTATTCAAATCCCACTTTGTTCTTCCTACAAATGAGGAACCTCTGTTCTCTGGTAGGAGCAGAGCATTTCCATAGCAGTGGTCCACCCAGGTCAGAGTCAAGTTCCAGGGAAGGGGCAGTGCCAGATCCTCCAGGAAGAAAGGCCAGATACTTTGAGGAGTAACCATCTCCCCGGGGAAGCCCTCCTCCCAAATTTCCCTAGTGAAAGGTTGACCTTGACCCAAAGTGGGAGAGTTTAAAACCCTTCCCAAGACTCCTACGTAATATATACAGTACTTTCTAGACCAGAGATCCTGTTTGACCATACCACATTTAGGAAGAACATTTCAAGAGCACTCCTGGCTTCCTTTGCATTGCCTGTAGTTTGTTCTGCTGACGCTGCTGAGTGGATTCAGGTGAGTGAGAAGTACTTTTGAACATCACCCTGAGCCAACAGGGATGTGGTGCTGGCTCAGAATGGTTTTCCTTCCCCCTGAAGGACCAGCATCATGGAGGAGTGTGTTTTCCAGTGCCGTTCCTTGGCTCCCTTACTGCCAAAGAGCCGTGGTTGTTCTTGTTTAAGAGAGAGACAGGAGGCAAATGCGTCCTGAGAATGCAAAGTAATCTCATTTGGATGCTGAACACCTTGTGTAAATTCCTGAGCATGCGAAGTTAACTGTAGACATGAGTTTGGGATAGCGCCCAGTTTTCAGGGGAGAAAAGCTTTGAGCAGAATAAATATTTACTAAATCAATTGACTTTTTTACTTTCTCTCTATTTGCTTAACTCCATGAGTAACCACATTGTAATGATGCTTTATGCACTGCTCTCTGCCGCAAAGGGATGGAGTCAACCAGGTTTCAGGCTTAAAACCCTCTTGCTTTCAGGAGCTCTCTGCTGCGGTTACATCCATCAGTGCCTAGAGGCAGGGCTGCGATCAGCAGTGGGGGGCAGGACTGGGGAGGGTTTGAGAGCAGGGCTTATCTGCAGAGAAACCTGCAGCCCATGGCTTTCCTTTGCAGCCACAGATGCCGTGCCGCTGCCGGGACCCTGGGTGCAGTGTCCTCAGGGACCCCTCTGCAGCCCTTGCCTGGCATCACAGGAGGCTGCAGTGTTTCTCCCTCCTGCCAGGATCAGTCCTATGCACACCGCTGGGTTTTAAGCTCTCTCTTTGGTTGCTGCATGACCACCTATTTTGTCTGCCTTTCCCTTCCAGGTCCGAGAAGTGTAGTGTTTCTGAAAGCTGTGAACCAGGTAAGGAATAATTTATTTTCTCTTGCAAAATAGTGATATTGGGGGGGGCACTAGAGAAAGCTGCCTGCAAAGTAACTTGGACGTGTGGCACCAGTTACCTGGTTGTCCCATGGTGCCGTTCTTTAAGGACTTTATCCCCATTCGATAGATGCAGAGATGAAGGGTCTTACCCTGTGACCCTCCAGCTGGGTACCAAAAGTGTGTAAATTGAAATAATGAGACTTAAGCATGTGCTTAAATGCAAAGCTAAGGGAAGTCTTCAGTCTCTGAATTCCCTTCTTGAAAGCCACCACAGCTGGGTCACCAAGATGTCAGCGGTGTTGGTGTTCTCAGCACCGCAAATGAGAAGGAAATGCTTTTCCCCAGGTTTAGGGGCTTGGACCCATTGAAACACCACATAGAGCCTCGCTGTCCTGCCCACCCAAGCTGCGAGCTGTGACTCAGCCCCTTGCAGTGCATCAGTCCGACCCTAAGGGAGGAAATTTATCTGGAGATAAGAGGCAGCTGGCCTAAGCACCTAGGGCAGCCTCCTCCCAGGGCAACTTCTGCTAGCTGGCTGGTCCAGCACGGGCTCCCGTCCGGCAGGTTTCAAACCATGGTGAATTTTGCCAGGGTTCAGCTGGTTGCATCCTGGTGTGATGTGCGGGCGGTTGGCCCTCCCAGAGCACGGGTCCACAGTGGGGCTTATCCCAGTCATGAGTTTGGGAGCATTAAAAATGCCAGGAGTGCCCACTGGAGACAGCTCCTCCTCCATGCACACCAATGCTTGTTGGCGACCCAGTTTGTTTTAAATGAAGAAGGCCAGGAAACGAGCACGTAAAGAGGGCTGGCAGCCAGTTTGAGGGCACCAACAGCTTCTACCAGCTGAGCTGTTTGCAGAGGCCATGCCCACGGGTGCCCTTCGGGTACCTCCATGCCATGGGCTTGATGCTGCTGGGCCACTTGGCTGAAGCCTTGTTGCTGCGGGGTGCTCAGCTGGCACTGAAGTCATGGCTGGACATGGTTTCCCTGCCTATGTTGGGGGGCAGACACGGCATTGCTGGTTCCTGTTGGCAATTGCCTTTCGTTGCCTTTCCCCGGTAGGTACCTCAGGAGAGCTGGGTGGGATCAGGCAGATCAAAATCGAGCCGGACGAGCTGGACATCATCCAGATCACCGTGCCAGGTAGGCGCTGGGGTACTGGTTGTGTGCAGTGGCCTCTGCGCAGGCATTTTGCTTTGAGAAGAGGTGTTTGCAGGGTATCTCCCAGCATAGGAGGTCCCCCTGTGCCCATGCACTGGTCTTTCTTCCCTGAAAGTCATTTTAAGGGGCACATTGGGAATGAGCTGGTTTCCTGGGGGCAGTGGAGGGTGTCTGTCTTTGTTGTTTCTCCCTCTCCTTCATTGCTTTTCTATCTTGCCTTTCCCCTGGAGCAAGCGAGCCTGGTTTGCTTCTTTCCTATATGTGTGGGCTTGAAGGAACCCAGGTATCGAGTGTGGGATGCTTTTGATGAAGTCCTTAATTTAGAAAAACAGCCTGGTTATGAAGAGTTTGTAAGAACAGGTTTAATATTAAGCACGTGCTGAAAATGTGTTGGAATTGGTGGCACTGATGCGTTTCCCCACATTTCTGCCTGGAGAGGTCAGTGGCAATGGGTAGTGATGCAGATGAGCGGTTGGGTGCTTGAGGGGCAGCTGGGAGAGTTGTTTTCTACTTACCTGACCTGGACAGCGGAGCAAATAGTAGGATGATCCTCAGAATTTAATGAGTGGATAGTTAACACTTTGCATTTTCAGTGTGCTTTACAAACATTCATTAATAATCTCACCAGAATGAGGGCAGCAGCAGGACTCGCAGCATGCCCGAGGGCAAGCCATGTTGGGGACAGCAGTGACACCCGGCCCCACCTCACCAGTGCGATCTCTGTTGCACCCAAATTGTAGCAGTCCCTTTCATACAGTGATACTTGCGGAGTCACTCCAGATTATCATAGAATGGACTTAACATACAGTTACTATAGGGGAAGGAGAAGGAACAAGGTATAGTGGTAGAGCAAACATTTTCATTTTCAACTTGGCAGCTAATGGGAGAGAAGAAAGCTAATACGTGGCGAGCTGGTGGTGCGTGTGAGGAGGAGGAGGTGTTATCACTCCTCCAGGGCCGGGTAGATCATACTTCAAGTCCAGAGTCCACCTTCTCTTACCTTATTTGAAGATTGAGTTCAATCAGAGAGAGTACAGCTGAGGGCAGGGAGGAGGATTAATAGAAAAGAGGTGTTCACCTACAGGGAGAAATTGGTGAAATTTGGATTATTTATCCTGTGAGGTGATGATTAAGAACTGACCTTACTGAAGTATTTAAACTAGCTGAAGGTTTATTTAAAGCTAAATTTGGATAGCTCTTTGAGGGTGTTGAAGAGCCCAACATTAGGGGAGATAGCTTAAAATGAAGAGGGCATACAGATTACATAAGGAAAACCCAAGGAGGTGTGATTTTGGGGAGGAAGGCAGCATGAGTGGAATGGTTTTTCCCACAGAGGAGTAGCTAAGTCAAGCAGCGTTAACTTTTTAAGCCAAAATTGAGTGTCTGGACAGCATTAAGCCAAGTAAATAATTTTAAATTATTTTTGCTCTTCACCTTCCACAGAGGTTAGGAAGAAACTTTTGCTCCTTTCCCTCGGGCTGAGAGGGTGGGTGTGTTTCAGGGATGACCTCCAGGTGGTCCGGGGAAGGAAGAAGGCAGATGCACCCCCGGAGCAGCTCCTGGTGTGGGGAGCCCTTCTCTCAGCCCTTGCTGATGGGCCAGGACCCTCTGAACCTTGTTTTGGGGACAATGCCCCTCAGCATTGACACAAAAGCTGCCCATGGGGTTTTGTCCACAGACCGATCGCCTGGTTCAGATGAGATGCATGAACCGGTGCCCACACACATGGCCTCGGAGGAGACGAACTACATCCTAGAAACAGTAGCAGGTACCAGAAGTGAAGCATCCAAGAGACTGCATGGGGCACAGGAGTTCGTGCATGTGTCGGAAATGAGTAAATACCATTTATGAGCCAAGGTGATGGAGTCCTGGCCTCAATCAGGCCAGCTGGGAGCTAGTAGACAAACTGGTGGCTTTTCTGGCACCGCTGCTCCTTCCCAGCCCCTTTCCAGTCCCAGCGTGCTGCAAACCCCATTCCTCTGCCTGGCTTATGACTGGGATTTACCCGGGGGATTTGTGCTGGCACTGCGGCCGAAGGGCGGGCAGACCTCTTGGATATAGGTGATGGGTTTATTCTGCTTATGCAGCTCCTGGCATGATACTGCCAGTCCGAGCCTGTGCTGGGATGCGTGCTTAGAGCTTAGTGAGGGGAGGGGGCAGTTGGGTGACTGCAGGGGACCCAGAGAGCTCCTGCTAGTGTCTGGTCTGGTTTTGTTGGTGCCAGCCACCACTAACCTTCCTCTTCCTCGGCAGGGACGGAGAAGGGGCCCAGTGAGGAGCCGCGACACGAAGAAAAGCAGATTGAGGGGTCAGGTGAGTGGACAATGAACTCTGAGCATCGCCCATCATTGCAAGTTTTTGGAAGGATGGATGAATACAGATGTATTTTGGGTTGGGTTTCATGGGCTTCCTACATTATGAGCAAAGCATTCAGCCTCCAAAAAGCTCAGCACAGAAGGGCACCACCATGTTCCTGGGCTCTGTCTTCCCCTCTCTTGCCCGGATTTACTTTTTCCCCAATTTTTTTTTTCCTCCTTGCTGCTAGCACAGCTCTGTGGCAGGTGCATCGCTGCCCTTCCTCGCTCGGGCATGAGCTTGGAGGCGGCTGCTGGAGGACTGGCACCAATCTGGGAGGCATGAAGAGCATGTGGCTGGCTCTGCCAGGGGTCAGGGGCTGCTTGCCTGGGCTGTGTGTTGCTTGCCCCAGAGGCAGCTGGTTTCTCAGAGCATTTCTCTCTCTTTCTTCTTTTTTTCATTTTTCTTTTTTTTTTTTAATTTCTTTTTTTCTTTTTTTTTTTTTTTTTTGCAGATGGTATAGGGGATGTTTTAAGTCATTTGAGGAAACAAGTTGAAATTTTGTTCAACACGAGATACGGTAAGATGGTCATTAACACACGTTCATCATGCCAAGTGCCAGCCTCTGCTGCAGGGAGCTCCTAATTGCTCAGAAATGTCACCTACCATTTCCAAACCAGCAGCTGAGTAAAGGTGCAATCTAATTTGTTCATTTGCTGTCTGCTGGGCTTACAAATGCATTTGAAATCTCCCTGGGCCTTGTTATTGCAGCTCTTCCCCTTGGTTTCCTCGATGCCTTTTCACTGGCTGCAGCCCAGGAATTGCTGCTGTGACCTTCAGCCTTCCTCCTGCGGAGGGAAGGACCAAAGTGATTCCCCCCATCGCTTGTTTGAAATATCCCGAGAGGGTTTTTCACCTGAGGACATCGTGGCATGGCTCAGGAAGGCTGGTGGGACCCCAGCGCTGGGGGCTGGCACTCGGCATGCTCTACTCACCCCTTTTTAGAACGGTTATTTAACCCAGAAAAAATACAAGTGAGGTCATACATGCATTTTGAGAGCTAGCAGAAAGTTTTTGCCACTGGCGGGACTAGGAGATGTGGCTCTGCCTGGCAGTCCCCAAAAGCTGGGGGCAGAGCTGTGCTGCAGCCCCGGAGCTGGGAGAGCCCATCGTGACCGGGAGAAGGGAGAGGGGCCGGGATGCTCTCAGGCAGGGCTGGACACTAGGGATGAAGATGGAACGGCCGGCGGAGCAATGGCCCTCGATGTACCCCACGTTTTAGTAACAGACTGGGAGTCCTCACCCACACCTGTGGGATTTTGTTGGTTTCTCACCTCTGGCCAAACCGCGCTGCTTGGCACTGGCTGTTCGGTTGCTTTTTGGCAATGTTTAGCAGAGCAAGGGGAGCCCTCGCACGCCAGGCTGCACAGGCTGGCAGGGCACCCTTAGGCACATTCCCTGTGCCCTTTGTCTAGCAGAGGGACATCCATGGAGGTCTGGATGTGGGGTCCCATTGCCTTGTGGAGAGATGCTTGCAACCTTTATAGGAAGCCCCTTTGATGCGTGCCACCAAAAGGCAGGCTGTGTGCAGCAAATGCAAAAGCCAGCTCCGGGTGGTTGCCTGGCTCTATCCCTTGACCTCGTGTCTGCCAGTGTCAGGGACATCCCCACCAGGCACAGAGTGACAACAAACTCTCCAAACCACTCCCTGCCGACATATCGTGTCGCTGCTGCTTTGAGCCGACGTGGAGGTCCAGCAAACTAACGAGATTTGGTCCCTGTGCAGCAAAAGCCATAGGAATATCAGAGCCGGTTAAAGTTCCCTACTCCAAGTTCCTGATGTACCCCGAGGACCTGTTTGTTGTGGGCTTGCCAGAGGGCATCCTCCTGCGGCGCCCCAACTGCTTCGGGATCGCGAAGCTGAAAAAGATCCTGCAAGCGAGCAACAACATCCAGTTTGTCATTAAAAGGTAAGGCAGGCGGTGGAGTGGCCATCCCTTGGGGAGGATGTTCCTTCTTGGAGCTCCTGCTGCTGTGGTATGTCCTGGGGGCCATCCATCATTTGGTCACCTTCAATAAACTTGCTTGATTAGAAGCAGCCAAGGCTTGCTGCCTTGTTGGAATCATCCCCGAGAGGCAGCAGTGGTGTTGTCACGTCTCCCTTGATGTCTTTTGGGGTTTTAATGCATTTTTGCAAAGTTTTGGCCACAGAAGCAGGGAGCACCACCCAAGGGTGGGTGAAGGAGCCAGAGTCTTTAACCTTCAGGGTGCACATCTGTGCCTCAGCGGGATGCTGCAGGCATTGGGGAGGATGCTGTCTTAGGGAGCAGGGGCTGTCACAGGAGCTGGGGGTGTTGTGGGAAGCCACGACCAACATAACACAACAGCATTGCCCTGAAAGAGGGAACGGATCCAGCAGAGATGGATTAAAAAAAGTCTTTAGGTATTTTGGGGCGTTTTTCACCCAAATGCTGAGTCAGCCTCCCTTGCAGAGGAGAGAGCTGATGCGACCAATGCGTCGGGTGGCTGAAACAGAAAATAAACATTGGAAGCGCAGAGATTTTGTGGTGTCAGACCAGCAGCTCCCAGGCCAGCTCGACTACAATTTGGGGTTTCTCCTGCCCCCGTCCCAGACCCATTTCTCTGTGACGCAGCTTCAGCACGGCTTGTAACAAACCCTGCTATCACCTCGCTGTGTGGTTTTAGCATTAGATACCCAGTGACGGTTTTTGGGGCCAAATGTATGTTGGAAGGAGCCATGCATGGCTTCTCCCATCCCTGAGAAACAGGCAGGACCGTGTCTCCTAGAAGTCTGTAACCGCTGATTTAAGCTGCTCAGCCATCACCAGCTTAATCTCATCCTGGGGAGCATCACAGTGGCTCAGTAAAAAGTCTGTCAGCATGAAAATTACTTCCAAACTTCCCCTGCTGCATTGCAGGAGCTTTAAAATTGTGTTAGCCAGACATAGTTGGTGGTTAGTGGCTGTAGGAGCATTGTCTGAAGGGATGCTGGAGCAGGGAGGTGTTGCTGACTGGGAGCTCACTTGTGTGCCCTCTGCTTCTCGCTGTTTTCCAGACCAGAGCTGCTGGCGGAGGGCATAAAGGAGCCAGCATCGGACAGCCCGGCAGCCAAAGGTAGGCTGCGAGACGCCCGGCAGCCGGGCCGTTAAGGACTAGGTAGGAGAGGAGTGAGAGCGTTTTCCTACAGTGCGTCTCTTGCCTTCCCTCCCCACCTTGTTTCTTGGCTGGAAACCCCCTCCTGTACATCCCCCTTGGTGGCAGCACGAATCCTAATTCCTTTTATGTCCCCTGTCCCAGCTGCCGGTGAAAGGGACTCGAGCGAGGTGCTGCTGGAGGACACTGTGAAGAGACAGGGCTTTCAAGGTGAGGACCTGGAGGCATCCGGGGTGGGGGGGGTGGTTGAGGCAGAGCCCCCTGCCTGTCACAGGGGCTGTGTAGAGCAAACAGATGTGGGAAGGGAGCAGCTGCAGGGTGTCAGGACTCCGTGGGTTGGCAGAGGAGCAAGGTGAGGCAAGGATGGGAGGGAGGAGAGGGAGAAGAGGAGGAATGGGGTGAAAGGATGGGAAGGACAGGCAACCAGAAGGCAAGATGCGCAGCTGGGGCAGGCGGTCCCGTAGGTCCACGGAGGAGGCTTGAAGTGCTCTGGATAGTGCCCTAATTAACCAGCTTTGCTTATCTCGTCATCTGACCTTGTGAGTTGCATAATTAAGTCTTCCAAACCTCGGGGTTTGCCTTTTCTGGGGCTTTTTCCACCTGGGTGATGTTTGTCTAAACACAGCTCCCATCCAGCAGCCAGCATGGTGGCTCTGTTGGGGGAAGGAGTGATGGTGAGAAGCCCTTGGGCTGCAGGGGCAAGCGCTGCCCTACTTGGGCATCCCTTTTCGTTGGGCCATGGGGGCGTGCAAGGGTTTCCAGGAGGGACGGAGGCTTCAAAGGCTTTGGCTTTTCAGGGAGGCTTTGGAGTGTGTTTTATTTTTAACGCTGGTAATTATCGCAACTGAATCTTCGATTTCATGCAGCTTTTATTCTTGGCAAACAGGCGGGGNTATTTTTAAGGACTTTGAATAGCCCACTCCAGAGATTAGCTAATTGCAAGATAAGGACTTTCCTATAATTAGAAAATGGCATTACTTAAAAGTCACAGAGTGCCTTTTAATTTACCAGCAGAAGTCCATAATTGTTTCTTTATTTTACAGAAAATTATGATGCCAGGCTTTCCAGAATAGATGTTGCTAACACACTGCGGGAACAAGTCCAGGACCTGTTCAATAAGAAATACGGTGAGAAACCAGGGGTGGAGTTGGTTTTATTCCCCCCCTTATCCCCTCCTAATTTTTTGTTCCCTATCTCTCCTCTCTCTTCCCGATTCGTCCTTGCCAGGTGCTTTCTGTCACCTCCCCCTTGAGCACCTGGCACCTCGGAGGGTCAGGGAATTGGTGCTCTTTGCTGCAGGCGCTTGCTGCCTAGGCAGCTCCCACGCAGCACAGGGTACCCCGTGATGGAGAGGGTGTCCCTGCCCTTCCCAGCCATGTTTTGGTGGGTTTTTTTTTTTTCTTTTAACTTCCCCCTCCATGAAGAGCAGTGATAGTAAATTCATTAGCGGAGAATTGCAGAGCTGTGGGAGTGCAGGGGGCAGCGGGAGGTTGGGAAGGGAATAAGGAGGGGCCGTAGCGAGCACTCACAGGAGTGTCAAGAGACGAGTAGATGCTGCTGCTCCTGTCCCCAGGGCACCTCTCCAGGCTCTGCAGGGCACTCCTGTGGCCTGCCTGCCCCAGTGTCTGTTCTTTATCAAGCAAGGCAGGGAAATGCTGTTATCCCCATCTTCTAGGCAGGGGTAAGACTTGTGCAGGTTCCCAGGTACCTGTAAGAGCAATTATTTGCAAGGAAATGTGTAGCCTCAGTCCTGCAGCCAGACCTCAGAAAGGGAACATGCCTATGGAATTATCTCCAGATAATGTCCTAAAGCAAAGAGCAGCGGCTTTCCATCCCTTCCGCTGCACTGCATGGGCATCATCATACAGGATGGTGCCTCTCCTCAGCCCCACCAGCTCTGCTGCGCGCGCGTGGCTACCTTGGGACCTCTCCGCTCCCATCATGGAGGTGGCCTGAAAATGTTGGTCCTTGATCTAATGCTTGATGTGGTGCTTTGAGCAGCCAGCTCATGCCAACGCCATGCTTTGGGAGGGTGGAGCCAGAGCTGCAGTAGAAATGGCGTTCCTGGCATCCTGCGTGCTTACTGCTCGCTTACTGCTCACTTCTCTCCCAGGTGAGGCCTTAGGGATTAAATACCCTGTGCAAGTGCCATACAAGCGGATCAAGAGCAATCCGGGGTCAGTCATTATAGAGGGGCTGCCCCCTGGGATCCCCTTCAGGAAGCCGTGCACCTTCGGCTCGCAGAACCTGGAGAGGATATTGGCCGTCGCTGATAAAATCAAGTTCACCGTGACGAGGTACGTGGCAAGAGGTGTCAGCCAGCCCGCTGAGCAGGAGGGAGAGAGGAGGGAGCCGACCTAAATGCACCCCCAGCTCTGCCAGCCCCATTGCGGCAGGGCTGTAAATACTGTAAATGCCTCCAGCCCCCAAGACGACAATTAAGTCAGCAGCTAATGGTTCAACAGAAAGGAGGGGACCATAAAATAGAGATTCCTGCTCTTTTGTCCTGTCCACTGCCTGGGGAGTTGGTGGGGAAGGCACTGGCAGGAGAGAACAGTGCTCACTGTGATGGATGTGCCGGCAGAGAAATCCCAGCCCCTTTTCTAGGAGGCTTGAGTTGGGAAAAACATTGGTTGGTTTATTGCTGGTGCAAGGCAGTGCTCAGGGTCCCACAGCACTTGGAGAGGTGCCAGGCACTGGCCGTTCGTGGCAGGGTCCTGTGGGTTTTGCAGCCAAAGGGGATGGACACAAGTGGGAGGAGAAAAGCACTTCATGAGTGTATCTCTGTAAGGTGAGACAGGGGAAAAACTGATTTTAAGAGTGGCTCCGTCACCTTCACGCTGGGCCACACTGCCTGTCTTCTTATGGACAGGGTGCACGCTTCCCCGAGCAGGACCGCAAGGACCCCATCCCCGCAGAGCTCCTGCAGGTCCCGCATGAGTCATGGCACAGCATGTGAAGGACAGGCTGATCCCTAACCCTCCCTGGGCCGTGGGAGGATGCTTGGTCCAGATGTGTTGGCTTCCCAGTGGCATTTCATTTTAAATCTCCTTTTTTCCTTATTTTTTCACAGGCCTTTTCAAGGACTTATCCCCAAACCCGGTAAGAGATGACACCTTTTTGCCTAAGCAATGCATTGGCCAAGTGTTTAGTGGTGGTCAGGGAGTTGTAAGCTGTGGATGGCAAGCAATAATTTTATCAGCTGGAGGAAGGTTGCCCCTGACCTCACTTTCCTGGGCTTCCCACTTTGGTTTTGTTGTTTGGTGCATTTGCTGAAGTTCCCCTGACCAAGACAGCTGACCCCAGCATCGCCCATCGGTACTGCTGCTGTTGCCTTGAAATGATGGCATTTTTCAAGAGCTAAGCTAAGGCAGGGATCTGTGTTCCGTATTTAAGAAAGCCCACACTTTCTTAAGCTTTTTTTTTTTTTAATAAGTAAGTGTTGCAATGAGCTGGCAGGTTTGGTAGTGAGGGAGGGTCATGGGAAGGGGATGATCAACCGCAGGGTCTGCATGGGGCTGCAGCAGCGTGGTAGTGAAAGCCTTCTCCGGCTCATGGGCATCCTGTGTGTGGATACACCGGGGGAGACATGGGAGAGGGGAGGATGGGGTGTCAGGGTTGTGCACCGTACCCAGCTGCAGAAATCACCTTCCCAGAGCCGTGTCCTTCCCCATGCATCGCTGCGGTAGCTCTGTCTCTTGCTTCTAGGCTGCCCAGAAAAGAGAGCTGCCGGCAGAAACATAGGTAAAAACCTGTCTCAGTTTTAAATGTCTGTAATTACAACTGTGGAAGAGCACAGATGGGTGCAAAAAACGTTACCATCTTTACTGACGGCTTCCCATTTCTTTGGCCAGACTCCATGGGGATGGCACAGTTTAGGGAAGACAAATATGACAGAGGAAAACATTTATATGCCCTCACTGGGAACAGCAAAAAGGTGTTAGACGCCCGAGAGGGCTCTAACAAAAGGTGAGCTGTCGAGAAATTCAGTCCCGGGCATGGTCCATGTGTCGACCCTCTGCATCCCTATGTATGGCCCAGCCAAGATGACGGGGACATCCCCCGAGACCTCCGGGGACCTTGGCCTTAGAGTTCCTATCTTTTTGTCCTAAGCAGCAAGGTGCTGGCTTGCATTGGCTGGACCTTAAACGAGCCCTTGGTGAAATGTAAGTTTTGCAGAACTCTGGTTTTCCACAGAATTACATGGCTATAATGTCGGAGTGAGCCAAGGGTGTATCCACTCCTCCAGCCGCATCTTGTCTTCCCCTTCCTCCGCCGTAATCGGTATAATTACGTTAAGAGACGCTGATCTGACACAAATCACATTAACAAAGGAGCACATCAGAAGGCAAATACTTCAACCTGCCAGCTGGCTGGGAAACGCAGCCTGATAAATAGAGATGTAGAGGAAATTGATTTTCTTTTCAATGCACAACATTTTTTTTCCCCTCCTTCTCCAGCTGAACGCTCCCACCACGGGCTGGCCCATGCTAGCACAAACCCAAAGACATATTTTATTCTGTGTATTGTGGTACCTGAGTGGGCTGGGGAGGAGGTTGCACTATCGCTGCTGGGCTTGGGGCTTCGCACCCTCTCCTCCCATGGGAGTTTTAAATAAGAGCGGTCGCAGGTGAGGGGTTTTTCTTACTTGACTTCTCAATTTGTTATAGACTATTTTATATATTTGCTAAATCTTTGGAGACAATTCCAGGACTTATAATTATTTTCTGGTAGTTAGACTACCACCAGAATGTCTCCTCAAGAAAAAAGCTGTTTGTATTCCCCCCCCACAAAATCCCCGTTGACAGCAATTAACCTCTCATCTGCTTTTCCACCCCGTTACACTGAAGTGGATGGTGGCAGCACAGTGGTACGTTCACCGCCTTGGCTTTGATCACTTTTCATCTGCCTTAACGAAATTAATGATTTCCAACTAGCCAAAGATCATTAAAAATTTAAATTTAAGAGTGTTCTTTTTACCTCAATCTTGTGTAGTAAAGTCCTGACATGTAAAATGAAAAGCAGCAGCAGAAGTGCGTGCTTGGCGTTAAAACAAAATCAATGAAAATCACTTTTATTTCGCAGAGGAGTGTTAAAATGAAAGCAATGGTTACTCCTAAGCAGGATGGCATTGCAAAGGTGTCTAAAAGCTGGAAAGCCCAGGAGATGACTATAAATATAAGGGAAGTTTTGGGTTTTGTGGATCATTTTGGCCAAAAATTACATGAAAAGTACATATTTTAAAGGGATATTTAACATAATTTTTAAAAAATCATTTGGGGGTTATTTTAGTTGCTTTTAGGTTAAAATTACAAGGTTTAATTTGCTTTAAAAAAGCGTGCACCTCCTGCATTGTGAAGAGTATCCCACATAACTGCAGGACCATGCACGACCGGCCTCCTTACCCCTCTCTTTTGGGGTCACCCATTTTGTAAGTGAAACTGAAAGAGATAAAAGGATTTCAATATAATCTGAGCGCCTCACACGCTTTTTTCTCAAGATAATCTGTAATTTCTCTGTTGAGATGGTATCTCCCCCCTAACGGGTTGCAGTGCAGGGGGTGAGGCTGCCAGCACAGAGGCGGCTGGGGGTGCATGCCTGCAGGGATGCTGTTTGCAGAAGGTGTTTATCTGGGGGGGAATGAGGCTGGTTTTTGGAAAAACAAAGCCGGTGGTGCTCCCCAGTGCCCGGGGGAGGTCAGTGGCTGCAACCCCCTTCTGCAGTGTGGATTTGCAGCTTTTCAAAGGTGGGACGATGGCCCTGAGGTCACCGGTGCCTCTGCCAGCACTTTACCCGTGTGGCTTCCCAGGGGCTTTAACCTGAGAGCACAACCTTCCTGGCATCCAGAGATTTTGCTTTTGATTTCCAGTTTCTTTTCTCCCCACCGATGGTCTCTGCTCTATGAAAAAGACCTTCAAAACCCCTTTTTGAAAGCAGAGTGATCTTTCGGCATTAGAACAGAACTGAGCAAGCAGGGGTGAAGCTCCAGCACTAGAAACACAGCACTTCTCCTTTCTTTTCTTCTTTCCTGAGGCACAGAGGTACAAAACAGGCTTAATTTGAGCCTTTGAAAAAAAAAAAAATATCAAGCATAAGTAATCTAGCACACGAAAAAAAAATCTTTCTGTATGTTAATTTTTATGTGCTTTGATTGAAAATGTACACCAGCTCCATCTGTCCTATTCCCCAAACTCCCTACCACCCTGATAGATTATTTCCCATACTCCAATTAATAAAGTAGGGCAGGCAGTGTTCTTTAATTAAAAAACTCACACATACAGGCATCCTTTTTATATATATATATTTTTTTTTAATCACAAGAGCACAATCCTCCTCAAGACTTTGATGAGATGTGCCTCGCGTTGGAAACTCCTAGCAAGAAAAAAAAGAAAAGAGGAAAGCGCTTGATGGGGCAGTGATGGGAGCTGAATGCATCTTGCTCCATCACCAGGTTGCTTTTCGAGATCTATGCCCCTCTCCCTTCACCCTGCAGCCCTGATGTTTAACCCCTGCGGAAGCAGCTGGGTTATTTTTCCTTCTGATCTGCCTTCCTGTTATCTGGGGTAAATTATTTTTTAGAGTTGAGCTGGTCAGTGTTTCTAGTCTGAAGGTGAAAATTCAAGCAGGTAGTGTGAATAGCTGTGGAGCTTCAAAGTCTGTTCATAAGCATCTCCGTGATTCCAGGCACCTTTTTCTTTGCCTATTCTTTGTCTCCTTTTCCCTGCGTGTGTGGCATCCTCACACCAGCGAGAAGGCAGCACCATCACCCAGCTCATCCCAGCCCTCGTGTTTGCTTTGCTCTTGCCTTCCTCCCACTCCCCGCCAGCCTTATACGCTGCTATGTCCTTCAGAGACCCCAAACCCCCCATTTTTCACTGTGCTCATTGCATGGCAAGATGGGTGCCACTCCAGCCCAGCTGTGGTCTGGCACTTAGGGATGCGCTCCATACCTCGCAGTGCAGTGGCCGTGAGCCTAGTGGGATGCCTCCAATGGTTAAGGTTGAGCAGCACATGTGGGTTACCAGGACAAGAAATTTTAATTATCTTTCTTAATCGGCATGATTTCATAACGGCACCTTGAAATCTTCACCTGAAGTGCTGCAAGTGCCTTTGAGTTGCCGCCAACCAAATGAAACGCTGTGCTGCCCTTCCTAGACTGTTTCTGATTCATATTGGAAGGATGCTGCTGTATACTTCTCTTCCTCGCTGTCTGCCCACGCTCCTGCCTGCAGTCTGCCTGCACTCCTGCCCATGTTCCTGCCTGCATTCCTCCTTGACAGGAGCTACGCCAGGACTGCGTTCCCACCTGGCTTGGACTCTAGCTTGGCTTTCCAAGCACCAGCATGACCCATCTACATCTCTTCCCCTTTGCATTACGTATTTGCCCAAACATTTTGCGCAGTGGGTGCTGCCCGCGGGGTGTCCACACAGGCAGGGTGTCACCCAGTGATTTGGGGGACCAGGTGACAGGCAGCATCGCTTATTTTCTGGCTGGGTCCTGTTGCGTGGCAGCAAGCAATAGTGCTCCAGCTGCTTACGGCAGGATTTGTCCACCTGCAGCCCAGGCAGTGCAGGGTCCAGCTCGGTGCCCTACCTCACTGTGGTCTGCACCAAAACATTGGCGCCTGCAGCTGCTCTGTGCAAAACCCGCGATTTCTGTTCTTTTTGGTGTCACTGAACCGAAGCATTCTCCCCATGCAGTCAGGCCAGAGGCATTGGCAGAGCTCTTGTGCCCTGTGTGCTGCAATGTCTGCTTTCCTGAGCCTGCTTGAAATGCTTGGTGCATACTTTGAGCTACTTCAGCTTGCTCGTATCCCTGCTCAGTGAATTTGGACATGCACCCCTGCTTTCTCCCCCCTATCCCTTCCAGTTCATCGGTGCCCACGTGCTGCAATTTGGCATCAAGAGCTTCCTTGGTGCCGTGACCCACAGCCCCCATCCCCCCCACTGGCTCTCCCCATGGCTGCCAGCTTCGGCGTGACAAGCCACTTCATTCCACCTTTTGCCCATCATGCAAATCCTGTCCCTCGCCCCGTCACTGCTGCTTTTCCCCAGGAAATTAATTTCTTTTTGATATCGCTCATCACTTCGGCATCAGTGGCGAGCACCAGCCTCTCCTTAGGGATCCCTTTTTCTCCCCCGTTACTGCAGAACTGACACAGTTTCCCTGTTCGCTTTTCATCTGCTTTAACCTCAGATATATTTTTTCTGCTCCGGCGCAGCCACACAGCACAACTGCTGCTGCTTTGGCACGTGCTGCAGATGCTGCAATTCGGCCGCACATCCCTGGGCACGTGTGGACCTTGAGCTGCTCAGGAGTGCGGCATAGCTCAAGGGATGCTCGTGAGCTCAAGCACATCCCCAAATGGGTCCCTGGTACGCAGTGGAGAGCCCAGCCTGCCCGCCCGGCTCACTGGGCTGTTATTTAGCTATCGAAAGAATCTCTGTGCCGAGGGGCCTTGGGACCAGAGGAATTTTAAGCTTCTAGGGACAGTGTCATCCTGGGTTTTGCTTTTGTTTGTGACCAAGAAACCAAGCTGCAGCCCTCATGGCTCTCTTTTTCTTTCTCTCTTTTTTTTTTTTTTTTTGTCTTCTTTTAACTTGCGCTGTAGCCCCTAGACGGATAACATCATTGGAAAAAGCCTATGCTGCCTTGAATGGTACGTAGCTCAGTTGATGCATCGTAGATGGTAGCAGACAAGAAATGCACTTGCGTTTTAATATGGGAATGAAAATGTCTTAAACCCCCAAATTTCAGGTATTTTTTTTCCTCTCTGCTCTGTTTCCCTGTGATACCAAGAACTGAATGATGCAAGATGTGTTTAACAGTATTTTATTGTTGTTATTAATCCTCTCTGCATTTCTAAGCACTGTTGCTGCAGTCCCTGGGCATCAGTGCCAGTTCTGCTCCAGACAAACCAATCTGCCATGTTATCCTCAGCTCATCCATGAGTCCAAGCAATTTGTTAAAAAATCCAGTTGCCATTCACAAGGAGAGCTTGCACAGATTTGGACTGGGGTTTTTTTTGCTTTGCTTTAACACATACTCTGGGCCAGGGTTGGTGTGTAGTCATGTAGGCTCTGGGGATTTAACATATATACTGATTTACAGGAGTAAAGTGCCTGTATCTGTGGCAGGACACAGCATAGCTCCAGCAGATCCAGCCTTAGTCCCATCAGCTGGGATTCTGGCCACGTGTCTAGATGTTAATTGCTTGCTCCCTCAAGTTTATAGCTCCGCTTTGAAAACATGCATATGTTGAGCTAATCCTAATTGTATTTAAACCTGAGTTACTGTGGAATAGCCTCAGTAAAGTCAGCGGGTTTATTCTGGATTTACACAGGGGTGTAATTGAATTGCATTCATTGAAGCTGGAAGGGGGGAAGAGGCATGTATTTATCCTCTTAAGATTCAGGGCCAGACCCTGACCGCTGTAAGCAGCCTGCCCCGGCTGGGTGTTTCTTTGACATGACTGGGATTGCCTGAAGGAGGGACCTGAGCCGCTTTCCCGGTGGGATGTGTTGGGCAGTGGCTGTTGCCCTGATCAAATGGGCTTCACACCGGGCATTCGGGTAACAGGACGTCGTTACTCTGAGCGCAGTGGCTGGGTGGAGGATGTGCATCACCTGGAGCAGCACCCCGGGATGCTGGTGGCGGCGCAGGGAGGAGGGCGGCTCTGCCGGCTACCCTGCCTGGCCGTGCCGCAGCTTCACCGCCGAGATCAGGGCTCTGCACGTGGCATCGCGAACCCAGACAGAACCATTATTTATCTGTGGGATACCTTGGATTTGGTTTTTTGTGGTTTTCTAAAATCACTAGAGGAATAGGCAGTGTTTTGGATCCTGTTGTCCAACAGCAGACACCTAAACCCCATTTTTGATAACTACTAAATATGACTTGGTGTTTCTAAAAGAAATGTCGAGCTCTGACAACTCCTATTGGAAAAGAGCAAATGTTGTTTAAAAATGTGACCACTTGTGTGTAAGTGCCTGTGGAGTGCAGGGGTCCTTGCTTCAGGCAAGCAGGATTGGGAAAAATTAATCAACTAGCTACTTTTTTTAATTAAAAAAAAAAATGGAATGATAACACAGAGATGAAGCCAGCAGCATGCATAAACCTGCTTTATGGGAAGGACTCAGCACATCCCAGGGGTGCCTGTGGCTTCCCCGAGTTGATTATTTCCCAAACCCAAATGGATAAAGTCAAAGGTAGGTGGAGATCCCTCTTGCCCGGAGCTGCCTGGGGACAGAGGGGCAGGTCCCTGGGAAGCAGTGCCGTTGGCCGGAACCTCCTCTCTGGCTTCTCTGTTCTGCATGCTCAGTTCCAGGTTTTTCATGGCATTTGTTTGTGTCCTTGGATGGGAATTTGGGAGTCCTGCTCACTGCAAGGTGGAAAAAAAACCCCTTTGGGATCTTGTTTCTTGCACTTGGGTCGCTCGGGGCATGAGCGGAAAGGAAAGAGCTGCTGTGGTTTTCAGTCCCAGAGAATTACATGAGTGAGAACACTTAATTTTGGTGTTTCTTTGTCTGCTACCATCTACACATCCATACGGGTGTGCATATACAGCCCAGAAACTGAGCATCAATGACAAGGAAGTCACAGAGGGAGCCCACAGGGTTTGCCCCCGCCGGCCTGCCGCAGCCTTGGGAGCGGCACCGCAAGGCAAGGTCTTGGTTCTTGAAATCAGAGCTCCTTGGCAACTTTTATTTGATTTTCTTCTATTTTATTTATTTTTTGCTCCATCCCTATCAAGCTGCCTTGTTGCCATTTCTGGATTTGAAGCACAACTTGGCCCTGAGGTTCCTTCACGGAAACATCTCCTTTTTTTTTTCCTAGTTGTATCCAGACAAAAGTATTGTTTTCCAGGTGGCAAAGAGGCTTTTTTTTGAGGCTGTACCCTGCAGTAGCAGGGTGTGGTGATTTGAGGGTGCCAGCTTCTCTCCAGGACCCGCAGCAGCAGGGTGGCCGAGGCGTGTGATTTCTGCTGGGGGTGCCGAGCGCTGGGCTCTGGGGCCCCGTGCAGGGAGGCAGGGACTCGCATCAAGTTTTCAGCTTGCGTTTAAATCAAAACTGCAATCCATGTGGTTGCTTAAAACCAAAATCAAAATCATGTGATTGCTCAAAATCCAATTAAATAGCTGCAGACGGGGAGCAGAGGATGCTCGGGTCCCTCATGCTGAGGTTTGCAGTGCTCACCATGACATTTTAAATAACCATCCTGGATTTCCACGCCGTGGCATGCCAGCGTGGGTGAAAATACCTGTCTCGGGTGTGGTGAGGCTCATGGTGGTGATGCCTCCTCTCCAGGAGGAGACCCCACCGAGCTGGCCCTGTGCTGCGCACCCCAGCTGGCTTGGGGCTGAAGGGGTGGCTCCCGAGAGAGGCCGATAAGGTTCATTCAGTTGGTGCTTTATGCCTGCAGGGTGAAAAAGCATCAAAGGGGGCCAGTACTGACCCCAGTTGTTTTTCCTGGAGCCCCCTGAGGATGCTGAATAGCTGGGGGAAAAATCTACTGACAAAGGCACGTCATCTGAAATGAGAGAACACAGGAGAAACTGTTTGGCATGATGAGGATAATTAAAAAAGCTAGTAAAGCCAAGCTGATTATATGGCATATTATAAAACAATACTGTACTTAGGAGCCTAGCTATAAAAGTGCTATCTCATTCCTTGATATCACTTGTGGGAGCATTCATGGCACTGAGGGCCTGAGTCTCCATTGCTTTGCATATTTTGCAGTCATTTACAGCACCGCAAAGTGAATGTAAAATGCTCTCAGCCGTGGCAGTGCGTGGCAAATGCAGATTTGGCAGCATTTTATAGCTACTTTGCACGGCTCTAAAAGGCGATGCAAGGTGCAAGCATGGAGCAGCTGCCTCTGAGGTGTCCCCACGCCGTGCTGGGGCAGAGGGACAGAGACACAGTCGTGCGTTGTGACAGTGGGATGGGTCTGCCAGGGGCTCAGAAAGAAACAGGGTATGTTATTCCCTGTCCTTTTTTGCTTTGCAGATGAGGACGATGCCAATAGGCTCGGAGAGAAGGTGATTCTCCGAGAGCAAGTGAAAGAGCTTTTCAATGAAAAATATGGTGAGTCTCCCATCTGCACGCATTGCCAAGCGAGTTTGTTTTTGCTGACAGCAGCCATAGTTGAAATTAATTCGACTGAAGGCCTCTATTTATAGGCCAAGTGCGCAGCAGCTTGCTGCAGCATAGGTTTCGTCCCACTGCTTCACGTTACAGCCTGTCCCCAGGGATGTTCCCGTGTCTCGCTCCCAGCAGGTGGGACCATGACCTTCTTGTTGACAGCTCATCCTTGGCAAGGGGAGGGAGGATGGAGAAACGCAGCCGAAGAGCAAGATTTGTTCAGTCTGGTGTCAGCCTTTGATGCGTTTTTAACGTATCCTGAGCCAGCGTGAGCCATGGTGTGTGTGCTGAGCGTGCCTGCGCTGCCCCAGCCTGCTGGCAGGCAGCCCCTGCCAGGCAGGGAGCAAGGCTGGGGCTGCAGCCCAACATGGGGCACGGCTGGGGAAAAGCTTGCTGGAGCCACAGCAGAAAAGGAGGTCAGGAGACTGAAGAAGATTTGAAAACGCTGTTTGCAGGCTCCTTGTGCTGCCTCACAAACCCCTCCTCTCACCTGTCGTTGGGAAAAGGTGCAGGAGGAATAGCAGCAGGGCAGAGGGAGCGTAGGAGCCAGCTGCTGGATGCACAGCCCCGAGCGGCGTCACCGTCCCAGCCCCACGGGTACAGGCTGCCACTGCTCGTGGCTGTCCCCTCGCCACCGTTGGGGCACAGCCTGTGTAAGTGCTGGGTGGTTATTTCTCAGCCTGTGACTCCCCAGGGCTGTGCAGCCGGGCCACGGCGGCTTGATGGCACTGCACCACTTCAGTGTGGTGTCTTGCCTCCCTCCCCAAAATAATTGCCTGAAGGAGAAGGAAAAGGAAAATAGCCAAAGTAATAGCAAAGCATTATTCATGTCATTCCCCTCCTTTCTCAAGTTTCCCATTGTCAAGGCTGCTCGCCCTTCCCACAAATCCTGTTTATTTCGGGGTGCTGCTCGCAGCATGGGCTGTGTGCTGCTTTGGGGGCGGATTTGCCACACGGGAGGTACCAGCGTACAGGTGCAGCTCCTGGGGAGGCTGGTGCCCATGCTCTGAGCATCCCCATCCACCCCAGCTCAGCAGCAGTCTGCGTGGGGGCTGAGCCCACAGCAGATCCCTGCATTCCCACGGTCCTGGCACCGTTTATGGAGCACAAGATGCCAGGTGGGCTCTAGGGACAAATTCCCTGCGAGGAAAGGCAGAAGTGTGGCTGAGGGGCATCTCACACCTTCAGGTTTGAGGGCTGCAGAGATGCGAGGCGAGAGCAGGCTCTTACAGTCAGGACCAGCACAGGAGGGAGGGATGTTCGCTGCTTCTCGCCGTGCAGGAAATAAAGGGGTACCAAGAGAGGTGGGCAGCAGGTTTAAATCACGCAGAAGGAAGTACTTTTAAGGCAGCAAGGAATTAAATTGTGGTATTTCACTGCTATAGGATATAGCGGTGGTTCAAAAAAATGTGCAGGAGTGATGTGATGTGATGTGATCTCCAGCCCAGTCACCCCAAAACCTGCTGACGGCCAGAGGCAAGAGGAGATGGGCAAATCTCTCCCATTTGCCCTCTCTCCTGGCTGTCTCCCATGCTGCTGCTGCTGGCCCAGCCATGGGCTGGTGCAAGTGTGGTGATGGGTGTGCTCTGCATAGAGGAGAGGTGGGTGTGCAAGTGCTGGTGCTGTAAAACACCCTCACCAGAGCCTCCTGGCAGCATCCTAAATGAAGACCAAGTAGGCAATAAATAGGGCAGGCAGCTGTGAAATGGCTGGGTGGGATGTGGCTGCAGCAAAGGTTGGGCATCACAGCAGCTGTGGCTTCTCAAAGTCCTCCCAGGGCTCTTGGTCCTTCAGCTGGTTGGATCCAGAGCCCTGTGGGCTAAAGCAGGTGCGTTGACCTCTGCTCTGCCATTACAGGAGAGGCTCTGGGCTTGAACCGTCCCGTCATGGTGCCCTATAAACTCATCAGGGACAGTCCTGATGCTGTGGAGGTTACCGGGTTGCCGGACGATATCCCTTTCAGAAACCCCAACACTTACGACATCCATCGGCTGGAGAAGATCCTGAAAGCACGGGAGAGCATCCGGATGGTGATTATAAACCAGCTCCAGTAAGTTCCTCCAGCTCTGCGACCGGGGAAGGTTTCTATTCGTTAAGCATTGCCCTTGCTTCTCCAGTCGTGAGTGGGGTAAGTCACCGTGGGGCCACAGCACTGCGTACCCGTGGAGGACCCACTCCGTCCCCAGCATCCGCTGTTCTGCACTGCAGGGGTATGCTCGGCCACGGGTGGGCACAGCGAAGCATTAGCAGGGATGGTTTATCCCCTCTTTTTTGCACAGTTTGAGATGACGATGCTGGGAAGGAGCATGGCGCAGGGGCAGATAACGGGACAGCTCAGAGCCCCAGCTGAGTTATTTCGGGTTGCTCTCCTCCAGGGAGCAGTGGGGAGGCTCCATGTCCCATCCCCGCGCAGGGGGGGTGTCGGGGGAGACAGCTTGGGGTCGGGCTGTGGGCTGTGTCCCAGCAGGGGCAGGCGTGTAGGGGAGAAACGACAGCGTCCGCCTGCTCTCACCCCCTTGTCTCTTACACAGGCCGTTTGCCGAAATCTGCACTGAGGCCAAACAAACAGGTAAGCGGAGGGCTAAGAAATAACTGTGGCTTTCCCTGCCCTGTGGCAGAGGGAATATACAGGCAAAATGGATGGGGGTTGTGGGGAGGCGTTTGAACCTCCTGCATCCCCAGGGGAGGCTGGGGAGAAGATCCTACCTGGAAAAAGAAGTCAGACTCAGCATCTGTTCAGGAGCAAACCATCCTCTTACACAACTGCACTTCTGTGAGCTGGGGAGAGACTGGGCTGTTAGACTCAAACTTCAGCGTATTCTGGAGGATTTGATTATCCCTTTCCCGTTGGCAATCTACTCACCATGAGAAATTTATTCACTGGTTAAAGCCCTTAATTTGAGCCATCATTTAGCAGCTGAGCATCTAAGGAAACAAGGTTTCTGTGATCTCTGCGAATGCGGTTCTCTCTCTGTCCCATCCTCCCCAATAAGTCTCAGCCAGTTTTAATCAAATGTGTCAGAATTAGCAGCCCCAGAGATAATTAGGATCCTATTAGTTTTATGAACATAGATGGCTAGGTAGAAAAGGGAGATCTGGCAAGCAAGAGCATGCCTGCAACCTGATGTGATGCATGAGAAACTTTGTATGTGCCAATATATATATATGTATGGGCATATTGTCATCACAGCTGGCACCTTCATAGCTCCAAAGCATCCAGCACGGACAAGTCTGTGGGATATCAAGCTCTGTAAGTGCTGGAGTTTGGGATTCACTTATTGTGGGGATTTTCTTTGCCAGTGCCTGAGGAAAGCAGGCAGCTCCATGCCAGGTCGTTGAGGCCAAGCCCATGTCACGAGTGGTGGCATAGCAGATCGCTGCGGGGGGATGCTCAGCAGGAGGCGAGGTCAGAGTGGCAGGATGGATCTCCTCATTTAGCAACCATTCTCAGGACTCAGACACCTCATGCCTTCCCTCTTTCCCTGCAGAGAAAGACACCAGCGTTCCCAAACGGAAGCGGAAGAGGATCTCCGAAGGGAACTCGGTATCTTCCTCTTCCTCATCTTCCTCTTCCTCCTCTTCCAATATGGAGTCTACATCATCAACAAATCAGATCTCACTTGTGGTAAAGCCTTCCAAATATTAGGGGGGTTACTGCCTACCTGTCTTTCTGCTTCAGGATGCTGCTCTCTGCTCTCCTCGAACCGTCACCACCTCCCTCCGCCTCACAAACACTATAAAGTGTGACATAAAATGGCACAAGCAGGTTTGGCAAAGGAAAGGACGCAGCTTTGGGGCTGCCTTTTCCTGATGGGCTTCGGGGGGGGCAGGGGGGTCAGTGGAGCAAAGCATCCGCCGCCCATCGGGGCTCTCCCGCATCAATCCTGCTGAGTGCCGCGGGGGGATGCTCAGCATTAGCGGGAGCCGCACATGAGACAGGCTCGAGCAAATCCCCCGACCCCAGCGGGTTAAGACACGGGCACTGGTGGTGGCACCTCGGCCCCGTGGCACTTCTCAGCAGGACCCGTCGGTTCTGCCGTGGTCTGAGCTGCTCCGGGCACGCTGCTCCGGCTCGGTCCTGGGAGCGATGCAGAGTTCCGGCGTGCAGTGAAACTGCAAAAATAGGAAACGAAATCAGGGAGATGCATCCAACTGCTCTCCCTCAGGGCTTTGCTTCGGTTGTGGATGATACCAAATGCTTTCAAAAAATAATCTAAAAAAAAAAAAAAAGGCACAAGAGAAATGCAAACTTAGAAGGGTTTTTTTTGTCAGGTTTGCCAGTGGTGTTTTTGTTTGGGGTTGGTTCTTTCTCTTATTTGGAAAGTGGGAGCAACAGCCCGTGTCAGAACATGTCAGATTTGATGTATGCATGGTTTTGTGTTGTGTCCTAACAGAGACTTTTGCCTTCTTTTTCTCTCCCTCTCTTTCAGCAATGGCCCATGAACATGTACATGTTAGACTATGGTGGTCTAAACGTCCAGATCCCAGGACCTATTAACTATTAGACCTCAATACCGAATAAGAACCTCAAATGAAAGAATAAATAAATAAATGTAATTTATGTAAAAAGTGTATATTCCAATATGTATCAATGCCTTTTAGTTTTTCCAATGATTTTTACACTATATTCCTGCCATCAAGGCCTTTTTAAATAAAAATAAAAAGTGTTGCCTTGCTCTTAAAAGTACTTATTTTATTACATAGATTATTGATAAACAGCATTTACAGGTAAGAGTAAGTGCAGGAGGGCACCCCCAGACAGGCCTTGTCGTGCTTTGGCTGCTCAATAAAATTCTTAGTGTCACCAGTGCTTGAAACCAAGAGGTTTGACACATTTTAATGCTTCATTTAATTTAGGTCAAAGGCGTGAAAATTTGCGTACAGAGCTGCAGGAGGAGCGGTACCAAACCGCAGCGGTGACAGATGAGGGAACCAGCCCTTATGAGCATCAGGGACCTGCGCCCACGAGTCCTGTTGGCTCTGGAGCGGAAGCAGACTTGGATTATGTGGGAAGGTTTCAGGCTCCCCAAGGAGCAAGATCCCCGCCACAAACGCTCTCATGTCTGGCCTTCTGCTGCCCCAGACTTGGAGAGGCACAGGAGCAATTTTGGTTTTATGTGTTTAACCGGCTTCTGAACCAGGAAAAGATTTTCATTTGGCAAAGTTCATCACTATTTATGATTTTCTAAGAGGCTTTGATGCCTTATGGCGGGGGGGGGGGAGGCTCCCGCAGTAAGTACAGGCTGATCCCGCTGATGCTCCACAGGTTCCATAACCCTGGACGAAGAGCTGCGCGTGGCATTGCTGAGAGCATCCAGGGGAGCCCCTGGGCTCCTCCGCATGCCCTGGGCTGCTTCACCCCATATAAGAAGCAACCCAGTAAATTGAGGGCTATTATCTGAAGTTCCTGCAATTTTACTTCCATTCCACTCCTGAAGTCTGGCAGCAGAAGCTAACGGCACCGACCACTGTTACTGACCACTGCACATATTTCACTTGTGTTTTGTGTCTGCTGAGAGCCGTGCACGGGCGAGATGCATCAGGAGGTAATGCCGACGTGAGGGTGGCATGAGAAGAAACATCCTGGCTTGTGTGTAGGTAAATGCAGCCCAGCAGGAAGCACCAGTGAAGCGAGTTGCCCCGGGGCTTATAGCTTTGGTGTCGTCCCAAGCAGCAGCACACGGCGTCACTGTGGGGTGACCATTGCTGGGTGTCCCTCCAGGCTGCAGGACGGGTCACAGCCTTTTCACGGAGCAAACCTGTCCCGAAAGCGGTGGCCGTGGTCTGCTGGAGGGTGGACAGTAGCGGACGCAGGATCAGTCACTCGTGACAGCTTTTCTGAGTGCAATGTGCTGCTTTATTTTTTTTTACGGGTTTTTGGTCTGCTCGAGTCCTTGTCTTTTCAGGCCACGGGAGGGTTTTGATGGTGAGTAGAAGTGTTTCAAGGCAGCTGCAGTTTTATTTCCTGGCTCTGGACTTGAATTTGCTGTGGAGTTAGATGCAAATGATCACGTGAGATAATAAAAGCCCAAACAAATGTAGCAGACGGCACAAAGGCAGCAGCCGAATGAAGGGCAAAGATCTGTATCAGTGACCCCAATTAGAAATACAGTTTGACATCTGAGCAGTTGGCATCAAAATCTGAAGTCTTTCATGTTTCTGCCTGATGCTCAGACCTGTGGCATCTCCAATTAGGAAACAAAGAAACATGATTCAGACGTAAAAATAAGCTTTTCTCTTCCCAAATATCTGAAAGGGCCTTATTCACAGATCAAACCCCACCGAGTACGTGTCTGCTAAGAGGGCACACTGATTACATTTTGACTTTTTTTTTGCCATTAAAAAAAAAAAGGTCTGATGCCATAGCACCAAAGGCAGCAGCACAGTTCGGTAATGAGTGGAGATCTTTGAGGCTGCCCTAGGTCTGCTGCCGGTCCCGGCGTCCCACGAACGGGCCAGCGGTGGGGGGAGGCTGCTCGCAGGGCACAGGTCTGGAGCACTGCGCCCCGCACGAGGCCCTAATTACTGCTGCTGAAAGGCAGGGGTGAATGCAGGCACTGGAGTTAAGAGCTATGCTGCAGACTAATGATTTAGTTCGGAAAGCCGAACGCAAGCGTAAAGGCCGTAAATGGGAAGGGAGGGTGGAAGCTGAGCAAGGAGGCAGCGTAGGGCTGTTTCCCCGCTCTGCCTCTTCCCTCTTCCCCCGCCAGCATTCCCGGCTCAGAGCCTGGTTAGCAAGATGGGGTAGGGGGAGGCTGGCTGTGCGGCTAGAGCACGGGCTGAGCCCAAGCTCCGGGCTCAGGTTTTCTTCCCTAAGTTTCTTGATCCGTTAATTGGAGCTCTGCGTGCCCCCAGCCCCGCTCACCGGAGGGCGGCTCGTGCCCTGCCCTGTCTGCTCAGCCAGGAAGCTCCGCAGCTGCCTGGCACCTCCGGCATCCCCAGGATGGGTTTTGAGGCTGCTGGGTTCTGGTAACAGATATATTTTGGGGAGTGAATAGCAGTAATTCCCACTGTAATTTCAGGGAGTTTCAGGGCCAGAACATCCATGTTTCCTTTCCTGTGACCGGGGTGGGAAGCTCCTGCCCTTGCTGCCTGGGTTTGCTTGTGACCCAGGAGCACTGACCCTTCACACTTTGGAAAAATGACAGCTATTGCTTTATTACTGTTTTCCCTCAGCTGTAATTCTAGCAGCTTCCCTAATCTTGATCCTGCAGTTGCAGGGTATTTTTATACCCGTTTTTTTTGTGTATAACATGATTATCTGCTGAATGGGATCTGCTCCATTACAATTAGGCAAGTGAAGATGCAGATCTTAACACTTGAGCCACGTTTCTCATTTATTACTTTTCAAAGACTTCGGTGGGTTGGGTTTTTTTTTTGTTTATGTGTTTACAAATCCAATAACAATCCTCATTAAGAGTTGCAAAACATGAAGCCATTTTGATCCCAGGCAGATGGCAGCTAAATGAAGTTTAATTAAAGAATGAGAGCTTTGATTCAAATCATTTTTAAAAAAACATAGTGCACCGAGATGCTAGAGAACAGCATAAACAGCATCTGTGCTTTTATTCAGCAGCCCAAATGCATTTGCGAGGAAATACTTTGCAAACCCTTTCAGAGCAATCACGGGTTGTGGACTGCAGCTCGACGGGCCGGCACGGCCAGCTGGGCGCGTGCAGAAACCTCCCTCCCCTGATGCCACAGCAAGGCCAGGAAACTAATAATGCAGCCAAGCGCAAGGTCTCCCTTCCTTGGGTGTTTGGGTTTTTTTTTTTTTTAATTTTTGCTTTTGAAGAGTTCAGCTGATGGCAAAGACTTGATTTGAGATACAATCAAGTTTCAGGCTGTTTTCCAGCAGTCGTTACACCCCACCCCTCCCAGCAGTAACTAGCCCCTTCCAGCAGCGCGCGAAGCAGTGTGGCTAGCATATATATTATGTGTGGTCCTTTGTCGCCTATACAGCTTAAAGCGTGCTGCTTATCGAAGGCTAAAGCCAATGAAATGGAGGCTGAAGTGCCATGGGAGGCTCTGTCCCAGTGGTGCCAAGGCTTGTCTGCCCCAGGAGCTCCCAGGCAGCTCCGGCCAGAGCTCGGCGCTTTCCCCGTGTGCCCACCCGGCTGTAGTGGGGTTTAAGGCCCACTGTGTGCAGGAGGGTGCGAGGGGGAGGACAGCCCAGCAGATGCTTTTCCATACCAAAATCTTCTGTGGTCCCAATGAGAAGCAGGCACAGGTTTCTGTGCAGGCTCTTTCCCCAGCAGAGCAGACACCCGGAGTCTTTCCAGGAGTGGCAGCTACTCAACAGTGCAATGGCTTTTACTTATTTCATGTGTCTGCAAGTTGCGTCACCGTCAGCCACGGCTTTCCTTCCCCCGGCGCTGCTGGAGGACCGCACTGTGCTCAAACCACACAGGGTGTTTGGTGCTTTCCATCTCCCACATAACTTGTATATAACATACAACTTGTGCTTTGCCACCTCTTGGATTATTTTCTCTGGTTAATGGCTCAAACGCCATTCAGGTTAAACTGGTAGTCCTACTGATTAGGATTACCTAATCCAGAGAAAGAGCCCGTACTGATGCACTGGTGCTGCTGGATGGGAGAGCTGGTGGGCAGCGGTGTTGCTGGAGGCTCCAGGGTCAATCGGGGGGATGGAGCTGTGGTGCTGTAATTCATGAAGACACTGCCAGTGGAGTATCTAAGTCTTTTGTTAAATGAATGTATTAAAGAGCTGTCTCGGACTCAGATTAACAGGTCCGTGGGGTATAAAGGCAGATTGATGTAGCTGAACTGAACTGGCGTGCTCTCATGCAGAGATTAATGTCTTTTCATGAGTGGGGTTTTTTGAGGGGTGATGTTTAAGTGGAATGAATCTCTGTGAGCCATCGTTAAAGTTATTTATTAATTTTTTCCCCAATAAGATTATGAAATGGGCACTCCTGGAAGGGACAGGCTGAATCCCCAGCAAGACCATTTGTCTTACTAAAATGACTTCATATTCCTCATGGCAGGGGCTGGGATTTCATCGCTGCCTGCGGGATTTGGAGACGCAGGGCTGCGGCACACCCGCTGCCGTCGGCAGGCTCGGGAGGAGGCAGCTCTGCTGCTTCGCCCTGTTCTGCTAATGGCTAATGGTGGCAGAGAAGACTGCTGGAGATCTCCTCTGGTAGCAGCTGTGTCGTCACAGGAGGGTAATGAGGCTCTTCGTTAACCTGCACATTAATAACTCCCTGAGAAGGGCCTGGGCAGGAGCTCCTTCAGGGAAAAGGGGAAGGGTGCTGGGAATGGTTCATCAAGAATCAGGGAGGCATCTGTGCAACTCTGTGCCAAAGGGTGCCATGGAAAGTTTGTGTGGGCTCAAGGGGAGGCTGGGGAAAAACTTGGAAGCAAGATCTGTTGCGGACTACCAAGCTGGCAAACCAAATCGGGTGTAGGAACCTCCCCAAAATAGCTGGGATCTGGGTGAGTACTTGGGGAAAGCATTGCCTGTGCTTGTCCTGTTCCCTTCTTGGGCCACCTCTGCACAACTACAGCAGTGTCCACCTGCACTGTGACCCAGCCCCACAGCTTGAGCAAGCATGGCCATGCCTGTGTACCCCATGGCTCGCTCTGGGGAAGTGCTTGGGGTAGGGAGGCATGTTTCATGGAGGCTTCCTGCTATTCTTGGAGCTCTGGACACACAGCTCTAAAGGTTTGTGCAGACCTGCCCAGCAATTCTCTTCCTGGGGTTTGGAAGAGCTGGGAGGGTCACAGGTGACCTATGCTGGGTGTTATGTGTTTGTGTGGCACGGTTTTCTTTGGTAGCAGGGGAGGGGGCCGCAGAGGTGTCTCCTGTAAGAAGCTGCTGGAAGCTCCCCCGGCTCCAAGTCGGACCCGGCTCTGGCCCAGGCCGAGCCCATCAGTGACGGTGGTAGCGCCTCTGGGAGAACAGATTGAAGAAGGGGAACC
>VYZV01010253.1:75052-99160 GCA_013401275.1 Pandion haliaetus
CCTGCGCGAGGCGGCGGCGATTGGGCGCGGGCGGGAAGGGGCGGGGCGAGGTATGCAAAGGAGCGGCGGTGGGACCCGCCCCCGACGGGCGCTGGTGGGGTCTGGGCCGCGGCGGGACGCTGGCGGGGGGCGGCGGCTCCTTCCGCCGCGGCGGAGCCGGGCGGCCCTCGGGGATGAGGGGGAGGCGTGAGGGCCGAGCCCCTGCCCTGGGGCAGCGCAGGCCGGCATAGGCCGGTGCCCGAGCACTGGGGAGGAAGTGCCCAGGCGGCTCAGGTGAGGAGTCTGTGGAGTTACATCTAGTAAGCAGAATGATATTTTATTTTTTCTTAAAATCTAGAGGCGCTCGGATTTATTTCCTCCCCATGCCCCCTTCTATGTGCCAGGCGACTTAACTGAATTCCGTGGAGCGCTTCCGTTTCTCCTTGCGCTCTAGTCAGCTGTCAAGGGGAGCAGATTGCCTGGGGAAGAGCGTTAGGGCAGGAGAGCTTGCAGAGAGAGCCGCTTCTGCAGAGGGGCTGCTTGAGGCAGGGATTCAGCAAAGGTGGGCTTATGTGCAGGAGCACGGCCAGCAGCAAAGAACTTCCCTAGCTGGCAGGAAAGACTTGTTACAGAAGTCTGTTGACCTGATGTTTAAGCAAGGTCGATGTAAAACCGCACATCTGTGTGGATGTGTAACATTACCGGCCTCTCTTGGATTCATGGCAGTGTTTTTAAGCATCACACTGTTTTGGGGATCACCTGTTGAGTTTCCAGGTCTTTATTTGCAGGATTCTTTTGCCAGCGGTTTGGCGTGTAAGTTGCTTGAGAGAAACATCCGCATGGTGACTGTTTAATGAGTGCAGCCATCCCCTTGTAAGCTGATGGTGTAGCTGAGTTGTTGTCAGCGTGTACAAATCTTTGGGTTAATATCTCACAACAAAGAGCAACTTTTAAACTGTTTTAAGTTTTCCTAATATTTGTTTCTGCTTGTCTAACTAACTCTGCAATTAAAATAACAAAACCCTATAAAATGTATTTAAACCCCCCCACCCCCNATCAGGATACGAGAACCTTTTCATAGAAGTTTGGTTGAAACTCCTGTTCCTCTGGAAAGACTGTGAATTTGTAATTTTCTGACAAAAAGTTACTGACACATTCCCAAACTCTTGCTTATGGAGTTGACTTCTATTTCTGGTCTCGGATCCTGGGTGGAGAGAGACTTCTAATAGGATTGACCTAAATGCTTTAATTCAAGGAAGAACACGTGTAACTGATTCCATGGAAATTGGTGTTCTGGTTCATTTAGTTAAATACAGTAATAGGAAGAAGGGAGAGAGGTGCAGAGGGAATTAAGTGACCAAACGGAGGGACCGATTACCGAAGAGTGACAGGGTGATTAGTTTCACAGGCTTCCCAGAGTGCCCTGATGTGTGCTGTGATGGGCAGCAGCACACCGGCGTGGTCACAGGGCAGTTCACTGCATGAAGCTGCTGTGCAAAGGTGTGCACTTCAGGTACCGGCTATATACTGATAGGATGATTTTTTTTTTTTCCCCCAAGGTGTTAGAACATGAATGTGTGTTTAGTGTTGGTTTAGCTCTTTGTGGGAACCCCGGAAGAATTAAAGGTATTTTGTTTGCCCTTAAATCACTTTGAGCCTTTTGTTTCCTGTGGCTGTTGCAGTATGACATAGAAATCGAAAGGACCAGCTCACACTAGTGAGGACAGCAATTTCTCACTCTGGAAAACGTACCAGCACCAATTTTGTTATAATTAAATAAATACCAATAGAGTTTAGACTAATTCACTTCTCAAATATTATGTGTAAATGTTGAGGGACACATGGAAGTAAAGTAATTTATTCAACAGTGTTATCATGTTGACTAAGTAAATATAATTATACTGGTAAAGACAGAAATTGTCAGATGGTCAGGACTGCCGTGATTAATATTTCATTTTGTTTACGTGGTTTCACTGTAATTCACAACTGCCTAGGTTCTGCAGTAGGACACTGCATACTTAAAAACTAAAAAAACCTAAGTGAATTGTTCCCTGGGTCTGTCTGGCTTTAATACAGAAATAGAATTTCATGCTAATGGTTTCTTAACTGCTCCGAACTGGGTAGTAAGTTCACTTTTATATAGAGCTCCTTGTGATGTATATAGTTAGCTAGATACTGCATTTTCATTTTATCTAAAATTTCATGATTATATGCTGGTCTGGATTGGAATCTTTTCAGAAATGGTGAAAATCAAATTTAAGTATCTCTTTGCAAACATGCAGACTTATGAATGAGAGAAATCAGAGGTGCTTTTAGAATAACAGTTGCTGGAATCATGTTTTACTTTTTTAATGGTTCTTAAGAGTAGCAGAGGTAGTTGCATCTAGGCTGACTAAAAAGTCATCATGTGGTGCTGAGTATCATAAAAGTACCTAGAAAAATGGGAATTAATTATTACTGGTTTTGGGGAGGGTCTCACAGCTGCATCACGAACTGTGCCCCCCCCTAGCCCCAGCAAAATGCTCCTGGTTTCATGTGTCTTTGTGCTGTCTTGGTGCTATCGGGTATGCTGAGCACCAGGTGTTTCCCCTCAGAGCTTTGTTTGCTAGGGGCCCTTGTTCTCTTTCCTGACTGCCTTTGGTTGCTGACCTTCTGTTCGGCTGCCCTCGGAGAGGAAAATGAAAGCTTAAATCAGTGAGCGCTACAGTAGGGATTTGAGGCAGTGTGTTGGTTTACAGCGAGATTTTATTTCCGAGTGGCACGATTCTGCAAATCTTTTCATTGATTAGAGTGGGACCTGGTGCCGTAAGTAGTCCTGCTGGTGTGTACGCTCAGTGCTGCGTCTTGTTCAGTCTGCTGCTGCGAGTTAAATCCCTGCAGTGGGAGTTGGAATGAAATGGCGACAGTAAACATCCCAGCTGCTGTGTTTAATGGGTCACTCACTGTTGCTGCGCTTGTAATGGTGTCGGGTGTGAATGGCAGAAGGGTGCTTACCAAGGAACATCCTCGGGTGAAACCGGTGAGTGCCATGTCTGTATTGCTGGTGTCTCAGACTAGAAAGTGATACAGCTTAAGGTTAGGGAGATAAGCATACTTAATTTTTAGTGAGCAAAGGAGCAAGAAGGTTGACTTGATGTGCACTTTTCCTGAATCAGCCGCTCTGCTGTTCCAGATAAGAATCTGGGGAAAAAAAGGCAATAGGGATACTTCAGGGAGTATGTGTGGAGGGGAGACTAGCAGAGCCTCCCTGGTATGTTCAGGCTTCTTCAGGGCTACTCTTCTGTCCTTGAGAGTTATTTTTATTCATTTTTGGGGGGTGGTTAATAGCCTGGGTTCAGTCTTAGCTAAGAGCTGACCATGCATATGCACGTGATACTGCTCTCTAGCCAATGAATCCAGGTTTGTACCTCCAAGGGAGCCAACTTCTGTCTGGAAGAGCTCACAGTAAGCCAAAAGAGATCAACTCAGATGGGTTTGAGTTGACTAAATGCCCTCTGGTATCTCCACATTGTCTCTCCTTCCTGTTCCTGATATCAGGAAGCTTCACCCCTTTTTTTGGTGTAGGCTGTAAGAGTTAAACTCTGCCAGACCTGCCTCGGCCTCTTTGCTTTGGATTGAGCTGGCTCTGAACATCTGGAGCTGTTTTTGCTTGGTGTGGTCCAGCAGTGTTTGTATTTCAGAACAGGCTGGTCCTCCACAGAGGTAACATGGATGTTACTCATGTGAATTGATTCATAATCCACATGCACCATATGCAGATGGTGAAGAACTGGCAATGTTTTTGTGAAGGAACTCCCAGATCCTTTGCTTCTATTTCTCTCAGGCTATGGCTGGTGAAAATATTTCCTTTCAAACAATAATTGCGCGAAGGTAGGAGTGTCACACAGTCTTGAGCACCCTTGCTGTTAAGCTTGATGTCTTTCTGCTAAGTGTGAGCAGTCTAGTCGTTGGAAGGAGCTGAAAATTGTTGCTTATAGAGTATTTGTATAATTTTAAGATGATCAATGACATGTCATAACAAGGAAAATAGATCATCCTAATGGGATTGCGTAGGTCAGCTATGAACAGATGCTGGAGGGTGAAGGTGAGAGTCTCCTAACCCTGTGTGCACTGCAGCTAGAGTGGATGTTTTACAGAAAAATCAGAAAAAAATAGTGGTGTTAGGTTTGCATCCCAACAGTTTCTATGCTAGGTTAGCTAAGAACAGTCAGACTTAACTTCCTCTGAAACACGGGATCACTGAACCAAACTGTAGGAAAAATAACACAGATTTTTAGCCAAGATCTGTTTAAAAAGATGCATTTGCACTTAACAGATTGTGAGTATTAATCTGTACACTTTGGAAAGAACCAACTTTTGTCCTTTGTGAGAAGGCCGATATTTGGGCAGAGTTAAATATGCTGAAATTGTGCCTTGGCCCAGAAGGCAGTGAAGCCAAGGGGTGAAAGCTGCAACAGCCAAGAAGCAGTCTAACTTTGTTAGACTTTTTTTTTTTTAACAGTGTATTTTGTTATGTTCCTTCTTGTTCCAGCTTTGTAATCAAATGTGTGCTTTTGTACTCTGCTAGAGTAACTTCCATACCCCACACCCCCCACACCCCCCTCCAAGTATCAGAAGTGGCCCATGGGGATCTAACAGGAGCTGGACTTCTTTCCCCTAGGCAGCAGCAAATCTTCAGTGGTGTGTAAGGATGATCTCACACAAACTCACATCCAGCTGTATTTTGGAGTTCATGGGAGTTATGTTCTTTTCCACCAGTGTGGCAGGATTTGTTTTTAGTGTTTGTGATGCTAGGTGAGGGGTTAGTGGAGAGAAGTATGCCTCGGCACTCACAGCTGCTTTTCTAGAGAGTAGCAGACGCTGGATAGATGTATCATTTTGGGAATACCTGCTTGCATTACTACTAGTGAAGGGTAAAACCATTTTGCTATTGCTTATTAAGACTTTTCTCTAAGAAATGCATATTCCATCTTGTTTTTTCCCCATTTTCTATATGTATTCTTTATATGCTTAAATAACAGTTTTTCTTCATAAAGCGTAATTATTTTTTTGCTTCTGCTTTTTATGTATCTGACAAGCAACTACTGGAAAGAGTGTCTGTTACTAGTGGGTTTATCAAGATCAGCATGTCTGCCCCTGTATTGAGTACAGGGAAGGTGGAGATTAACTGTGTCTTGTGGTTTTGTTCTCTCTTACCTTGAATATTTCTCTTTTTTGATTCTTAGGAGTAGAAGCTAGCAAGAAATGTGTGGAGTGAGATACACATTGGTTTGATTTGGCTTCCTGAAAAGCTTTGGTCTTTGGTTTTCTCCTTGTAAAAGGAAAACCCTGAGGGTTTTTTAGCTTTATATCATGTGACCTTCTCATCACGCAGCATGCTGGTTTTGGATGGGATAGAGTTAATTTTCTTCATAGTAGCTGGTCTGGGACTATGTTTTGGATTTCTGCTGGAAGGAGCTCTGATAACACAGGGATGTTGTAGATACTGCTGAGCAGTGCTTACAGAGTCAAGGCCTTTTCTGTTCCTCACCCTCCCCCACCAGCGAGGACAGCTGACCCCAACTGACCAAAGGGATGTTCCAGACCATATGACATCACGCTCAGCATATGAAGCTGGTGGAGGAAGGGGGGAACGTTCAGAGTGATGGCGTTTGTCTTCCCAAGTCACCACTGTGCATGCTGGAGCCCTGCTTTCCTGGAGATGGCTGAACACCTGCCTGCCCATGGGAAGTGGTGAATGAATTCCTTGTTTGCTTTGCTTGCGCATGTGGCTTTTGCTTTACCTCTTAAACTGTCTTTATCTCAACCCATGAGTTTTCTCAGTTTTGCCCTTCTGATTCTTGCCCCCATCCCGACGGGGAGGAGAGAGTGAGCGGATGTGTGGTCCTCAGTTGCCGGGTGGGGTTAAACCACAGGCAGAAATGGCTAAATGCTACGTCCTCCGTACTCAACCAGTGTATTTTGCAAGGCTTTGTTCAATGTTACAAGCCTTTACTTGGGCAAAGGCTCATCTTGGCACAGTTAAACTGAAGGATTTATAGGTAATTATAACTAATATTAACTGATCTGGAAGTTCTTTTTTAGCAATATGTGATTGAGATTAATAGATATATCATAAGTGGTACTCCGGCAGCCAGCTTATAATTGTTCAAAGGATGGTTTTTAAATTGGCCTTTTTGTGTAGCACAGTGGTAATGGGTAAGGTGTTACACTTTTTTCAAGGCTTTGCACTGGGGATTTATGTTGGGTAATGATGTTGTCACACCCTTTCTAAGAGCTGGATCTTGGAAAGGCAGCCAGGTTCATTAGATCTACTGAACCACACTGTCCCAGTGGTAGAGCTAAGGATAGTGGAGAAAATTGTCATTTGAAAGGGAGAAACTGGTGAAATGTTGGGGAAAAAAAAGAAAAATCTTTCACATGTGACTTGCTGCTGAGTGGGTAGGAAGAAATATTCTTGTGCTGTCATGGTGCAACAGGATGTCTCTTGAGTCTGCATTAAACACTGATCTGGCACTGTTGTGGTTTAACCCCAGCCAGCAACTAAACACCATACAGCTGCTCACTCACTTCCCTCCCACCCAGTGAGTTGTGGGGGAGAACTGGGGGAAAAATAGGTAAAACTCATGGGTTGAGATAAGAACAGTTTAATAGGATAGAAAGGAAGAAAATAATAATAATAACATGACAAGAATAATAATAGAAGGATTGGAATATACAAAACAAGTGATGTACAATGCAATTGCTCACCACTCGCTGACCGATGCCCAGTTAGTTCTCAAGCAGCGATTCACCCCCCCTGGCCAACTCCCCCCAGTTTGTATGCTGGGCATGACATCCTATGGTATGGAATACGCCTTTGGCCAGTTTGGGCCAGCTGTCCTGGCTGTGTCCCCACCCAACTTCTTGTGTACCTCCAGCCTTTTTGCTGGCTGGGCATGAGAAGCTGAAAAACTGTTGGCTTAGTCTAAACACTACTTGGCAACAACTGAAAACATCAGTGTGTTATCAACATTATTATCACACTACATCCAAAACATAGTACTATACCAGCTACTAGGAAGAAAATTAACTCTATCCCACCCAAAACCAGGACAGGCACCATGCAAACTGGTTAAAGAAGGGGTATCCTAAAAATACAAGGCACTATGACTTCATACTTCGGAAAGACTCTTCCAAATATTATTAGCAGAGTAGTCCAATGGTAACCTAACTCAACACCTGAGCTAAATGCGATTCTGAGATACTGAGGCTGTGGTCTCACGTGCAGCAGCAAGGTAGCTTAGGATGTGCTGTCCCCTTCGTTGAGCCAGGATGGCTGTTTGTGGGGCTGTGCGGTAAATCAATTGGGACCCAGTCCAGTGGAGCGCTTCTCCTCCCTCTTCCATGGCAAGCTCCCTGTCTTGGATTCACTGTGTGCCTCTGGATCAGAAACCACCTTCCAGGGAAGGGAGCAATTCTGCATGGGGGAGACAGCCTGAGCTGGCATGTCTCTGATGTGCTTGAGAATCTACAGCCTTCAAATGATCACTAGAATTTCCTTGATCTAATTTCTGGACAAGGTACCTCTGCAAAGTAGTGTCACAACCTGGACTGGACAGACCAGGGAGTCATGTTGAATTTGGAATTCCCTCGGGCTAAATTAAGGTGAAATGACACCAAATGATCAAGTAAACATTTTATTCATGGCAGAAGCAAACCGAACTTGGGAGGCATAACAATAGGTGGTGGGGCTTCTCACAACAAGAATTGGCATGGAACTAACCACGTAATCCGTGGTAAGCATGTACATCAATTGAGGGAATAAGGAGATCCCTCCCGTTGGGTCTCGAGGTTCAGAGCAGACCCCCGTGCTTTCTAGACTCCTTCTCAGAGAAGAGCCCAGGGGCGGCTGGATCCACTCTTAGTCCCAGACTTGGTCAATGGTTTTATGTCTTAAAGGGATGAGGTGTAGGCATTATAGAAAAGAGAGAAAAAGGAAAAGAGAAAGATTTCACCAGTCCTGGGTCCAGTGTTGGTCTAAAGGTCCAGTTCCAGTGGGCATGCATGCATGGGGCTTCAGTTTGTGTCCTTTTATCATCCTTGCCCCTCTTTTGGGCGGGCACTCAAACTCATTAGGCTAATTAAGTGTCATGTGCGGTTTGTCCTTTCAGAACCTTCGGGAAATGGATCGGTGGGGCTTGGGGGTCGTTTGGGGAGTAACTTCTCTTTCCCTGCAGACATGACCATTGTTTGATCTTTGGCCATGCATGGTGAGCTGCCCTGCTCAGCATCAGAACAGCATACCAGAACAAGGAGCTGTGCACCCTTGGGCATGCCTTCCCAGTCCCCCAAATTGTGCCATTTTTTTCCAATGTAAGCATGTATTATTGTTGTCCCAAAAGTGGGGTCATTTACCCAGTGTGCAAAACACCAATACACACACAGAGCAAACGTATTTTGTTCCAACTCATGTTTGTGCAAAGATGGGGGCTAGGTTCTAATCCACAAAGCTAGCACCCCTCATACCTCAACGGGCAAGCAATTTATACAGTTTAGTTTTATGTATTTAGTTTCCAGTGTTCTTCCCCAAAACTATTATCGGTAGTTGCTTATCTACCACGGTTTCTATGGGGCTAAAGTTTTCCCTGCTTCAAATTAAAGGTACAGTGTTCTTCTATTCTACAGCGCATGCTCAAGGGGCGGCAGGGGGGAAGTCTTTTTGGTCTTGAATTGAGTCGGTGGTCGTGATTTCCCCCTGCTGCCTTTACCTTTCCTCCAGTTACCAAAGATCTTTGCTGACTTCCTGCCTATTAGTAATTATTCAACTTTTGGCACCTCCTGGGGTGGGATGCTCCCTTCTTATCAGTCTTTTAGTTCTTCTTTGGGGGCGCAGTTGTTAGCAAGGCATGCATTGTTTATACAAAGGGCATCTTGTTTCACAAGACTTTTGTGGCCTTTTTAAGCTGCATTATCACATGCAATGGTTATTTGTGCTGCCCTGACTTGTCTGCACATCTAATAGGATACACATCACCTTTGAAAACTTTAGCCATGTCATGTGTCCAGGTTCTGCAGAAGCAGCAAGCTGTCTCATCCAGCTGTTGTGAAATGTCTCATCTATCTGAGCTATCTTGACTTTTGAGGTGATTTTTCTCAAGACTTGTGCATGGACTTGTAACAGCTAAATCTCTAACCAGTCAGGTTATTCCTTTAGATATGCGTAAACACAACAGGTTGCACCACTCCAATAGAAATATGTATTCTTAGCAGCTGCTGAAACTTCATTCTCAATATATTCATTCTTGTATAGACAATTCTGCCAGCAGAAGCATAAACAAGTCCTGATTATTACTTACGTCTTAAATAAGTTTAAAGTCTCCTGAATGACATACAGAGAATAAGTTTAAATATCTTTTTTTGTGTCAGTGCTGAAATTAAGTTTTTAATTTTAGCACCTTAATTGGGACTACTTAGCTTTGGAGTTAACTGTACAACTGAAGAATATGCAAATAAAATTGTCATGTTCTGGTTACTGATACTGTTTTCTCTAATGGCCATGATTTTGGGGCAGGGTGGTGGTTTGTTTTGAGCTGGGCCATGACAATTACAGGAAAGATTGTTCTAATCCTGGTGTTGTAACTATGATTTGCCACTTCTTTTCCATACCTTAATGCCAGTGTTTTTTGCTGTGTATATCTAGACTGCTGGAGTTGCAAACATGCTTAGAAAGAAAAATCAATGTAAATTCAGCTAATCAATTAATATGCATCTTTCTAGGCACAAAGGGTTTGTGGTCTAGTCATGGCACAACATTTTAACTTTTGAATGTTTAGCTCCAGCTTTGGATGAAACAGCAGGAAGCATGAAAGAATAGAACAGAGAGCGCTTCCTCCTGTTAATTTACCTGTATATTTGCTTGCTTGTGTGTGGTGGGGTGTGTTCTGGGTTTTTGAGTTTTGTTGGGTTTTTTTTCTTTGCTTGTGTAAGAGAGATTCTAGTTTTCTTGCACTGTAGTCTGTATCTGAACAGGTGTGTTTTTTGTTTTGTTTTTTTTTTTTTTTTTTTTTTTTAAATTTCATCTTATAGGAGGAAACCAGCCCAAACTACTGCACCAGCAACATCCATCCATGATGAAGACTCCTCTGAAAGCAGAATGGTGGTTACATTCCTCATGTCAGCACTTGAGTCAATGGTTAGTAGAGAAGTGAAGCAGCTGCATCATAACTGTCTTGGCATGTGCAGGGTTACACCAATATATTGCCTCCTGCTGGGGAGCAGGAAAGGTGTAATGTTCTATCTTTACCTTATTGCGTGCTGTTCAGCCAGCTGTAACTCTGTCTCCTCGCTTGTGGAAAATCATGCTAACAGTCTTCTTAATGGTCCTCTTGTTTCTTGTTGTGTGGTGTGGTTGTTTCAAAAATTATTTTGTCAGATAAATAAATGGGAAATATTTCTCGATTGCTCAGGTAGAGCGTGGTTGAAAGGGAAGAGTATGTTCTGGTCTTTGTTATCTGTAATATAAAGTGAATAAATGGTCTTGAGGTTAATGCCTTGTCCTCATCTGCTGTACCAATTCAACAAAACTTCTTCAGAAAATACTGTTTGGTTTTTTTTTTTTTGTAAGTTGGCATATCACCTGTTTGGTAGAAGTTATTTTATCATTGTGTGGTGGGGTTTAAGGTTGGCCAAGGCTGTGAGTGGAAATGTTTGTCCCGTTTCCTTGAAGTTGAGGTACTGTCAAAGATTTGGTTCTTTAAGATTGTTGTCTTAAATGATAAGCAAGAACAAAAATTTTCTTTTTAGCAATGAAACTTTGAATGGGATGGTTATAATGGATTGCAAGCCTCTTTTCCCAATGGGTGTATTCGGTTCCTAAAGGCTTTGTGTCACTTTCTCCTCTCATGCTGCAGTTGTTGGTGTCTTTATAGGTTGCAGCAAACTCTGATCTGAGTTCCTTGGAGAAATTGACTTTTTGTGATCACTTCTTGATGGTCTCACTAATTTTCTTAGGATCCTTGCTCTTTCCTTGCTCCGCAGGCTTCCTGCCTTACTACTTTGCCAGAAATTTCTCCTAGCAGAACACATGTCGGTGTTCACAGGGAAGGTGCAGTCCTTCTGCTCAGGAGGAATTCGCCTGAGCACAGCAGGCAGGACAAGGCAGACTGCAGGCAGCCTTCCTGCTTGCAACCACACCTTTCTGAACGAACATGATGTGTGATAAGTGTGCTGTGAATGAACAAAACTCCTGTACACTCTGTTGAAAGTTGGAGTTGGACTAAGACACTCAATATCATTATCTAACAGGGAAGTGATAATTTCACATGGATTGATGTCATAAATCATTTTAATTAAAAACAGTGCAATCTCTGAGTCTAGAAAAGGCCTTAATTTCACTAATGCATCTACAGTGCTTTTAAGATTCCTGATGAAAAGCACTCCAGATGTATAAATTGTCCTTTGCTAATGGCTGATGTTATGTTACTCGCAGTACCTTCTGAAGGGTGGATGCTGGCAGCAGGAGTAATAACTGTTTTACATGATACCACATACATTTCTATTTACTGCTCTCTTAACTATGGTAATAAAAACTTTTTGTTTTTCTTTTTATAGTGTAAAGAACTTGCCAAGTCCAAGGCAGAAGTTGCCTGTGTTGCTGTATATGAAACAGATGTGTTTGTAGTTGGAACTGAGAAAGGAAGAGCCTTTGTCAATTCTAGGAAAGATTTTCAGAAGGATTTTGTTAAATACTGTAAGTTTCGATGTTGTGTTTTTGTATTTCACAAGCTGCTTAATGTGTATTGCATAATACTAAGAACTTCGGGGAGCAAAGTTCTGTATATCATGGCTACCTGCTATAATTATGCTGGCTATGGCAAAACCAGCTTGTTTCAGAATGTAAAAATGGTCAGTAACTGGTGTTGCTTGGAGTGTTATTTCAACTGTGGCTGGAAATGGTCATTTTTTTCTTAGATAATGGAGAAACTAGTACAATAAGAAGTATTAGACCATCCACCCTCACAGCACATTCTGCATTTCCACGTGTATGTTAATTTTTCTTTGTATCCTTTCCTCCAAGTCTTTTTTTCTACTTGTGAAGGCTGGGCAGGACATTGAACAGGTAATGGACTACTTCTGTCAGCTCCGATGGTCCTGGTTCTTCAGATCGCTCTGTGCCTTATTGAAGCAGATACACATTTTTGACAAGATACTATTTTTTATGTAGCTTTATTTATATCACTGTTATTTAGTAGACGTAAATATATATCTATGCCAAAATGACTTAAAATTACATCTGCATTACTTTTGTACTCCTTTAAGTACATCTAGGGTGTGCTTTATGTTTAATTTGATTTTTATGGTAAAACAGTGGAACTTTTGTGTCCATAAAACACAATCCATTGAGTACAGGACAGTATTTTTAGGAGCTGGGTTTGAAAGGTTCAGTGGCTCTTTGGGGGAGCGTTGATGTGCTCATTTAGGAAAGTTGTTGATGGATACTGCTTAATCGGTAAAGAAATGTATGTTTACCTGCCTAGGGAAAGGGAAAGATGCAGGTCAAGAGCAGGGTATGAGAGAAGAATCAGGTGGGGCATGGGGGAGTTCAAAAGCAACAGCTGTAAAATGTTCTGGCTTGATTAATTAAATGCTGCTTGGAAAGCAACTGTCTTTAATCTGCAACAGAAACATTTGCTCCCAAAAAATGCTTTTGCTGCTAGCTAAAATTCTCCTGGAGGTTTTGTCTTGCGGTCATTTGTTCGTGGTGGGGTTCTAGATTTTTGCCACTGTCCTACTTGCTTGGACAGTGAGTTTCCGTGTGCGTAAGTATATTTACTCTAAGGAAAGTCAAGACAATGTTGCATTGTAACAGATAACTGATATCAAAATGCAGAATTATGACCTCACTGAGGAATCAAGTATAGGATGAATCAGTTCCTTTGTTTTTTTTTTTTTTACAGGGGTAGTCTTCTGATACTGGTATTTATGGAAACTGTTAGCTGAATAGTGGAGGGGAGTTCAGTTTTTCACCTGATCTATTTTTTGTGGTGTTGTCATTCCTCAAAGGGCTTCCCAGAGGTCCTAGATACTTTGTTTTATTGCCAGTATAGTGGTATCATGAGCCTTAATATACTGGAGACTTTGTATACTGGGAACATCTATTGGTAGGGAGTCTGAAATAACTGGGATTTGGTGTTTGATCTTCCTGGCTAGATCTGTATTTCTGGTTCTGTACTGTGGGAAGCACTGGCTTCTCATCCATGCTTGTGTTCAACTGTATCAGATGTGGTTTCTATAGATACGTGCATGTGTTTAACCTTAGATTAGTTGTGATAATTCTGATCCTTTGTTCCAGTTACAAGATGCTCGTTCTTGGGCAGTGTTTTTGTACTGTCAGGCCAATGAGATTAAACAATATCCACTTTGAAAACAGTGTTTTCATTATGCTTCTTGCATTGTGGTGTAGACGTGTGTGAATAAAGCCAACTAACCTCAGTCATTGCTTTCATGGTTTCACTAAGTGCATATCCCCCATACTTTCTGGAGTTTTGATGCTGGAGGTAGTTTTCTCCTGTTGCTGAGAAAGATGTTGATAATTCCAGAAAACTTGACTTTAGAACACCAATTATTAGGAATAATAGCATTACATATTCCTGGCAATGTTGATTCCCTCACTGCCTTTAACAACTTCGAAGTCTTGTTTGATCTAAAACTTAAAACTGTGGAGGCAACAGTTCCTTTCCTCTTGCATGTTGTTTCTTCTGTTAAATATGAAAACTAGCAATAGGCAATGTTAGCTGCAATTTTAGTAGGTGTTTTGGAAAAGTCCAGGAAGGCCACAGTTCTGTGCATTTTTAGTAAGTTAGAGTTGGGCCCTTTTTGTTCCTTTATGATTAACAAAGGCTGCCAGGAGATCTTACATTGCTGTTAGCATTAAACCTTTAAAAATTCAGCTGTGATGTCAGTCCCTGAAACACATGGTGCTGACAATACTGAGAATTAGCTCTCCACTTGTGTAGGTCTCTTCCTTTTTCTTTAAGTATGTAAACAGAGGTATAGTTACTAACATTCCTCTGGTTATGTCTGACTCTTGTGACAAGCCAGCATGTGTCTCCAGTCTTTACTTCCACTTTTCCCACAGCTCCTTTGTATAGTTTGAGTAAATATGAAGAGTTTTCAGAATTTGGAGGGCTCAGGCTTCAAACCTGCTGCTTACTTTCAGTAATGAGTATAAGTTAGTGGGCTAAATTGATGAAATGTATACATGAGGTTTATGAAGGAAGTAGCGTGTACACTTTCTAGCAGTATAGGACTGATAAAAATAACAGTGGTTCAGTGAAAGCGGCTTCCTGTGGCTTTCATTCATAACAGCTTTCACCCACGTGGGTTCCCTAATGCCTAGCTGCAGGGGAAGGAGGAATCCTGCGCCATACCTCATGTACCTTGCTACCTTAAGTAAATGTGTTGGAAACAAATTATAGCAATGCTTTTTTTTAATGTCAGTATGGGTTGTGTAGTGAGTGTTGAAGAACCAGACAACAGGCATTAATTATTTAAAGTTGGGTCAGATAATATATTCGTCTGAACTCTGCTTAATTAAGATGGCTAAGCCCTACGTTACAGTGAAATGGTATGTTTCTATCAATGTAGAACTGCATGTGCTTGTACGCATAACATGTAACTTAAGTAACCTGCGGTGTCAGTTATTCTAAGCCTTTGTAAGTTTGTATTGTAAATAAAAGTATATTCTTTGAGTGCCTGCTCGTATTCAGAATATGGACAAGCATGGATACTTGTGTACTGTAAGCAATCAAGATCATACATGTCTTGCCCTACCAGTACTGCTTTGTTTTAATTGCTGTTCCCTGCTGAAGTGTATTATGTGGTCCTTACTTCCTCTTGGATGGCCTCAGCAAGTTGAAGTGCCACCTTGCTCTCTGGACTGCTGTGGAGTTCTGGGTTATGATACATCCTGAATAGGAGACTTATTCCTGGGGTGCTTCAAGAATGCTGTTCCCTTCATTTGTCATCTGGCAGTTTCCCTTGAGGTTTGGTCAAGGTTTGGTATCAGCTCTGTGGAATTCTCATTTGAATGGAGCTGCAGGTGGTTTATAAAACAAAGAAAAAAAAAAAAACAAACCAGAAGAGGTCTCATCATCCCCAGGTTGTATTTGCCTGTCAGAAGTGACCTTTCAGAAGAGCTTTGTGACTCAGAAACACCTTTTTGGTCATCTGCTCTGGACTTTGAAAGAGATTTACCCAGCACTGTGTTTTCCATCCCATCTGCCAAGGAGCTGGTTGTTCTCCAAGAATCCTGGTTGCCTCTGCTAGCATTTCCACTGGTACCGGCTGTTGCACCATCGGTATGTAGGTCGCATGGAAGCATGATCCTGCTAGTTCTGCAGCTTTCTGTCAGCTCTCCCAGTCATGCTGCTTTTTTCCTTCTTTGGTGCCAGGGCTCTGGACTCGCTTGCCTGAGGTGGGGCCATCTTGCATCTGTAGATGGTTCATCTTGGATGATATGTCCTTTATTTTTAGGAGCCTTTGTTTTTCCTTCTGGTGGCCTCAGGTTTCCACGCTGATTTTAACAGTGCATCTGGTATGGGCCAGAGTTTGGCTTCAGGCCCTGCTAGAGACTTTGGCCCAGCATCTTTCACTCTTCTTACCTGTACCTCCATGTCCATCCAGCCACAGGTTGCAAGAACTCCTTGTAGCTTCAAGAATGCTCAGAAGCCCAGTGGTTTTAATGGGCACAGCTGTTCCTCCTGCTCATGATGAATGAATGGCACACAATGCTCCAAAGACCTTTTTGGGAAGGATTGCTTGGCTTTGGCTCCTCAGTATCTTTGGTATGTGGATTACTGTTCCCTTTTGGATATCCTCCGTTATCTGCAGGCAAGTAAAATGACTCTTCCCATAAACTAGGCTACTGCGGACCTGCTTGAAGATCTGTGGCTAGGCTTCTGTCTCATTGAATCCTGGCCTTTGAGCAAATAGCAGTATCAGGTTTTCTGGGGAATTCTTCTTCTGACATTGTGCTCCCTTATCTCTTTGACTCTGTAGCTAATGTAATGCTTCAGCAGTTTAGAGTGGGCAGAAAAAGCAAACAAAACCAGAAACCTGAAAGGCTAGATCTTACTGTTACAAAAACCGAAACAAACTCAAAACTGGCAAGTCTCTAACTGGATTGGCAATTGTTGGACTGCTTGGGCATGCTGTAATTTCCATCTGAATACCTGAAATTGGCATTTCTGGGCTTGTAGTAGCTTGTCCCTATAGTCTAGAGAGAATTAAGCATCTCTGGCTGAAGTTATACCATGTCTAGAGTCTTGCTGTGGTATATGCCAGCTTCCTACTCCATAGCTGTAATTATAGCTATGTAGTGACTGTGCTCATTTCAGGATTTGGCTTCCACAGAAGCTGCTGTTCGCTGTGCAGGATGTCTGTGGAGAATGAGCTTTTTAGCTTAATCTCTAAGCAAGTTTCAAATGCACAAAAAGACTGTAGAGCAATCTTTTGGTCTTCAAGGATGTGCAAATGGGATTCTGAGTAGTCAGTCTGTGCATCACACCTACACTGGAGAGCATCAGTCTACTTCATCCCTAGCTGTTCATCCTCATAGTCTGTAGGATGCCTGTGTGGGATTAAAGCAAATCTGTTACTGCCTAGACCTTGTTTTCCAGGCGGCATCTTCCCAGCTATGCCAAAGAGGTGTAACTCTGTCTTTGCTTTCTGTGTTCCCTTTCAGTGGCAGAATTTTGATCTGTTTCTAGGGATTCTCCTCATGAAATCTTACTCTTGCTGTTCGCTGAGTGACAGAAATAGTTTCTCCTTAGTTTAAAGATTAACATTTAATGTATGACTGCGCAGGACAAACCTACTCACGTGTTCCAAGAGGCTGTTTTGCATCTCCAGCTGTGATACTGCAGCACAGCAAAAGTGCTGTCGGTGAACATAGTGCTCTCCACCTGGGATTGGAGCTGTTTGATTGTATCACATAGACCGTACTGAGATCCTGGGCACCTGGAAGGCAGTCTGAACACTCTGGATACACTTTGATCAGAAGTGACTGCTTTGCTCACTTCAGGAGATCTCACCAGCAGTGAATACGAGCTCTGTGGTTACTGTCTGCACGAGGACTTTCCTACAGAGGAATTCGTGGTGGTGGCTGGAGTCATCTCCTATGGAAAAGTGCATATGGACAGTACAGCCCTGAAGTCCAACTGTTTGAAGGCAGCAGCTTCCTTTGCATGTCATTATCTGTCTTACGCTGTTTTTTGCTGACAGGAGATACATGCACTCCGAATTGCCTAACAGGTTTTTTCAATCTAGAAATATTTTGTGAAATAAAATAGTCAATACTTCTTTTGTGAGTGAGGTTTAAAAAATGTTAGTATACTCCACTGCGCCACCACAGGTGCAATTAGTTCTAATATTGGCAATAATTAAAGCAATGCTAGCAACAGGGTAGATCTACAAAGCAACTTAGGTACCTAAAAATCTAGAGCAAAGCTTCTGAAAGTCTCTTTGGCATCTAAATAGCTCATAAATCAGTATTTTTGTCTTGAACTGTGTTCCCTTTGTAGGTGATGATATCCAAAAAGCATGGTGTAAAAATACATGGCTTCAATATTTTTTTAACCAAAGCTCAGTAAAGTGTATAGCGTATTTGTATAAATATAAATTTTAACATGCTGAAGCTCTGACTAGCATGTCTTGCTGCTTTCTTTCATTTTTCTAATGGATGAAGCTATTTACATGTTTGATCTCATCTGTGGATTGTCTGTGCACTTTCACAATAAGCAACGCTGAACAGACTGTGATATTGCAGGCCTGAGAGCATCATGCACAGATCTTGTGTTTAGAAGATGATAGGTGGGAGTCAAGTTATAGTAGTGTGAATATTTTTATTAACTTAATAGCTCTGGGTTAATTTTAGACTTGTGCTTAAAAATGTCTTTGACTAAATCTGCTGAGCCCCTGACATTGCAGCTTTCTAGTTAGTGTGTGTGCTGTACTGCTAGTCTGGACATAGTCCTTCTATGGTACTTTACCTGGATGCTGTGGTAATGATGTAAGTAAAGTATTAATACAGTTGGTTTGCCTTTTCCTTAGTGTTGTGATTACCTCTTGATTATATTCTGTATATCTTACTTGTCATGCCTGTAGTAATTCAAAATCAGTATCTACATGGGGTGTTTAGCCTTTCAGCTCTTTTCAGACTTGAAATTGAGTACAGACTGAATCCCCTGACCTGTATGGAAGCAGCCTAATACCTTTTCAGTATTACTCTTAATAACAGAGGTTATTAGTGGGTCTAACTGCTATTGATTGTGTGTGTTTGTTCTCATATTATCTACAGGACAATCTTCATCATCTTTGTCTCTGATGATATGCTACGGTATTATAGTGAAAATACCATTCTGTAACTAGCTGACACCTTTTTATGTTGCTCAGAGGCGAATCCCTTGACACTAATGCAGCTAGTTTAAAAATACCAGTTCTTTTTGATGATATGTGCCAGTGTGGAAAACTGGTTTCCCACAGTCTTTTTTTTTGGCCTTAAACTGTTCTGTGGCCAGCTGAGATTTCTGTGGCTTTTGCTGCTCCTGAAACTACAAAATACTTGGAAGAGAAAGGAGTCCTTAAATTGTAGACATAAATAGTAAATGAAAGAAAAATAATAAGAGCCAGGCAGAGGATTAATCCTGACAAAACATTCATGGAGTTGCATGTATGCCATCACTAATCTGTTACCTATTTTAAGTGCAAATGGGGGGCTGTATCTATGATTCTTGCTTTAGCTTTGGTCTTCCAGTGCACTTCAAAATGGGTACACTTTACAGAATGCATAGCAGGAAAAAAGGATGTTGGAATAGTTGCTTTTTAAAGCTATGACTGTCAGGATGCTTTCCTGTTGCCAAGCCAGAGCTGTTTTACACTTCTGTAACTCTGGACCTCTTTTTTTCATGCCAGATTTCCTTCCAGCTATTTGGGAGTGGCCTCTTTAAAACAACCTTTGCTGAATGCTTATTCTGTTTGTGTATCTGCTGGAACAGGCTCTTCCCAGTCACTTTTAATGGGAACTTATCAGCTGTGGCTTTGTTGTGTTCCTGAGTTTTTACCTCCCTTTTTGCAGCAAATGACTTGGAATTACTTGCACTTCTCCAAATTGCAAGACCAGAAGAGATAGATGGCTGCTCCTGGCAACACTGACTGTAGCCTATCACTATTACCCAGCCTAATTGTGCTGGCAAACTTTATGCATATACTCCCACTGTGTCTGTCACTTGGGAGTTAAGACCTTGCATCTCTGCTAGTGGAAGGGATCACATGAGTGTTCCCTCGTCCATTTTACATTACGTGAGCCAGGTTGCATCATGCCTGTTCAGTGGTGTGTTAATGCTAACCTGGCCAGCTCTGCCTGGGGTTAATTAGGGAACAGTTTCATAATCCTTTTTGCTTGGGAGAGTTGTGGACATGGTAACTGCTGGCTTCCTCTTGTGTGTCTACAGCTGTCTGTGCAAGATGGTCTTCTGCATTTGTGCCCAGGCCTCTGTATGGCTGTAAAACCTTAGCACTGTGAGTTAGTTGTGGGGGTCCCCATCTCCCTAGGATGCTACAAAGATGTCTGGAATGCCCTGATTGCTAAAACTTCTGGAGATCTTTGTTTATTTAACAAAAAGCATGAAGCTTCAGATGTTCCTGCTGGAAAGCTAGGACACTTTGCTACATACATCGTGACTGCCTCCAGCACTCTGGGCTTCTGCTTTCCTAGTCTCTTAAAGTATTTACATCGTACTCTTGTTTATTGGAAGCATTAGTTCATATTTTGCATCTGTTTCTGCCCCACACCTAGTTTTTTGGGGGGGTTCTGTTGCAGTTGTAAGTGCTTGATAAATCAACTGAACTGTGTTCGTTCTTGGAATCCCCAAGAGCTTTTTTGATTTAACTTTCAATCACTTTCTATTTTGTATTTGCAGAATGTAGCTATGAGTTAAAGCATCTACCCTTAAACTACTTGATCAGTGTATTCCTAATAAATCACATGCTTAAGAATTAGTTTAAAGATAACATTCCTAACACTCATCACACAGTTGCAGTTATAAGTAATAATAATAAAATCCAAAGCGATCATCCCCATCTTTCTTACTGTAAGAGCTGCTTTTTTTTTTGCCATTTGTCTCCATTTGAGCTCACTTAAATGGTTCAGCTTACAGTCCCCTTCTGCCTAACCTTTTGAAATGCAAATAATGTAGTTTTTGAGCTGTCCTGTGCTGCATATTTCTCATATTAATATGTGTTCATTAGCTGAACTCTGCATTAATAGCCTAGATCTTCATGAAAGACATGGAAATAATTCTCCTATCTTTTAGCCTTACCTTGTGGCCTGCCATACTCTTTCTTTCTACTGCTGTTCTCCTTCTCGTCTTTTTTTTTTCCCCAACTTCCCAGACTGGTAGAAGGTCTTTACCTGAACTGGGTGATGGCCATCCCTGGCTAGCCATGCATTTTTGATGGTTTCCTTTGCAAGCCCTTTCTCATGGTATTAGGGATGAATTAATCTGTTGTTCTTAAGTTTTACATTACTGGCAATTTCCCTACAAGTCTGTTTACCCCTTTTTCCAAGTTCTGAAAATGAAAAGAGAAATGCATTTTCAAAACTTGTTATGTACCTAGACACAAGTTATTTTTTAAGAGTTTTGTAAGATCACTTTCTGCCTCTCTTCCTCAGGGGTGCTTCCTTTGCTTCCATCGTCTGCCGCTGTGGCTCCATAGATGTGTCAGGAACAGACTCTTGCAGGTTGTGTGCTAGTCCCGATGCCTTTTCTTCCAGCACCTTTGGCTTTAGCCATGCCCTGCCTAGCTCAGAGCTCTTTGCTATTTTTCTGTGTTTATTTCAGATTTGGGTAACTGGTATCTTTTACAGCCTTATTACAGCTAGGTTGCTTGGCTTGATTATCAGAAACCTTTCATGTTCTGTCTCTGCCTAGCCAGTTAAGAGGTATGAAGCTAACAGCTAGTTTAAAAAACTTGCTAAGAAAGTTCAGTCACATTTTGGTGGAGACCACACATTTTGTTCCCTTGGAGTCGCAAACAAACAGAAAATCACTGTAGGTGGCTGATCTCTTTGAAATTTCCTGGCTCCTAAATTCTGCCTCGGGTGATTTGCTTTTCTTGTGGTTTAAAGTGATCCTTTGACAATTATAAAATTATTTTTCTTTAATTTGAGGTTCTTGCCCAATTTCCTGAAGTGTAAAACTGGATGGCCTTAAAAAGCTCACAGATTAACTGGGTGGATGCTTCATAAAACAAAGCAAAACACTTTTAGCCACACACACATTTACTTTCCCTCTTTCATTGCTCATAGTTATTTTCAGAGAGTAATTTTCCTTAAGCACAAATGATAAAATACATGTATGTGAGTGTTGGCACAAAATAGTTGTTGCCCTTAAGTTGTCTCTCAGAGTGTCTGTGCAGGGGTGACATTCATACCTGTATAATCACTTCTTGGCTTTCTCTACCTGGGGGATTAAAAAACCACCTGATTAAAAACCTTCTGATGTTGTAAGATGCCTTATGTACCGTGGGACCGACAGCTCTTTTGCTAGAGGAGTGTTGAGCTCCATCAGCTTCAGATACTGAATCCTACCAGCTTTTCTCTGTTGTTTGTGTAGCATCTCATCTTCACGTCACATTTTTGAGGAAATTTCAGTTATGTAAATTGTTTCTCTGCTAAAGCTTGATTTTTGTTTCTTATTCTTTGGTGAGATGCGGACAGTGCTGTCTTTGTCACTCGTCTGCAGCACGACCCAGCGGGGCGTGCTCTGCTCTGCAGGAGAAATGCAGCCTGCCTCTTCCAAACAGCAGCTTTCCCCTTACCCCTGGGTCAGATGCTTTGAAGACAGACATGCTTTATGGGCTATTTTAGTCTGCTGCACTCAAAGCATGCTTTAGTAGACCTTCAGAATAAGTGTAGTATAACACTGCTGAGCTGTAACTCTCTTCATCAATTTATAAGCATAACAGCATCTATTTAAGGCAGGAAGTTACAGCATCTGCCCATACAGAGGTCAGGGTGTAGCTATCTAATTGCTGCCATGCAACAAAAAAAAATCGCCAAATTAAAATTTGATCAAGTATTCTATTTTTTGTTCTGTCATAAACATTTTTGTAAGAGGGCTTTTTTTACTTTAAAGTAGCATATTCCTTTTATAAGAATGGTGACAGCTGGGAGATTCTTTTTCCAGCCAGGTGGTAGGCTGGACTGTCAAACCCAGTCTGCTGCTGATCAGGAGAGGTAAGAGTGTTCTGAATAACCAAAACACCTGGATAGTACAAGAAAATAAGAGACACTCTACCATATATGGACTCTCAGTACAAAATGAGGATTGTTAGGAGTTGGGTCATTGTAATCCTGAATCCAGAATAGTTTTTGTAGAGTAACTGGACTAATCCTGCAGTATACTCCCAACTGTGCAGAATGCAATTCTTTTACCATTCCTCACCCTTCCTGAGCCATTTACCCTGTAAATACAGCTCCCCATCCCTCTTCCCTGCCAGGTCTTTTTGCACAGGTCCCAGGCCTCCCCTCCGAAATACAGCCTGAATCCTGCTGGGTGCTCTAGCTTCAACAGAGCCTGTCAGTTGTGTAACCTCCTCCAACAAATGGAGTTGTGTCCATCAGTGCTGCCAGGAGATGAATGGCTGCTAGGTTTGGTCAGTTGTGCAGACCTCTTATAAATCTTACTGTGTTTGAGACTTGATCTTGTTTGTCAGACTTGATTAAAATTGTCCAACAAATGTGGGAGAGATTAGGGAGGCAGATGCATAATGTGAGCTTAAGAAAATGGATAAAAATCCTGTAATAAAAAACAACAGTAAGGGTTTCCTCTTCTAGTTAAGAAGGAAAATTTCTGTCTTTTTGTCTGCTTTTTATTTTAATGCAAAGTAAGCAGTGTTGGCATCTTATTTTTTGTTTTGCTTCTTATTTTTAGAAAGTGTGGGTACACTTTTGAGAAGCTACTGGCAGTAAAGGCGTTTCCAGTGAATCAGTCTCTTATGTGGAAAAAACCCCACCCAAAAAGCAATATTGCATGTAGCTATAAATGAAACTGATGTCTCTTATCCCTAAGTCTGCAGGCAAACCTTATAAGCTGTCATTAATTAAGCACCTGTGTTGTGGAATATTACTATATACCTATATTTGTTTTAATTTTTTAATTATATGTCATATTGCAGAGAAAGCAAAAGTTTCAGGCCTGAAGAGCTGAATGTTGCATGGAGTTGGGTTTCCAGGGCACAAAGCAGACCTGTGATCTGTAGAGGAGGAGATTCTCTTTTAAATGAAGATACGAGTTAAGATGATAAATGTGTTTTTACTAAAAGCATTGCTGCTCCAGCTCATTTCACAACCCATTTGTAATCAGTTGTTCAAACTGATGTTTGTTTTCTTGTATTAGTGTAGAATTACGATGCCAGCAGTACTGGTAATGCAAATCACGGTGTTTCAGGCTTACCACTGGGCTTGCTCATGACACAACTTCAGCACTGATCCTTCTCTTGCACATAGGAACACAGATCTCCCTTGCTTTTTCTTTCATATGCAGAATATCACTGTTGTTTCCCCCTATTTTTGCTGGGTGATTCTGAGTAAATCTTTGGAAGGACTGAATGATAAGAAAGGAAGGCTGCCACCTGAAAGAATCACTTCCATTTGCTTTTTAATATTGAAGTATTGTTATTCCCTCACTCCTTTTGCAATGACTTTTGCTCAGAGACTAGAACAAGATGTAGGGCTGAAATCTCTGTTCTGCGTGGTGATGCCTTGTTTGCAACTCCTCCTATTCATCAGTAAGAGATGTGTACTTAAAATGTCTTTTGAAAGATACAGGAGCTGTTGTGGCAAAAGTCAGATCCCTTCTATAAAAAGTTCAGCTAAGCACATACAGCATAAACAAAACGGGATATAACATAACTGCTTCATAAGACATCATACATAGCATTAGAGAGCTATGGGACCCTCCACACAGGCATTTTACCTTTTCCCTGGTGACTATCTTGGCCCTTCTTTTGTGGAAGTTTTGCATTTCATTTCTACTGTATTATCGTCTCATGAGATTAATAGTGTTTTCTATCTCTTCATCCCCC